>JAWDGP010000763.1:57500-120000 GCA_033675545.1 Elysia crispata | reverse complement strand
CAGGAGCCAATGAGATTCCCGCCAGGCCAAGGCCTCCCTCACCAGGCTGCTCACTCCTGGGAGGCCTGAGGCGCCTGGTGCGCTCACCCTCGTCTGTCACCGCGCAATAGCCCGATTGGTGTGTGAGGGGTGAATAGCTTTAAATATACAAGGGGAGGGGAGAGGCAGGGGGAGGGAGGGAGCACGGAAACTAAATTTGAAAATAAAAATAAAATGAAATTGTAAAGATGGAAAATGACAAAGGTGGATCACGAATTTCCAAAGGCATTTTCTGAGTCATGCCTACGGGATGGATATAAAAGAATGTTTTTCACATTTGCATTATGCTTTTAGCAGTGTGCTGTTTCTTTTCAAATCAGGTTAAACTACCATCAAGAAAGTTCTCCCAAACACTTTCATACAGTTGGCGTAGGTGTGACAAGGTATTAATTTTGTTCTGATATCATTTCAGACCTTTGTAGAGCAAGTCTTGCTGAGAGTTAAAGGATAAGAAGACGAAAGATGATAACATACTTATATGATACTTGTAAATCTTAGAAATGTTTTCAAATAGTTTGCATGCAGTATTTGACGACGTATAGAATAGAGATCTATAAATTTTCGAATTGGGTTCTAGTGCCGCGTTAAATACAGCTTTGCATGCTTAGAAAGAATGTCAAATTGTCCACAAACACTAAGTAAGGACCTGCACGATACGTCCTTCATAACATAGGGCAGCGGGTATACTTTGTGCCACAACTAGATGTAGAAAGAACTGAAATTTCGGATGACAAGAAACTGAAAAATAAGAGAACGATGCCGTTGTATATTTCAAGCTATTCGCATGACTCTCTACATTGTCATTATTTTTCGTAGAACCTCATAACGCCGCAGGCTAGAATCAGATCTATTATTACTTTTCGTGAACTGCAGGCTAGAATCAGATCTAGGTCTCTGTAGTGTGTTAGTCCAAGCTGGCCTGAGCAGTCCGGTTACCGTATACCTAGTCTCTGTGGTCTGAGTCAGGGCTCTCTACCGGTGTGAGTGAGTGGACTGCGTGAGGGGGCGCGTGGCCTGAGCAGAGCGGTTACCGTATACCTAGTCTCTGTGGTCTGAGTCAGGGCTCACTACCGGTGTGAGTGAGTGGACTGCGTGAGGGGGCGCGTGGCCTGAGCAGAGCGGTTACCGTATACCTAGTCTCTGTGGTCTGAGTCAGGGCTCACTACCGGTGTGAGTGAGTGGACTGCGTGAGGGGGCGCGTGGCCTGAGCAGAGCGGTTACCGTATACCTAGTCTCTGTGGTCTGAGTCAGGGCTCACTACCTGTGTGAGTAAGTGGATTGCGTGAGGGGGCGCGTGGCCTGAGCAGAGCGGTTACCGTATACCTAGTCTCTGTGGTCTGAGTCAGGGCTCACTACCGGTGTGAGTAAGTGGATTGCGTGAGGGGGCGCGTGGCCTGAGCAGAGCGGTTACCGTATACCTAGTCTCTGTGGTCTGAATCAGGGCTCACTACCGGTGTGAGT
The DNA here is from genome assembly GCA_033675545.1 of Elysia crispata. Classification (NCBI taxonomy): domain Eukaryota; kingdom Metazoa; phylum Mollusca; class Gastropoda; family Plakobranchidae; genus Elysia; species Elysia crispata. The sequence goes on along the minus strand of JAWDGP010000763.1, from coordinate 118,500 downwards.
GAGTGGACTGCGTGAGGGGGCGCGTGGCCTGAGCAGAGCGGTTACCGTATACCTAGTCTCTGTGGTCTGAATCAGGGCTCACTACCGGTGTGAGTGAGTGGACTGCGTGAGGGGGCGCGTGGCCTGAGCAGAGCGGTTACCGTATACCTAGTCTCTGTGGTCTGAATCAGGGCTCACTACCGGTGTGAGTGAGTGGACTGCGTGAGGGGGCGCGTGGCCTGACGGTCTCCTCGCGTGTCTGGCTATCCTTTACCCGCTGGACATCCTGAAATTTTCAGCAAGGACTTGACAAAGCCCAGCGCTCTGCAAGCCGATGGGGATAATGATGGTAACCGCCGTAAATGACCTGATGGTCATAATCAATAGGGGTTGGATGGTCGCGATACTTAGGCTCAACGACCTTTTTAGTGCTATTAGTTCTATTATTATCTTTGTTCCGAAATTTTTAATCCCTTTAGATCTTAAAGATAAATTTATAAGAAAACTACATAGACAATAAAAAAGAGAATACCATTGATGATGATGATGATGATGATAATGTTGATGGTGATGATGGTGATGACATAATGATGATGATGGTGATAACATGATGATGATGATGATGATGATGATGATATGATATTGATGATGATGATGATGATGATGATGATTTTGATGATAATCGTGATGGTGACGATGTTGAGAATGATGATATTTCTTAGGTTATGCCATGATTGTCTATGTATTTTATTTGGGTTATAGAATTTAAAACAGACATGAACCGCCGACGTTAAAATAATTATATTATAACCAAGAGAGAAACCATCTAAACTCTATCTACACGTGAGCCTCAGGCGTTTTATCTTATCGCACGGATGAGATATCTAACTTCGCTTCTATCAATGTTTTTTATTGTACAGAGTAAAGCCAATCAAAGAGCAATAACTCCTTTAGCATTCGAACGCTACTGGTTTTCTTTGCTCTATTGAAAGCCAGTATGTGGTGTCAAGGTTCATTACCAAAAGGTTACCAAGGACGGGCAAGAGCAGTTAACTCGTTCCTACATCATAAACCGAGTTATTTATATCTTTATGAGTTTTTACTTTTTTCTATAACCCAAGCAGCCACAAAGCGAGAAAACATCGTTAACCTATACATTTTCTTTTAATATTTGTATACATCTTCTATGGTTAATTTACATTCTTTTTGCCATAAAGAAATAAAGGGTATGTTGGGCTGTAGACGCAAACTTTCATCTCAGTAACTTTAAAGGTGACAAAACAATTAGTTTGCCATTAAATTTTGCTCTAAAGCAAAGAATCTAGTGCGCGCTACCGCTATTTGAATAGAAAGGCGTGGTTTGAAGAATATGTGATACACAATGGAAGCAGGGGAAATAATAAAAATGCTCAAGCGAAATAGGGAGAGACTTCTGGCTACCTACCACACAAACATCATTTCATGATAGGTGGATAGATAAATAGATAGATAGCTGAAAAGATAGGTGGATACACAGAGTAATGGATGGAGAGAAATATCTATGCGGAGATAGAGAGGTTATTAGATAAATAGATATAGATGTATTAATAGATACACAGGCACACAGACACACAGATAGACACAGAGACTTGTAGATAAACAGAAACATATTCAAGATTGGGTGAGAAGGAAAAATAATGCCAGGTCAAGTGATTGATGGTTTGAGAATAACAACTTTAAGGAAGTTTCTAGAAGCTGTTTTTATATTTTTCCCTTACCTCATTTGTCATAGCTTGCTGAATGGGGTGGAGATATATTATGATCATTGGTGGATGACGACTTGAAGATCAAACTCACAACGAATGTTCTCTCTCTCTCTACACCAGAGTCCACTGACACTGGTGAAAGAGAGAGACAGAGACAGAGAGAGCGAGAGAGAGACAGAGACAGAGAGAGACAGAGACAGAGACAGCGAGAGAGAGACAGAGACAGAGACAGAGAGAGACAAAGACAGAGAGAGACAGAGAGAGACAGAGACAGAGAGAGTCAGAGACAGAGAGAGACAGAGACAGAGAGAGACAGAGAGAGACAGAGAGAGACAGAGACAGAGAGAGCGAGAGAGAGACAGAGACAGACATACAGAGAGAGAGAGACAGACAGAAAGAGACAAGCTGACAGAGACATTGATAGAGAGGAATAGAAAGAGAGCGGCAAAGAGACAGACTCATATGAGTCTTCAAAAGAAACAACAGACTGAAACCTACGTCATGTATTTTTGTCATCAAGTCATCTATTGATTTAAAATAAAGACATTTTATTTTCGATCTAGATTCCTAGACTAACTCTCGGAGCGTCTAGACCCAAGCTTAGTCGTGACATCGAAGGAAACGCCAGTCATTCTATCGTGGAATTTTCTAATTAGTGACGGCTTCCTCGTCTTTCTCTCCTCCGCTTCTTGCACACTTGCACGTTTTTTGGATAATTTATCACTGTATAACGGAATTCAAGTGTTTCTATCGCCATGAATTAACATAACATCGAATATTTTTTCTATAAATCAGCATAGTAAAACAAGATCATCTCTGCAGAAACGAATTTTTGTGTTTTTATCTTCATATGCCAGCATAATTATACAATATCATCACTGTAATATCCAATTTAGATTAGTGTAGGGAAGGAAACCCTCTTTGATCTCCCTTTGGTCATTCTGGTAGCGGTACTTATCGAAGATGAAAAAGAAGGAAAACAACAAGAACAATAACAACCAGAAGAACGGCTTTGACGACGAAGATCACCAGAATACGATTGGTGATAGCCTGATGATTACAAGATTGTAAGAGTTGAAAAGAACCGAACAAAGTGGCCATGCTGGCTTAAATTTCGCTGTATCCCCAAAGTCTTACAGCTAGATACTAAAAACATTTTAAAATGTTTTCAAAGAAACATTTTTTTTAAATCTAGAATCTACTTCTAGATCTTCTCCTCAGTTTGGCAAAAGAGATGCTGGGATCTAGAAATTAGCTTTGTCACAGCAATTTGTCGAGCCTCTGGCTCTCTCTCTCTCTCTCTCTCTCTCTCTCTCTCTCTCTCTCTCTCTCTCTCTCTCTCTCTCTCTCTCTCTCTCTCTCTCTCTCTATCTCTATCTCTCTCTCTCTCTCTCTCTCTCTCTCTCTCTCTCTCTCTCTCTCTCTCTCTCTCTCTTTCTCTCTCTGCTAATGTACCGTCCATCTGTTCACCACCTCACCCTCTCTTTTCTATTTGTTAGTAAAATTTAATGCATTAGCTATGAGTCTCTTCTATCAAAAATATTCCGTGCTCTGCTTGTCTTTTTTTTTAAGTGTAATTGTGAGAGTCTCAGCCGTCGATATGTCAGGTAATACAGCACTGATTGCAGTTTTCCGCCCTATTTCTTTAATTTCTTATTTAAGTTTAAAATTGGTTATTTACAGTTTGGTTTTTAATGTTACATTTATTGCCCTTTCTCCCTCTATTTTGAGTCCTTTATGGGTGGAGTTCATTGTTTTACCTTATTTTCCGGTCAGTTTTTTCGGTTATTTTCCTTTAAATTTGTTTATTTAGCTCTCTGTTCCTTAGACCTCAGATTCTATGTTCTTTTTTAATAGAACCTGCTTGGTCTTTCATCCTTTAAATTCCCCGGCGTACACTTTTAAATTAGGCTATTTATAGAGGTAAAAACACTACAATTCGATTCCACAGTGACGATATTGATTATAGGCTATCTGTAGAGTTCGAAACAGTAGAATTCCACGGCGGCATACTTGAAATTATGCTATTTATGGAGATGGAAAAAATAGAATTCCCCGGCGGCCATAATTAAATTATACTATTTCTAGAGATCAACAGATAAGAATCCTTCGGCAGCCATTTTGAAATTATGCGATTTGTAGAGATAGAAACACTACAGTTCGATTCAACGCGACCATATTTGAAATTAAGCTATTTATAGAGTTCGAAACACAAAGTTCGATTCTACGGCGGCCATGTGCTATTTTCAGAGATAGAAACTTAGAATTCGATTCTCCGGTGGCCATATTGAAGTTATGCTATTTATAGAGATAGAAAAATTAAAATTCAATTCCAAAGCGGCCATATTAAAACTATGCTATTTATAGATATAGAGGTCGAAAATTTAAAATTCCCCGGAAAACGGCGGCCATATTGAACTTATGCTATTAATACTCATGGAACAAAAAGAATTAACCGGCGGCTATATTGAAGTAATGCTATTTATAGAGATAGAAACCCTAGAATTTGATTACCCGGCGGCCATATTGAAATAATGCTAGTTATAGAGATAGAAAATAAGAATTCTCCGGCGGCCATAATGAAAATATGCTATATATAGAAAAAAAAATTAGAAATCCCTGGCGGCCACATTTGAATAAGACTATTTATAGAGAAGGAAGCACTAGAATTTAAATCCCCGGCGGCCCTATTCAAAGTCAGCTATTTATAGATATCGAAAAATTAGAATATTGGAATTATGATGTTTATAGAGGTCGAAAATTTAAAATTTCCCGGCGGCCATATTGAAATTATATTATTTATAGAGATGGAAAATTAGTTTGGGTGGAGCCTATAATATTCTAATAATTAAGTTTTCTTCTTCTCTTCTTTTAAAGTGCAGAGAGAATGGTTGATTGCTGACTGTTTTTGTTGTATTGTTTAGTAAGTCAGCTTCAGGTTTATTTGTTATAAGGAACCAGCGTGTAGGATCCTAAAGTCTATAAACTTGGTAAAAACTATCCTTCTCTGCCCCGGCTGGTCCAGTCGTTCTATTCAGAGTTACTTGAGTATCATCCCAACTACACTGGGTAGCTCTCTTTCCTATAACAGTTATTATAATTTCATTTGTGTCAAACTCTTGATTGTGTAGATCCTCTAGAGTGATTTCCATAGCCTCTTGGGCTCTTGAATGGTCTTCCATCCCTAAATCATAAAGGGTGGCGGTCACTCTCTTATTGTTTCAACAACAATTCAAACCCGGTATAGATCTAGGTAGACCGAGAACATGAATTAGCTAATTGCAAAAATATCAAGGTCCAAAGTTTATCCAATTTCAAACCTTTCAATCGAAATTAGGTTATCTAGCGAGAAGTAATAGTGAATGTTTTATTCGTATATTTTTCTTTTGAGAAATTATCTTAAAACCCAATTATTTATTTATTTTTTTTTTAGAAACCATTATGGAGTGTCGTGCCGGTTGGCGTTAGTGACCATGTACCTGTTTATTTCTCTTTCCTCACATTTCACAATAACTATTATCTTTTTAGCCCGTCCCAGATCTTCTATCTCTATCTATATCTCGATCTTTTTTGAGTCATCAGTCCAATCGTAAAGATTTATTCCAACTCCAGTTAAAAAGTTTATTGCCCACTCATTCACCCCCCCCCCCCCCCAAAAAAAAAAAAAAAATCGTGTCATTTTTGTTATATTAAGAGAACATGTAATTATAAGATTCAATATATGCAGCCGCTGAGTGTTACCAGCTACATCCTGCTTGGGTAAATCAAGATTAGCTATAACAGTGGAAGCAGAGTGTTTTACTAAAGGGATTGGAAATATAACAATATCTATAAATAATGCTATGGACAGTTCTCATAGCCAAGAGGAATATTATGAATACTGCTTTAAAAAAAATCGAAAAAAAAAATGTTATGAAAAGGATATATAAGGGCACTTTTTACTCCGGTCTCAAATTCGATTACATTTTGATAATATGGTATTATTTTGATGATTTATAGGGATCATTTCGATTCTACAGCATTGGTATTGTATTAGTATAGAGAAAGAAAAAATCGAAATCGATTCTACCGTTTTGATATTTTTTTTTCTTTCGAATTCTATTCTATTGTAATGATATTTTATTATGCTTGTTTATAGAGATAGAAGTAAAGAAGTTTTTCTCACCCCTAGTTAATTATTCAATATTGATTCAACATCTATGTGGCAGTTGGCTATTCCATGTTATGTTCCCAACACATACCATCTACGCATTATCAATTGGGTAACAGAGTTTATGTTTCTATTACTTTAAATGGAGTTCAATATTACTTCTGTATAAAAGTGACGGATCTTAAACTCTGTGCAAATTGGAATGAATTGAAATAACTTGATGAATACCATAAACACATATGAAAACCTTTGGGTTTAAACTCCCAATGTATTGAATGTGGGAGGTATTAAAAACGGGAATATTATCAAAAATAACAAAGGTAGATAAAAAGAGTGTTATCTGAGTCTATTCAGAGAAAGCCAAATTATAAAAATATAAAAAGAAATAATTTCATAATACACATTGTTTCCTGAAAAAGACACAAAATACAGCTTTTTAAAAATAACGTCAATGGAACTTATGTATATAATATAAACGAATATGACATTTTCATTAAAAGAGATAATACATATAAGGGCATTGCCTGTTAAATGAACTTTAATCTGTTTAACTTTCAGCTTAAATTGCATTACAATAAAGCACAATTGATAATTCACATAAAATATTTTTCAAAACATTCATTAATTAGGTTTTTACTCCAGTCAACATATTTTTCGCGTTCTCTTTAAAAGCGTTATCAAGAGAATTAGAAACTGGATGATGAAAAAGCTTTGAGGATTCAAACAAGATCCCACGGTTTACTTCTGAAAAGGAATCACAAAAAAGAAAGATTAATATGGGGGTGAAACTTTAGCCAAATAAAGACTAAGATAAAAAAGACGAGGCAACAACGTTTGTATCTTATGTTAATCCAAAACTAGGCCGACGGGTACCAGCAAGAACCATGGCCTTGACATTCACACTGTAAGAAAAAACCGACCTCTCCATGTCAGATTGAGAACGAGGTTGTTTTGACTGTGAAGGAGTTGCTCTAGATAGCTATAAACAAACGTCATCGTAACAGTGCGCTGATTAACCAGCCGATCGGGTGAGCAATATTCAACTGAAAAGGCTTGAATTATACGAGTCTCGACTAAAATCGACAATGTATATAGCTGGGACTTGAGCTTCTTCAGAAATGGTTTTAAGTTTTGTCACATTTAAAACTAGGGGCTTATAAAATGAAATATTTAAAATAAAACTAACTTATTAAATTTTAATATATTTAAGTAATAAAAGGTCATGATCGCCTCCTCTATAGAGCAGGGCACCTAATTGATTGACTGTAACTATTATGGTTCCTATTACTGCTCTTCTTCTTCTCCTCCTCCTCCACCCTCCTCCAAAGGTTTGAATCTGGTGAGCCAGCTCTAATAAGGGTTTAGAGTTAATGTCTTAGTATGAAGTGAAAAACAGAAATGAAGATTTAATATGGGGAAAAATGATAATTATAGGATATAGGACAAGGGAAAAGGAGAAAATCCTCATAGTCTCAGCCCAGGACAAGACAGAACGACAGAAATGGGAGAGAAAAGAAAGAGTCAGACAGGAGGCGAGGTTTAGACAGTTACATCATACAGTGTTGAGCTGAAGATCATATTCGTATAGCTCAATATTAAACGACCTTTACTAAAGAGCAAAAAAAAAAAAATGGCTACAGCAAGCAGTGTAAAAATAAATGTATGTTTATAAAACGTGTAAACCTTAGAATGCTTCAGGATTAAATCAAATTTATAATATTTGCTCAATTTAGAGGTAAAAAAGCAAGACTTGAATGGGCGGCAGATCAGAGCCAACTCTGAGAAAGAGAAATGAGGGTATCCTTCCCTTTGTTAGCCTGTGGGATCTCCTTGGGCAAGACCAATTAAAAAAAAACATGAAATGATATCAGACAGCAACAATGTGAGTTGATGGATAAATCAGCTCATTAAAACAAAAAAAACAACAACCCAAAAATAAAGTGTGGCGTCTGACAAGGATGTGTGCTTGCTCCAGACCTTTTCTCTCTCTAAAATGAAATGATTTGAGAAGCATAGAAGGATACCCAGGAATTAAAATAGGAAGCACAAAGTAAGCAACATGAGATACGCTGATGACGCTGTATTAATTGCAGAAAATAAAGAAGACTTGCCACAATTATTAGACATCTCTGAAGAAAAAAACAGAAGGAAAGGATATGGATTAAAGAGCAAAAATACAGAATTAATGGTCGTCAATCGAAACAATGAGTGTGCACAGATCAATTCTTTAGTAGCCAAAATTAATTGGTTCATGGATAAATGCAAATACTTGGGCACTTTAATGTTAAGAGGCGGACACAACAACTCTGAAATCGCATCAAGAATGGCGCAAGTTCAAAATGAGTTTTCTTTGACTGAAATCAGAACTCACAAATGAATACATCTCATCTACATGAGAAAAAGAGCACTGGGGTGTTTTATTGAACCCATCCTTATGTATGGATGTTAGGCTTGGACACTTTAAAAAACAACAACAAAATTAACTGGAGGAAACAGAAATGTGGTTCCTAAGGAGAATGCTATGAATCTTATTCATGGACTTCAAAGAAATCAAACTAAACTGTGCTACGAGGAGCTAGCACATCATTGCTCATAAATACCATATGTAAACTGCAGGCAGTTTTTTTTTAGCCATGTGATGAGAAAAAAGAAACTGAAACATCTTGTGACAACTCGATTGATTTTAAAGGAAAAGGCAGCAGGGGAAAGAAGCGAGAAAAGATAAGTGGCTAAATGTAAAATGAGTGACAGATGCACTAACAGCATCAAGGGATAGATATGCCCAGGAGGTCATGATTGCCTAAAGAGCAGGGCACCTAATTCATTGATATATAGAGAATTTTCCATGAATCATCTAAGGATTGCCAGGTTGTTACAATAAAAAAAAAGAAAAAAAAAGGTATATCTAATAAACGTAGTTGTAAGCAATATAAACATATATTGTCTTTGTTGTTTGAACGTAGATGGATGCCACATATGTTGGGCGCTGCTCTACATAAAATTATGTATAGACAACCACTGCCATAAATACAGCACATATTGCAAATATAACATCACACTCTGGTTCTATAACATTTTCAAAGCTGGAAAGCTCAAGGGACTCAAATCACACATAGTGAAAACAAAACAACCCATAATACATACAAAGGAATGTATTCACAGACAACACTTTGCAGACATGAAATTTGCTTGAAAAGAAAGATATGAATAGTAAAAGGTAAAAATGTAAGTCTCACTTGTACATGAGGTGTAAGCTGACTACCTTTGATTGGTCTACAAATGTAGCCCAAAATTTGTCTTGATCTGCAAAGACTTAAAGCAAGAACAAATGATTTTTTCCCTCTACTAATTTTTGGAGAAAATCCCCCCAAAAATGATTTTTGTGAAAGATGAAGTTTGTTTTGAGCAGAAAGGATAAGAAAAGAGATGATATGAAAGATTGAAAAACCCGCCTGTCTTACTGAAGAAAATAAAGAAAAAAAAAACAAACGAAAAAAACAAAACAAACGATTATAACGCAATGATGTCACAAGGCTGTTTGAATTGAACAAACAGAAGATCTCAGCACTTTAAGCCTATATCTCTGCCAAGTCATGAACGGGGGTTGATTTCTTAAGTCTACCGGCCTTATTCCCATTGTAATTGTGATAAAACAACAATTAAACCTAGATTTCAATGATCTTGTCACAAGCAAAAAAAAAGAGAATTAAGAGTATTAGATCAAACTAGAGAAAGACATCAATTATTGGCCATGTCTGATTTGGCTAAGCTAATCACTACAAGATTTTGAGACTCCAGCCATTTACTTTGGAAATACAAAAATCGTTCTAACAACAAATAAAAATATTATAGTTGGTTCAGAAATAAATAATTGCACTAAACTGTAAATATCTTTTGGACTATAGAAGGACCTCAATAGCTTATTGTAATATTTGACAATAAACTTACAAAAGCATTTCTTTTTTTACCACATCAAACATATATAACAGTTGATTTTGCTTCTTTGTTAAATCTAAGTACCTTTCTTTAGAGCAGCAACTGCTCTCCCTAAAGACTATGACAGAAGCCTGGTATAATGCTGTGTTTGAAAAGTACAAGTCAAGCAACATGTCTATACTAATTCATTGTTACCTTTATAACTGTTCTTATTACTATGGCATCAAAAGCAATGATCACATGAATTTAAACTAGTTTAAAAATTCTTGAGGAAAGAAGATCAACTTACACATCAAGGGCAAAATCCCTTCACTAGGCTGATGCGTCACATTGATTCTAATAACGTCACCCTTCAAAACTCAGTAGATGGTAAGGATTCCCTCTCAAAAGCACATTGTCTCAAGTTGTCAATAGTCTGTGGCTGGTGATCTTCTCAAAATGAAGAAGAGGTTGAAGATCTCCGTCAGATTATCACTGACGATGTTGAGAGGAGCATATATGAATAGACAGGAACGAGTTACACAGAGAAGGGAGGGAGGATGGGAGAGAGAGAGAGAGAGAGAGAGAGAGAGAGAGAGAGAGAGAGAGAGAGAGAGAGAGAGAGAGAGAGATGCATATTTTTCACCTGTGGAAAGAGATATTAGTCACCACCGGAGGAAAAATAACCTGTTGAGAAAGATATTAGTTATCACCAAACGAAAAAACTTTGCACTGACCTGTTTATAACACTTCTTTGTAGACCACATTTTCGTCATTTAGTGTGGGTGCGTTGCGTGTGACTGTGTCCTTTCATGTGTCCCTAATGGTCGCCCTGTTTCATTGATAACAATTCGGAAATTTTCTATGTGGCGAGAGCTTGCAAACTCATATGCACATTTCAGCTCCTTCATGTATTTGTGATTCTGATTCAATGTCCAACAAAATGCTGTTACAAAGTCCATCGGTGATAGAAGACCTCTGAATTTATTGGTTTCCGTCCATGAAGTAGATTTGTAAAAATCTAGCTTGCATTTCATCGGCAGGTTCTAGAGGGCCTGTGAGGTGACAAACCTGACCTTGAATTCGGAATTTTGGATTCCATCCATTCATTCTCACTTCTTTACAGCCAAGAGAAGTCAACTGGAATGCACTGTTGTGTTTCCATATGTCCTACAGAAAGCACACAGATTGATCAGTTGTCCCTTCAAACAGGTCCGCTAATTGCTGTGGGAGAGGCGGAAATGGTTCAGGATTTACTTTTCCATTACTGCAGCACATACCTTTGGATTCATCTCTAAACTTCATGGCTTGGCAGTGCTGGCATTGGATCATGTCTCTGATTGAGGTCTCATTTTTTAATTGATTCGAGTTGAAGTGAAGAGCGGTCTGATTTGCATCATTTTCTGTAGCCTGGCGTCTCTCTGTTTGTTGGCCTCATGTTGCACACTTTGAAAAGCAGACCTAGATCTTGATTCTGTTCTGGTTGTAGAATTAGAAACTCGAGTAGATCTAGATCTAGCATTGTCTGACTCTGAGTCTGATTTGTCATTCTCACTTGATGGCGATCTAGATCTAGATCTGTGTCTGTTTCTATGGTATTTTTGGCTAGGAGTTAATCTTCCTATTAAAGAACCCCCTTGTCTTTTACGTGGCATTCTTGATTTAGATCTACCTAGATCTAGATTATTTGCTACTTTTGAACAGCATCAATCGTTCGGAAGGCTCTGTCCATCAGCTGAGTTTTGGCAACAAATCGTACGGATTGAGACATCGATAAGTGTGTGAATCGCCGTTCAGTATGCCGTGCATAGTAGACATCCGTTTTGGCTTTAGAAAGTTTCACTATGGCGTTTGTGGGCCGATAAAGGGTATTCGAATGAGGAAACAATAAAATTTCAAACAAAAAAAAAAAAAAAACTACAGAGACTTCACACTTGTTTTCATAGATGTGCATATTACCACTATAGATTAGGTATCGTACAAAATTTGAAATCATTTTGTTCAGTGGCTCAGAAGCCTTTTGCCTCAGAAATTTGAAAGTCCACAAATATATATATATATATATATATATATATATATATATATATATATATATATATATATATATATATATTGTCACACGTCGGAAGTCACCTAAGTTTAAGAATACTTTTGGAACACACAACGTGCAACAAAGGGATTTGGACAACCTTCAACTAAGCAGAAAGCACTGAACTCAACGTCAGGTTTAAATGATAATAAAGAAAGACATTAAGTTTATTATGATTATATAAATGCTGACGTATTAAAACATTAAGAAAGTTCCTTTTTACATTAAAGTAAACAAGTATTTAAACTAAAGTACAAATCATTTAATAATGGCGTGCGTTACAATGTCAGGCTGGTTTAATATTACTTGGCTTCAATTAAAGCACATGAAACAATTATGCAATAAGTAATGACACCAATGGTTATCTAATTAAAAGCAACTATCTTAATTAACAGATTTCAATAAAGTTGGGAAAGGCAATTATCAATCAATATAACTTAAGTAGCTTCAACTACGACAAAGTTGTTACGATCCTGCGGACAAGCCCTTTATCCAATTAACCAGGCGGTTCTTGTAGTAGCCACTAGATACTGGTCCCAGTGATGATACAACTCAGCTGTCCAGACCACACCTCCTGATAACACTTTAATCTAGAATGATGTTGATGACGACGGCAACGCCAGCAACCAGGCCACGACAGTTATTGTAGTTTAGACAACAAGGCAACCACGAAGGTGAAGAAATACACGACGAAGAAGATGTCGCAGAAGAAGATTACGAAGAAGGCAGTCTGCTCAACTGAAATTAAACAATCGAAAGGTGTGCGTTGCGTTTACTAAACAACCCTGTGTTTGGACACTTATACTCACTTTTGCATCAGCTGTAGCATCAAGTCTATGTTCTAAATTAGATTAAAGTCATGAGCTAGTCTTTGCTTGGTTCTCAAGGGAATGTTTGCTTTCAACACTTACCTCCTGCTTACGATGTATCGTTACGGTTACTTTTGTTTTTGTGCGTTTTCTTTATCCTTGAAAGCTATGGATTTCATTTATGAATAGAGATACTTTTAGGCTTCAACATTATGTTTCCTTTAGTCAAGTTATTTCCATTAAATTTATATACATACTCACCTTAGACAGAGAAGATAGGCTGTAGGACGAGGATAAGATGATGATGCTGGTACAATGACCAAATCAGGACTACGTGCCCTATAATAATCTTGAACTTCTTTGTTTGTTCAAGTAATAGGCAAAATCTTGCCTTAAAAATATATTTAAAGTTTGAGACGACGTCTTGTCTTCAATTACAACTTCAAAACTTAGGCAAACGTTTGCCTTTAATTATAACGACTAGGATTTCTTGCTGGAATCTAGCCGGAGCCCTCTGTCTTGCTTCGTGTAGGGAGTCTTCGTAAGGGTCTGATTTGGACTCACACTGGCTCCAATATTTAACGAGATCGAAAACCACACGTAGGTGGTCTAGGGAACGGCAAATACAGGAAGCAAACTCATTCTTAACATTTCAGAGTTTTCAGTCCCCCACAAATTTAAGGATCTAAACCCGTGGTCATCGAGTACGCTATCGGAAAAACCCCCTTGATGCGCAGGGCTTGGATTATGTACTAAAACTTAGGAGACGTTACCTCAGTGTAACGGACCTAATAACCTAAACTTAGTCATGCTTCCTGGCGGATCTGACTGATATTCTTTGCGGTTTTCAATGAAAAATCCCCATCCTTGATATGTCAGTCTTCGTATCGGACAAGCGACTCCCCGCATCGTTAATACGCCTAGCGTAATTGGAAACGACCCGCGGTAGGAAGTTACACTGTAGTGCATTGCCTCACTAACGTTTACTAAATAATATTTACACCCACGCAGTACGCCTGTTCTGCGTGACATATATATATATATATATATATATATATATATATATATATATATATATATATATATATATATAATGTAAGCGGATGGAAAGTTTGGTGATGTCGTGTGATTTTATGTAAATTTTTAAATTCTATAATTTTATTGGCCATTTGTTTATTGGCGCTGAGTTGGTTATCTACCCTTCTGGCGGTTTATTTCTTAGCGGTATTTATGTTTCGTTTGTTCCTATCCAGCTGGTCAGAGAAGCTTGACTTCGGTCGGCTTGAGATGTAAAACTTTGTTAGATTAGGGAATCTTGGGAGACTTTGGGGAGCTAGGTGCTAATTGTATTTGTTTGATCATAAGATGTTAGATGTAAAGGACTGTTTCTATGATCTCGGTCGGGTACAGTCATTCTGGGGAAACGGGGGTCCAGCTGGACGGGAAAAATTTTGCACGTCGGTCGGCGTTGACCTTTGTGGGGGAAAGTTTAAACGTAAATTGGGGAAATCAGGGAACTCTTTCTCAGGGAACTTTGCCGAGTGACTTGATTTAATTACAATGAATGATATTTAGGTTATAAAATGAACTTTCAAATTCGTTTTTTAAGCCAAAATCCAAAACTTTTCTTTAAATATCTTTGTACTGCGTGGGCCACTGATCTCGGCAGATTGAAATTCAGAAGTCTTCATCACTGCACAGCAAGTGGCTTTGGGGGAGATCGCGGAGAAATAAGTCTAAGTTGCCTTTTATAATAGTTAAAGATTATTGCTAGATAAGAATTAGGAATAAAAAACAGGTGAAGAGAGAGAGAGAGAGAGAGAGAGAGAGAGAGAGAGAGAGAGAGAGAGAGAGAGAGAGAGAAAGAGAGATGGGGGGAGGGGGGGTTAGAGGATCAGACAGACATAAAAAAAAAAAAAAAAAACATCATTTTTATACGGAGGATATCAACTGAATTTTTTTAGAATCCATAGAGCTGTATTGATATTATTGTGAAATAACTTTCCGACGATTCTATGCTTATGCTTCTGACATATATTATTGGTGCGTAAGAACTTTGCGATTCATCGCACTCATGCAAAAAGCTTTGGCTTATGATCGTCGGAAGTTGCATTTGCAGCCCATGTTGCAGAAAATCTGAAATAGATTATGTTGAGGGGTAATCTTTAGTGTAGAATCACCGCCGTCTTTTCAAGGATACTTCTTTGCGCTACTCACCGCAATCAAAACATAAACAGAATCACACATGGTTTTAGTTTCCGGTTTTGTCCAGAGGATAAACATTAAATCTAGTAGATCTAGTAGAGATCGGGATAAGGTTGAGATCAAAAACGTTTTCTTGGATCTAGATTTAGAATCTAAGCTTTCACGTTTTACATTATGACAAAACTGGGTAAGAGAATCGACTTCTATATTGCGAATTCTACCTCTATTCTTAAGATCGAGGCTAGTCTACTTAAATCATGAAACAAATCACTAGTGTAAACTATTCTAGATCTAGTCTAGATCTAAATCTAGATTGAGTTTTATTATAACTATAATCTTAATTTACCAGTCTATCATTGTGTACCAAGCTTAATTTGACTGGCCGGTATTACACAAATTAGCCCAAATCTAATCTTTAGTATAACTACAAACACATAAAGACTTTAAACGAATTCAAGTATCATCCTGTTCAAAGCTTGCTCGGAAGTCTTCGTAACTGTGAACCAAACTACAAGTTCAACTAACTTACTCGAAAGGACTCACTCGTGAATCTATCTTAACCCTAGTAGTAATGCTCACCCATTATATTTAAGCTTTGCCCTGACTATAACCTGAGCGCTGCGATGCCATTAAATGTATGGGCTGAGGCTGCGAACCAGGTGTTGTGGTGCCATTATTATTAATGGTTGACTGGCGGGCGTGTTTGAAACGTCATTATCTTCTAATCACCCCATCTCATATACTCAGCAGACTAATTTCTTTTCTATGAATATCAACCAATGAAAAGGTGAGAATGTTTGAACTACTGGGAGGCAATCGAGAGCCCCTGAGTTGTGAAGAACAATTTGCAATTTTGGCACGTCTGTCGGAACCATGTTACGAGATGGGTAGTTGATGTTACTGATACATGGGGAAACGGCTTCCTTCGCATGTGGTTGTTATAAAGACCGGAAAGCAAATAAAAGAACTTAACTGTACATCTGTGACTTTACCACATGGCCCTTCCCGTTCCCAGTACAGAGTCCTGACAAAGACTTGGCATGACCACTGTCCCCTCGCCCCCCAGACTTCCTCGAATCATGTGGATTGCAGTTAGTAGTGGCGTTAGTTATAACATGACGTGATTGGCCAATTTTTGTAATAACGTTACACCAAACAATCTTGTTACCTGTCAATCACACCACAGCCTCTTGTTACTGTAAAGCCGAGTAAGAAAGGGAGGAGTTTACTAAATTGTCAAGAAGGCATGAGTTGAGAGTGTGGTGTGTGAGTAGGGCCTAGGGTATCAAGCCTTTGCCTTTGTTGTTGGTGATTTTGATATTCTGTCAGCTGTCACTATGTGTCCAAAGGCAGGAAAGTATAGGCTGGCAAACAGAATGTTGAAAAAGTTTTTTACTTGATCTCTCACAAGTTGTATGAGACAGTGATTATGCAGGCGCCTGATACGCATTGAGGGCGGACCTTGCCGTTTGGTCTGATTGTCTCCTTTCTCCTCTATTGTCTCACCTATCACCCCACCCCACTCTCTGCGCTTAGTTATAATAGAACAATATTGTACCCGTTTTTAGTTGTACATTGTAAAGTTACATACATGTAGTTTCATTGAACAAAAGGACCATGCACAGACTCTAGAGGCTTTAGCTTAGATGGAAGACTGAACTAGACTCAAAGGTTTGCTTGTTTTAAATGAATTATAATTTTTCCCCCCTTAGTTCTCATCCTCGCCATCCCCTCCCTCTCACACACTCACTAAATTAATAATGTATGTGTTTTACTTTTAGTGCAAATCCAAACTTTCATCAAAGTAATTGCTAATTATTGTAAACTGAAACTATCGCATCCATCAACCTCTCTTTGAAAACTTTTTTTTGTCCAAGCCAATGTCTATAACTGGTCCTTTCATAAACTCTTACAACCATGAAACATATTTAAATAATGTTGTCACGTTTGAAAAAATAAATGTAACTTGTATTTTTGTTTTAACAACAAAAGTCTATCTAGATGCTTTGTTGTGAACTGCAATATGCATAGAACAAACACAGGTAATCCACTCTGCCACTTGCCCAGTCCAGAAGCTAACTGGCTGTGGTAAAGATACAGTTTTCGGCCCTATCTGTGGGTAACTGTGTTAGCAGGATGAGGGTTAATAAGACAGATTTTAATCACAATACAAATCAGAGGTACTATTTTGCCTTACAAGCTACTGCTTACTTCAATTTAAGACTCAAATCAATGACACTTGCTGTTGCAACTTGATGTAGGGAGCAGCTCCAGTGAACGTGCCGAAACAAGCATAAACCTCATTACCTGATTATTTCCGATTACTACAAATCACTGCAACTAGATCTACATCATTCTAGACTTATGGAATAAGAATTCTTGAATCTATCTATTTATTATTTCTAGATTGAATCTACTTGATCCAGTGATTCAGATAGATCAAATCTAGGTTTAAAATATACATGTTTTATTTTAATCTAGACGACTAGAGCCTTCATGCATTGAGCAAAACTGCTTTGTCATTGTCAGTTTTTAACTTTTTTACACAACTTGAGGACTTAAAAAGATGTTTCCTTTTGGTGTACGAAGAACAAAGTTAAATATGTTGCAAAGTGAATGGCTGAAAAGACTTGACTTGTAAAGTTGAAATATTTGACAATTACATGTACACAAAACAATATAGTAAAATCCCTCAACTTTACAGGCCAGTGTCTTCAAATATTTATAACTTTTTTTATAAGGCATCTTCTGTCCTTTTCAAGTTGTAGGAATCTTTCTTATTCTTTTTTTTCTGATGTCACTTAATGTCTTTATAGGACATTAGAACCAATCTAGATCAAGCACTTTAAACGTTTAATACATAACATTATTAGTCATAGTTTCAACTTCTTGTGCTGGAAAAGAGAAAACGCTTGAGGTGACTTTTTATTGTTATTTGCCTACCTCCAGAAAATTTAAAACTTTATCTCTGAAAAAGTAAATTAGAAATTCAGTGCTTTATGCGTTTATACAAGATTGTGCCCCCTAAGTTGTTTGGCCTCTTTCTTTAAAGTCAAGGTTAGGGTGAGTTAGCTACCACCACATAATCCAGGCTATTCTTGATGGAAAATGGACCTCCCAACACTCTGCTGACTCAACTGCCCGATGCCTCTATCATTGTAACCTAAAAATGTTATGCTTTAAAAGTCCCCACCTTTTTGTACAATTTAAAAAATTTTTTAACAGGTAGAGAGGAATTTGTCTTTTTTATAGAGCTGCTTCTCTGAAATCAGATTTGACATACAATTGTGTCATGATTTTCTTTTGGGCATTGCTAAGGAAATGGACTGTAATGTCATAAAATATTTTGAGAAATCTTAATCGAGTTCTCAATTTGAACTTCATTTCATACTAAAGTGCTTTAGTTCTATAAATCTATTTAGATTGCCTTGAAAAGTAGATAAACTGAAGTAGATAGACGCCACAGCTACCTCTCCTCCATCTATCTCTATTTTGCACTCTCTTTCTGTCACTCTCTCTTCCTGAGAAAAACAATGCAAACTATTTATTTTTCAATTTTGGTGTAGAAAACAGTAGGCCTTATTTTTTTTCTGTGGAATTTTATCAGTTTATATGAATCTAAACTATATTTCTCCAAGCAGCTTACACTCTGAACCTAGTACAAACTGATATTATAAGGCATGTACACTTTTAAGTATTCTCACTTCATCATCATCTTAAACACCAAATGACTTATCTAGAGGTTGAAAGTTTGTAAAAACAAACAAAAAGTTTACTGTAAGAGGCTTCCTTCATCTGCCACCTCCTCCCCAATCAAATGTAAGAATCATGAAAGGAATATGACATGGTCAAATACATTTTCAATCCTTAGGAACATCATCACCTATTTTTTTTTTTGCCTTTTTTCATTTTTAGGGAAGAAGAGCAAAAGGCAAACAACAAAGCACAGAGTCAAAGTAGAGAAGAAGGTTTGTATTTTCACTACCGACAG
This sequence comes from Elysia crispata, assembly GCA_033675545.1. Classification (NCBI taxonomy): domain Eukaryota; kingdom Metazoa; phylum Mollusca; class Gastropoda; family Plakobranchidae; genus Elysia; species Elysia crispata. The sequence goes on along the minus strand of JAWDGP010000763.1, from coordinate 99,617 downwards.
AGATTCTTATTTCATACAGCTTTCAGAAAATTGAATATACGTGTTAAACTATGTTTTGGTCCCTGGGAAAAAAAATGAATCTATAATTGATACTCATTTTTTTGCCATTTAGTTGCCGGATGTCTTGACAAAAATTGTGTTTTTCATTCATTATGGGCTTTTCCGATATCTCATGTTGTTACACCTTTTTGATTTATTTAGCACCATATATGATTATGGCCTTCTAGTAGAATAGAACATCTGGGCGCTTGAAATAATGGTGTAGTCTATTATCAAACCTTATCAAACTGTTTTATTCAGCAAAGTCTATAAAAGGAGAAAGTAATGTATAAAGCACTTATTTAATTTGAAATGTGCTGGGCTATAGCCCATATTTTGTAAGATCTAAAAACCACCCTCCAAGGTTGACCTAATCATATAATTAGAATATATTCATCAAGCCAAGAGGATACTTGCATATAATGTACTAACCGTATAGGATTTGCTTGCATTGAGAACTAGTCCTAATATTATAAATGCTCTAAGACTTGAGAGAGATAATATCTATGGCTTGAAAAGAAAAGCTGGCTTGGGCTCAGATCAGTCTTTCTTTTAAGACATGCCTGTGAAAACCCTTTTGCTGCACTGTAGATGTACCATATACATTCTCCAAATGGAGGAAAATGTGCGTTGTAGACATGTATGTCTGTATCATAATTCTAATTTGTTTTGTTGATGTATCAACTCAAAACAATTTTTTTTGCATAATTTTAGTTTTGGACAAGGTTGAAACCCTTGTCATAAGTAAAAATAAAACTTAGTGTCACTCTTTTTTTTTTTTTTCTCAGCAATATAACCTTATTACAACACACTTGTTAGAAAAATCCTTAGCAAGTGGAAAGGCATGTGGCAGCCAAGGGGTAAAAATTACCTGAATTAAACTTCTGTTTTTGTACCTTTCTCTATGAGATTTCTTTTATCTAGAGCGCAAAACTCAACCTATTCTTTGCAAGCTTGATCTTAGAAGGGAAAATATCTATTAGTATTCTTCCTCTTTTTAATCTTGTTTTTCTCTCTAAGTCATTCTATAATCTGTGCATGAGCTTAAAAGTCATTATAGCAGTCAAACATCCAACCTTCTTATATTTGTTCTCTTAAAGGTCAGAGAACACAACAGAAAGTTAAAGAAAGAGGCCAAGAAAAATCCTAAGCAAGGTAATGTTTTTTTTTTCTTGGGATAGAATGTAGCTAACATGATGATTTATAAATCGTGTGTTTAGAATTTTATATACATATAGTATATAAAATAAAACAATTGCCTAGTTATATGTGGCCATGACTGTGCCACTCTCTTCAGATGGTTGCTGTAGGTAATGAGTGGGGACTGGGTTGACCTTTCCTTTGTAACTGTATTGTATTGTCCTTAATCTTGTCAAGACACCTCAACTTTTTTCCTGACTTTATTTTTTACTTTTTGTGTACCAATACCATTCACAATGAAAAAAAAAACTCATCGTGGAAAGAGCTCTCTTTTAATATTTTTCTTTTTGTTGATTTTATTTTAAAACCCTTAGGATCCAAAAGAAAAGATCCAGGTGTGCCGAATATTTTGCCATTTAAAGATGAAGTCATCAAAGAAGCTCAGGCTTATAATGCTAAAGTAAGTCCACAGTTTTTTTTTTCTTTTAATTTTAGATAAACTTAAGTTAAAGTAAGAGCATGGCCAGCTATTGGAGTATAACCAAACGGTTACAAATGGACAGCACCTGTTTTAAGTTTTCTTTTTACAAATTAATACAGTGTATATCTTTATTTCATATTATACATTTTGTGATAGTGGGGGTAGTCGTGATTTAATTTTTTTATGAATTATAATCATTTGAAATGAAGAGAAACTATGATGAAAGGAAAAAAAAAAAGAACAAATGAAAAAAAATCTACCTATCAGACATGCAGTTTTTGAATTTAATTGAATTCATCTGAACTCTTTCAAGTGATCAGTTTCTTTGAAGCGTCCACAGAATCATGATTTTCTAGATTGCATAAATTAATCATTGTGTTTGATACATTGATTTTTTTTCACAATCAGTTTGTCATGTGGCTTAAAACATAATGTTTATTTGGAAATTTCTCATCAGAAAGAGGAAGAGCGAGAAAAGAAAAAAGCTGCAAGGAAGAAAGCTAGGGAACGCCTGCAAAATAAAAACAGGAACATGGGAGATATTTTGAAAGAGGCAGAGAAACAACAAGCAACCTATGACAGAAAAGTAAGGTTCCCGCTTTATTAAATTATGCCTCTCAGATTTCTATTGGAATATTCTATATGGATTGTGCAACAATTTGCCTTGCTTGGGTTATATAAATATATATGCCCTGCAGAGGTTCTGTTGTTTTGAAAAGTTTCTTTCGTGTTAAATTTCTTGAGAAATAAGTGTCATATAAAACTAATTAGTTCTAAGAGATTCCATAATACGAAGCATAGAGTTATATAAGAATATAAGAACATGCATTGCACCCACTTCATATGAGATGATTATGTAAAGATCAGTACATATGTCAAACACTTTCGTTTTCACACTTGACATTAAAAATACAGACATGTTTTCTGAACGTATGTCAGAAAAACATTCTTTCTCAAGAGAAGTATGCATAATTATATAAAAACCAAAAGCATTTGTGATAATTTGGCAGGGTTTGAGTGGTATTGATGCAATTTATGTAATCTTTTATTTATTTTTTTTGCTTGCCCTTTTTCTTAAAGAACAATGTGGTTACAGCACCTGAGCCAGTCTCAAGCCTCAGTAAATCAACAGAAAACTCAAGAAAAGCATTCTACAAAGAATTCAAGAAAGTATGAAGTTAGAAATGAGTCTTTAAAATTTTTGGCAGATATCATTAGCACTGGTTTTGTTGAAGCAATATGTTCATATTAACAATTTATGACCAAGGACGCAAGTTTTCTGATTTTGTAAAATGGGCTGATTTAAGTGATGATTGCATTTATTCAAAAATTTTGCACGAAATATGAAACCTGAAATAAAAATAAGGAAAAGATTTGTGCAGAATTATTGACTTACATGGTGAATGGGAAGTTATTATAAAATTTTGAAAACAACCTTTTCTGATAATTAGGCTATGCAAATGTAGCTTATTGTACCCTTTTATTTTGCAGTATTTATATAAAGTCCAGCCCACTTCAAAAAGCTTTATATTTGTGTTATGAATACAAAAGAGTAAACTTTTGATTATGTTACCCTGGCTAAATTTTAAAATTCAAATGAATATTTCTCAAATCATTTGTATACTTAAGAAGATAGACATTTAGACCTACATGTTTAAATCTGTATTAGATTTACTGCATCTAAAATCAAGATCTAAATGTAGATCTAGTTCGAAAGCAAAAGATTCAGCAAAATTAAGATTTTCAAAATTTTTAAGAAACCTTGCAATTTCTTACTTGGAGATTTCTTAGTTTTGTGGTTTTCGTCCAAGGAGGGTATCTCAGATAGGATTGCGAATTACTCAATTTTTTTTCATGTTCATCTTAAGAAAATCTCATGATAAAGTATTGGAAAAAAATGACAACACCAGATCCAACTGGATAAGATACACTTATGGGCCTACATTATTTAAACTTCACTTCAGGGGGTAGTTCAAGTTTTAAAATAATTTTTTTTCATTTACTGTTTTAGCCTTTCTTGTGAGAAAAGATTTAAGAAACTTTCTTACATAAAGAGTATAGCTAAGCCTATGTAAGCATAATGAGTTTCTTTCAACTTAACCCTCATCCTGCTAACGCGGTTACCCACAGATAGGGCTGAAAACTGTACCGTTGCCACAGCCAGTTACCTTCTGGACTGGGCATGTGGCAGAGAGGATTAGCTGTGTTTGTGTGTATTGTAGTTCACAACAAAGCGTCTAGATAGAATTTTGTTGCCAAAACAGAGTTACATTTATTTTTTCAAACATGACAACTTTATTTAAATATGTTTCATGTTTCTAAGAGTTTAAGAATGCTTTTACAAAAATTGGCCTATCACGTTACGTTATAACTAAACCACTACTAACTGCAATCCACAGGATTCGAGAAAATCTGGGGGGAGGGGGCAATGGTCATGACAAGTCATTGTCAGGGCTCTATTGGGGACGGGGTGGCGGCAAGTAAGGGGGAAGGGAAGAGCCATGTGGTAAAGTCACTGCTGTCTTGTTCTTTTATTTGCTCTTCGGTCTTTATAACAACCACATGCGAAGGAAGGCGGTTTCCCGTGTATCAGTAACATCAACTACCCATCTTGTAAAATGGTTCTGACATGTGCCTAAATTGCAATTTGTTCTTCACACCTCAGGGGCTCTCGATCGTCTCCCAGTGGTTCAAACAGGGAGAAATTGTCACCTTTTCATTGGTTGATATTCTTAGAGAAGATGTAAAGTCTACAGAGTATATGAGATGGGGTGTTAAGAAGATCATGACGTTTCAAACAGGTCCGCCAGTCAACCATTAATAATAATGGCGCCGCAGCTCCCGCTTTGAAACCTCAGCCCATATATTTAATAGCACCGCAGGGTCCAGGTTATCGTCAGGGCAAAGCTTAAATATAATGGGTGCGCAGGACTAGGGTTAACGTCATCATGAAATTAAGTTTATGTCTATTTGTAAAGTGCCTTCTAAAATAATCTTTTGGGCGGGTAGCTTTTTTGCATCCTCACATGAAAATAATTTTTCTATAAATTAGAGATTGTAGGATATGTTTCAAGCTAGATGCAAGTTTATTGACTGAAAATGGCAAGCTGTTTCAAGTAAATAATAATAACTAAAGCAAACAAGGAAGAGTGGTGTTTCTGACAAATTTATTCTGTAACAAATACAAACTTGCATCTTTCTTTTTACAATAAAACTGATATTGTAAAATTCTTTGTACTCTAGAAACCCAGGAATTGTGTTTGAAAAATTTAAATGTCTTATGATTACTTTTAAGAAGGCCGATCACTGGTAAAGCCTATCTGAACTAAAAATCAGAGGAAAATATACATTCTTAATTTGCAAAATTTTTTTCAATATCTTACTTGATTAAAAAAAAAACATTTGTGGCAGCTATGTTACTGTCATAAGTTAATTGCGATTATTCACTCTTGATAGTTGAAACAAGAAATTTATGAAGGCCTCAAAATTTTAATTCTATTCTAATGCAGAATAGGAATAAAGCTAGCCTTTAGATATAGCTGTACACCAGACGGTCCTTTTAAGGAAAGCTGTACCATAGACTTAATAATTTGTAAGATTTATAGGAAGTTCTGAATTAATGAATGTCACCCAATTTTATTTATCCTTAGTTGTGAATATATCATTTCCAATGCCATTACTGAAATTCTGGATGAAATGAAAGAATGGATTTGCTTTTTACAAATAGTGAAAGCAGACATCTATATTACTTTTACCTACATAGATCTAGTTTAACCTTGCCAAATTTTTTTTTAAAGAAATCCTAAATTGTTTGATTTGACAATCTTTCCAGGTTATAGATGCAGCAGATATTATTCTGGAGGTATTGGATGCTCGAGATCCCTTGGGAAGCAGATCTCTGGAGGTAGAGGAGGCTGTCAGATCAGCTCCAGGAAACAAGAGGCTTGTTGTAGTTCTCAACAAAATAGGTAAATTTGTTGTAATTTTGATGCCAGTAACAAAATTTTAATAAATAGTATTTACTAAGTTTGAGAATTCTTGATTGAAGGTTTGGTTCTCATCAGATTTTTTTGTTTTTTGTTTTAATTTTTTTTTTAGCCTCAATCATTGTTTTGCCATCAACTGTTATCACTGCGATTCATACAGAAAAATTGAATTATATTTTATCTGAATATTTATCATGGGAAAGTTCGAAAAATAAGATTGGACACTCTTTTTTTTTTGTAATGTGAAATACATGAAAATTTTTTATATTGTATTAAATTGCATGAATAAGATTGAGAACACTTCAGTGACATTAAACTTTTTTTTATACTGCTTTATGTTACAAGATTTGGTCCCCAAAGATAATGTAGAGGCCTGGTTGAGACATTTAAGGAAAGAGCTGCCTGCAGTGGCTTTCAAAGCCTCCACACAGCAACAGCGAGATCACTTGGTATGTGCTTCATTTATTTCAGATTATGACTCCATCCGGTTATAGTTGAGCCATTGTAATGCTTTTTCTTGGTTTTTCTTCAGCATGCCTTAGGCTGTTTTATACCTTTGAATTTTAATAAACCTTATAATGCCTAAATTATCTGCCTCTTTGGTGCTTTTTAAAGGGCAATGAATTTCACTGTTACTTTTATCCTATCTGTTATGTAGGTTGGGATAAGAGCCAATTGAAAATAGCTTTTTATGGTATTTTTTTTGCTTAAACATTTTTCATACTTAAAGTTATTTGGAGCACAGACTGAATAATTTTACTGAAATCTGTCCTCACTTTGCCCAACACGGCTGTTAAAACAGACCAAAAAGCGGCAACTTAGTTTGCTTCCAGGCCCTACCTCAGACGCCCGCAGTTAGTGGGTGGATCGGTGATTAATCACCTGTCACGCAGGCTACAACCGTGTGTGACGGTGCACTGCTGTTAAATCTAATATTAGGATTTTTTACTTGTTTTTGCATCGCGATAAATCTGGCCTCATTAACTCCAAGTATATCAAACAAATAATCATTTTAAAGCTAAAATTGTTCTGAATACAACGCTATATTTTTTATCTCTCAATTATAAAGTGTTTAGATGGTGCAGGTGAATCTCCATACTTCTAGTAAAAGAACAGAAAAAAGTCTTGATTTTCATAACACCTCAGTTAAATAGGAATATTTCAAAAGTGAAACAATTTTATCGCTTAAAAATTGTTTCCGATATTGAAAAGATCAATATAAAGAACTTGTGAAAGTTTCAAGTGCGAAGAGTTTTTCAGTGATTTTATATGATTTTTTAAAATAATTCCACACGTTCGGGTCTGCACGAACTACCCGCAAATAACACTCTGCACTATAGATCTACCTTAGAAGCCTCAAACCAACACAGTTAAATATGGAGCAGCTCTTAGAATCTGAACACAACCAAAAGCTCCATAAAGTTTGCAGATCTTGTTGTGATAGATCGTTAAGTAGCAGATAGAAGAAACAATCAAACGTTTCTCTCTGCGGACTTTATCAACGGCTCGTTACTAACTTTTGGTGTTTACAATCATTTCCAGTAACAAAAAAAAAAAAAAAAGATTTTTACAATATGCTTTTAATATTCTGAAGTAAATAAACTCAAAGCACTTAGGCGTCAGAGGTTTGAAGAAAGTTACAATAAAAGCTTGAAAATATTACAGAAAGACACAGACACAGACAGAGAGAGAGAGAGAGAGAGCTCTTACTCTTAGCTCACGCCCCGGCGATTGAAGAAAGTAAGGCAAAGTAAACGTATGACTTACCTGTAAAGGAAGACAATGCGCAACCCTACTCAAGTTTCATTTTCTTCTTAGTGCGTGTTTTTAATTTTGTTAAAAGTTAACACTAGGCCTCCCTCATATATATTGACGCTCCTCAGCTTGAACTACGATGTTCTATCATTGTTTAGATTTATTATTTTATATCAAAACGCCGTACCAGCGCTGTAAGAAGTGGACTATCACAACTCAAACCCACATAACTTGGAAACGGAGAACTCTTCGCTAATGCCCTTTGGGGGGTGTTAAGTTCAACATATATATAAAATGCTGTAAAAATTTCATCCACAAAAATTGTTTCAGTTTTTCATAAATGTCCCATAAAAAACGCCACCAACTTATGATTATTCCAGATTCATGTGCTTATTATAACGCTCAATAACCCCATCAATTAAATGAAAAGAAGGGGAAAAAATATATCCTTGTATCGCTGAAATATTGATGTAACAAATTATATGATTTTTGTAGTTCTTCCTTTCATGCATAAGCTTAAATTCTCCATTGTTTTGGTGTGAAAATTAGATCTAAAATCTAAAGTTGCGATAAAAGGGGAATTCCCGTTCTGTAGGGGTGGTTGACCCCATGACCCGATCGGGTTACAAGCTGCTTCACGGGTGCGGCAAAACTAAAATGCCGCTCTTTAACAGCCGTGCCAAAAACTTCCTCAGAATGAATGCACAGACAAAAATATGGGAAACCTGTTTTCCACCAATCAGTATTAAGAAACTCTTAGGGCAATAAAAATCAATATTATAACATAAGCTGCAGCAAATCATAAATATCTATTGCACATGGAATGACATCAGAATGAATAAGAAGTTAATTGTTATTTTTTGCTGTTTAAGATTTATAAAAAGGCTCTCTGATTTATAATTGATTTTGAATAAATTCTTATTGCTTTTATGTGCTTGATCATAGTTCCTTATCCTTTAACATTTGTGCACTACTTTTCTGAATTCCAGACACAGTCTAAAGTTGACTATTTCAAAGCCACTTCAGATTTACTAAAGTCCAGTCATTGCCTGGGGGCAGATGTGTTGATGAAATTGCTACGTAACTATTGTCGCAATACAGAGATGGCCATTAATGTAGGAGTTGTTGGTAAGTTCAACATTTGCCTTGCTTCAATATGCTTGTTTATCTTTTTGAGGATCCTTTGCAGTTTGTGGAAACAAGGATATGGCAGAATATTTTTTCCCCTCAAAATTTGACCTTCCAGGCAATGAAGTTTTATTCTTCTAAAAAATGTTTTACTGATGTTCCAGTGACACTGACAGCAGTTTAAAAGTAATTAAATCGATTATTTATTTTTCTACATTTATGCCAGTTGATTTTCGATTCTAACTTTGTTTTTATTTAACTTCTTATTTTTACCCAGGTTTCCCCAATACAGGCAAGAGTAGCATTATCAACAGTTTAAAACGAGCAAAAGCTTGTGAGGTTGGAGCAAATCCAGGAATCACAAAGTTAGTGCCATTGAGTTTTGGTTTGATTCTTTTGTGAAACTGAAATTGCATTTAGTGGAATCACCAGTTGACATACCAAGTCTAAATCTACATATCTTTTATATGTTTAAAAAGTAGACAATGATCTGCATGATTTTAATGAGCACAGAAGCACAATTGAAACATAGTGAAGGAATTATTCTTTCAGCAAGCAGAGAAATTCATATAGATTTCAAAGTTGGACAACACTCTTGTCAGATTCAATGTTAACTAAGAAAAAGTATGATGAAATAGTGATTAAAAAAAATACTCATTTTGGAAGATCATGAGCAACTACATCTTAACAAGCCATATATTAATTCGAGATGGAGATTTTCTATGTTGCCAATTTGAAACCCTGAAAAACTTTTAAATGGTTTTCGCATCACTCTCATGCATTAGTGAAAAGGCAAGCTCTGCAAAGATTGCTAAAATTTATTTTCTTGTTTTTTGTCTTCCAGAGCAATGCAATCTGTACAATTGGACAAGCATATAAAGTTACTGGACAGTCCAGGTGTGGTACTCACCAATAGCCCCTCTGATGTTGCTGCTGTGTTACGTAATGTGGTTAAAGTTAGTATACCCAATCTACATATCCCCCTTTAAGACTAGAATAAAATGCTGCATTTTTTACTGTCATATCCTTCGCAATGTTTCTAGTTTTTAGAGGGAGTTGAATGCTATATGATTAAGCCATTTGACACCATTCACATTGTTTCAATTACTGATTTCTCAAATGCTTTCTCCTTTTTACCAAGACAAAGCAATTCTGCTCATGATTTTCCACTGATTGTGATTCAGCAGCTCACCAATAGTAGCAAACATATTAAGTATTTTTTGATGATGCTTCTGTTTTGAGAATTTCTTTTAAACTTTCAATCTGCTCAGTGTTGTCATAAACATTTCTCTTGACTGCACACTAGTGTCGGCCTATACATATAAACTTTTCCAATTTCCCAGTAGAAATATAGAAATTAGGAAAATTTGGATTCATTCTTCTCTCCTCACCTTTTCTTCCAACTTTTCTAACTTTCCAATACATACATGTATCTTCACTTAACATTGGGTCAGGCTTGTTTCTAAGCTTTTTTTGTTGCTGTTTTACTTGTCCAAGTTCAATCTGAGATCTTTGTTGTTGATGAACTGGGTTTATAGAGACAATTAATTAATCAATCTTATAATGAATATGTTTCACCAAAATTATCAAGTGAAAGTGTTTTAATGGTACAAAAATACTTCTGTTCTTAAAAATAAGTCAGTGGAATCAGATAGAGAGTTTTAAGCAACTTTGTGTTGCATTTTGACTTCTACAACTTGTGTGAGCTGTTGAAAAGGAATAAAATGAGCTATTGCTACTTTCCATACATAATTAAAAATTCCTATTCCTATTTAAACATGTTTCCATGGGACATTTTTATTGCAACCAACTTTGTGATGATTAAGCGATTTGAGATGTTTAAAAAATATATTATTTAAAGAGTGTTTCATCACAAAATGATCATCTAACAATGATAAATTTTCAATGCCATCCTCAGCTGGAATCTCTAGATGACCCTGTACCATGTGTTGAGGCAATTCTTATGAGATGCCAGAAAATGCAGGTGTGATGTGCTGCTGTAGTTTCATAATGTACGGTGCACTTGGTTGATAAACCAAAGCTGGCCAACTAATCAGGAAAAAGTTGAATTGTTGTTTGATTTAAATAGCTTTGAGAATGAGAGAAAAATGTTTATTTTCGATAAATTTCTGTGTCTGTAATCATCTGATACAGTTAATCTTTTTTTTTTTCTTGAAAAGAAAGAATTCTTATCTAATCCACAACTCCTCTCCCTTTCTTTTTTTAATTGACAAGATGCTGGGTATCTTGGTACAACTTTGAATTTTATCCTTTCCTTTGAGAGTTATCAGCACTCATGCTTTGATGAAAATGAACACCCAAGAACCAATTGCGTGTCAAAGAAATAAATCCTTATTGTTTATCTAACAAATCTGTGTGATGTGTACCCCTCCAGATGATGATCCACTATAACTTGACAGACTTCTCTGATACCTTGAGCTTCTTGAACCTCCTAGCTCGCAGAATGGGAAAGCTGAGGAAGGGTGGGGTGCCTGATATCAATCAAGCAGCTAGGGCTCTCTTACAAGACTGGAACAGGTAACAACATTCACTCTCCCATGTCTCTTGACACCAGTTGCTATGATTTAATTTCGGAAATAAAAGTGCATTGGATTTTTGTGAAACATCAGCTTTACAAGGTTTTTGAATCTTCATCTTCTTGCCAATAGCTGTAGCTCTTGATTGTGATATTGAGCGGTTTGTTTGACAGAACATAGTTTATTCTGAGACCTTTATGCAGAGTAAATCCATTTCCCTCCTGCAAGACAGATTGCTGGTGTAGCAATACATTGTATAAGTCTATTTGATCATGAGGATGAAGCATATTTTGAATTTAATTCATAATTGATTGTTAACGCTATTAATTGCCTTAAAAAACATAAATAGTGGAGCCTAGTTAACTCAATCCCACCTAAGTCACTCCAGCTCAGCTAAAGCCCTGACCCTCAGAGAAGGGACATAATTCCGTAATGAGAACAGATACATGTTTTTTTTAAAAAACAATATGACAATCAAACAAAATAAGATACAGTTATAGAATAAAATACTACAAAAACTAGAGGTTTTGAATTTTTAATAAAACAAGGTTTTATGACAAAAGCATTTTTTTCTAAGACTTCTCCTCCAAAGCGAACTGACTTGACCACGATTTCACTATCAAAATCTCACCACCATCACAATCTGACTCCCAACCTCATATGGGCAATGGTCATTATTTTATGCTTATTGTATGTATGATCATGCAGATAATCATAATAAACGGTTTCTGAAGCTTCCCTGAGATGATTCAAGTGATCATCCATCCTAGCATAAAGTTTAGATAACAAAAATGGTCAATTTTGAAGCGCCTTATTAGATCTAACTCAAGTCTGAAAACAAAACTAAAATAAACAACATAAAGATGAAAGTGTCCTTTAAACGTAAATGAGGTTTACATGAGATTTCAAATAGCAATAGGGAGAAAAGGTAGACCATTGGAAAATGAAAGTGAACGGGTGATATAGGAACACAATATAGTGGTCCATACGAGCGACCGCGGGTGATATGGGTTGGGCTTAGTTAAGTTAAAGTCAGCATCTTAAGACTGTAATAATTTGTTGACTTTAGGCAAATTTTGACTTTGGTCATTGCATGACTGTAATATAAAACAAAATGGGGCTGACAAAATGTGTTTGTCTTAAGTCAGTTGATTTTAAGGAGATTCCAATGGAGTCAGTAAATTTAAAAAAATTTGTCGCCCCAATGTGTTAATCATATGTTTTTTATATAGGAATAATGTTGAAACCGATTGAATTTTGTTTTATATCAAGTGGCAAGATAACATACTACACTGCTCCACCTGAAGAAAAGTCAGAGTCAGCTCACCACGTGGGAGCTAAAATTGTCAGCAACTGGAGCAAGGAGTTCAACCTGGATGACTTGCTCAATGATGAGCAGATCATGATGGATGGTGAGATTGTCTGTTTAATACATGTTAATACGTTTTTATTTCCCTGGACTTTCCATAAATAGAAAAGTTAAGATGAGTCAGAAAAAAAAGGTTGATTATCATAAACACTTATACGGCCCTAACGTTTAAACTTTTTCCATACATTTTGAAAAGAAAATAAAAAAAAATTGTGGGCATCTTGAGCTTTTTCAGAGAGAAATGAAAGGAAACTCTGGAAACATTTATCCATCATCTGGTAAGCTGTAGTAAAGTAAATCTTTCTTGCTTTTTGTAGACGTGGTTAGAAAACACACTTCTCCAATGTTGGTGCAATCAGTTGGCCCGCTAAAGGCTGTGGCTAGTGAGCAAGATCTGGAACAGAACAACTCAGACCAGGCCATGAGTGGTGAAGATCAGGATGAGGATGATGATGATATCGAAGATGAAGAAGAGCCAGCAGAGGTTTTTAATCCTTATAAATATTTTCAAAGCCATGTTATTCAAATATTGAAGTATGCTTCTGGTCTGAAAATAATACTTTTGAGTTTCGACATATAATTGCACAGTAAAATTAAATGAATTTATTTGTTTTGTTTTTTTTTAATCTAGTCCCTTAATTGTAGCAAATAAATTTGTTTGAAAATGAAGTAAAATTTTTGGAAAGTGGGAATACTACTAATAAAACCACCTATAAAATATATATTTTTAAAATTCTTAGGTTAAAAAAATCATTTCAAATCATATTTTCTAAGTGCATGTCCCTCACTCTATTTCGTGGAAGCTCAAAGGTGTGACAGTGCAGACTAATGCAAGGTCTAAGAAGGGGAAAACAGCACCATTGGGGAAAAAACAGCCAGGCAGGCAGAGAGGTCCACAACCCAAAGTTCCATTAGAGAGATTTGGGGGACTTCTCACTAAGAAAGGCAAAAAAATGGCTGCCAAGAAGGATAAGAAAAAGAAAAAAAGAGCAGGTTTGTAGCAGCTGACAATTTCCAAAGATTGCCTTTTTTCCATATGAACATATATATGTAACTAGCCGGGTGGATTCCTTCACTTACTTAGTTACTACTGCAATAGGACCCACTAGTTATCTATAGAAACTCAGTGCTTCTTCCTACTCTAAGTAATTGCAGGCCCTAACTGATTATGGTAGCGTGCCTAGCGGCCATGCAATACTACAGAGTTCACACTCTTGGGTCCTTGAGTATCAGTGGAGTACTAAGGCCACTGCTCCCTAACTAATACGAGTGGGTGTCGAGACTTACCTGTCTCCATCTTTGTTAGCCCCAAAACATGTGTACGTCCGACGAGATGGCACTAAAGGGCCGTTACAGAGGCCTTATTCGGGTCCTTACGCAGACAAGAATAGAATGAAAGCAATTCTCACTCAAAGAATTAAACACAAAGATGACCCAAAAGCAATTACGGGATAAAAGATGCTAACAAATAGTCAGAATGATAAGCGCCAAGAAGATACTCAAGATAAAGTGCATATAATATACTAAGATCAGATACTAAAATAAAATGGTCAGAATACTAAGTAGAAGATACTAACATAATGGTCAGAATAGAAGATACTAAGAACTAAACAAAATGCCGAATGAAAATGCCTAATAGTCAGAATAGAAAATATCGAAACAAAATGACCAAAAAAAATGCCTAATAGTCAGAATAGAAAATGTAGAACAAAATGCCTAATAGTCAGCCAACGCTGAGAAAGAAAAGAAATAAAAAATTATATTAGACATACAGCATAATCAATAACTAAGATAAATCATCAATGATTTCATCTAATCCTTAAGTTTAATCTAGCAGAACAAGCATAATTAAATTTCATGTTCTAAATCTAACACTACAATCAAGGTCAATCTAACTCACTCCCCTGTATCAGTATGAGCTCATTTGCATAATTGCGACCGCCCATGGCTTGGCCTACGGTTCCACGTGGTACCTCGCCGTTGGTCCAGTCTCAGGTAATCATTTAGAGACTAGAGAGGGGAAGGGGGGTAGGTTCATGAATCAAGATCGCCCTGGCGCGAAACCGAGAGCCTGACCAACGCCGAGCACTGACGCAATCACCAGACTTCTCACATGAGAGCGTCAATTCAAAGAGGCCGTGGCCAGTTACTCTCCATTACTGGGAGAAGGGATGCGCCAAGTCCGTCTCGCACATACGGTAGACTTAGGATACTCAATACTTGCAATACTACAGGACTAGATCTACATCTTATACAGAATAATGATAATCTGCCGGTTAGACTTACAGTACTGGCAATGCAACAGAACTTAGTTTAGGGGAATACTTCTCCAGATTAGCGAGCTGATCATATCTTATAATCAATAATTCATAGATAAAGACATAGGTTAACACAATATTTGGAAAAGGAAATTCATAGCATCATTGGAATGATAAAGTCAGTCGTCTGTCATTTGAGTCAATGAATGTCTGAAGGGAGGAAATTAATACTTAAAGTAATAGTACTTAGTTAATTTACAAGTAAGGACACGGCCTCGCGCTAAATACACCTAACTAAAGCTTTGCAACAACTTAGTCGCGGTGATAATCACGTAGAATTAAAACAAATGATAATCCAACACAACTTCTCAATAATAGTAGTAGTTTCCACAATACTTCAATAATATCCACTACTAATTATCACAAGAACTTTTCACTGTCTCAGTAATTCCAAACAATGCTTCTATCCGACGTGGCCCCTAGATACTCCAAAAAGGTACTGACAATGAGTTTCCGAGCTCTACAATTTATAGTACAAACTCGGCATAGTCCCTGGTCAAAGACTTCCCTGGTATCCCAGTTCGTCGTCCAACTTCCCTAGAACAAGGACCAATGCCGACCGAGGAGAATTTACTCTGTTGAATGGAACAACTCGTTTCCCCAACTAAAACATCACCCGACCGAGATCATAGAATCTATGAAACTCGTCGTTACATCTACGTACTATATATTTAGCATCTCCTGATTAAAGCATCACATAGCTTAATACAACTAGTAGTTTCCCTAAATTCCCCAAGATCCCCGAATCAAAGTACGTCCCAAGCCGACCAAAGAAAATCTCTGGCCAGCTGGACAGAAACAAAAGAATAGATCCGCTAGTCAATGTAATCATTACAACAAAGTATCTTCGGAAGTATTATAGAAATGGAAATAAACCGCTAGAGGGGCGGAGACTAGTTTCCCGCCATTAAACTAAGTCTACTAATATTAACAAGCTAGAAGTGCACATGGCTCCACCCACAAGCTGATAATTGACATACTAAAGATCTGCTCTAAAGGTGTACTGCTACGCCATAAATAAAAAAGTTCTATACCAGCCTCCCTACATATATTTGTATTTAGTTTCCATGTGCTTTAAGAATTGATATATGGAATAAAAAAGCTGTTAGGAACTAATGTAAAACACTTGATCAATGCCATCTCTAAACTTGACCTTTGTGTTGTCTTTCAAAAAGTGACTTTAAAATGTGATTTTGAATTTTTGCATAATCATTTTTCTCCATCTCATTTTTGTTTTTGGTATTTTTTTAGTTTTTATTCTCTAATTTATTGAAGAAAACAATTCAATTTTTTCTTTTACATCTCTTTCTTAGGCTTGGAGGGAGCAATGCAAATCTATTATGTATTATAGGCGTTTGTCTATTATTTTTTATGTATGGTTTTGAGCTGAAGGCAATAAGTAAAAATGAATTGACATTTTTTGCCTTTTATCAATTTTCAGATAATCTTGCTGGCAAATTATCAGATGCTATGACAACTGCTTTTTCTGGACTGTGAAATGAGAGAATCTGCTCATTGTCTGTTAAATGCCTTTTTGTTATTCACATGATACAATAAAATAAATGACAGATAATTTAAAACCATTGCATGTTTGCTTTGTTGTAAAATCCTGTTCTGGTAAAATACCAAAGCAACAAAATATGTGTATGTAAGATCTTTGTGTTGGCATATCTGATGTTACATTAGATTTTGTAAAATATGCAGTGACATTTTGAGTTAGTTCAGAAGCATAGTATAAATGAAAAAAGATGCAAGATGCACAATCTATACTTAAAAAAATATGCTGGGCACAGGGAAAGAAAAATCTGAATACATGCTATTTTAATTGTTTATCCAATGTATTTATTTAAAAAATCAGTCAAGTATATTTTTAAACATAATGTTTTGTTTGCAAGTATTATGAAAATTTTCTTGCCTTTTGAACTACACTACAATAACTGTAGATGTGAATTTTAAAGGGGACCTATTTTATGTATAGACAAAATCCTAAAATTTTTTGTGGTAAACATAAAAGTTGAACAGACCAACACATAGAGCTCACTACTAAAACATGTTTAAACAAGAAAATCAGATCATTCAGAGAAAATACTACAACAAGCATTTAAGATCAAGTTTCATTTGTGGAGATTGGCAGATGAAATGTCAAATTAGTTAATATAGATGGGAATGGACGATGAGGCTTGTAGGCCTACTAGAAGGAAAGAAGGGGAGTGGTTATGGCTGCTTTGTTAGTCCATTCATTGATTCAGGTAGCCTCCTAGATTGTGCAAAGACAACAAGCTTTGAATTTCTATTGGCTATGAAAAGTTAAAAACAACGGTGCTCTTGTTTCCATCACCCCAAAAAAGATCAACTAATCTGAAAATTTAGCTATGTGCAAGAGCTTATACATGTATAAATACCATAATAAGGGATTTGTATTAAAAAAAAAAATGAACGTAAGCGGTGTCCACAAACTGAAGGTGCAACAAGAGTGTTGCCCCTTTGAAGACATTGCTGGCACTATGTTACAGATTTATTGCTAAAATTGCCATGTAAGAGTTGAGGACAGTTCCTTTGGGTGTACAGTGCATTTATAGGGTTCAGTTTATCAAGACAATCAGACGTATTGTCCATGTGTACATTCTATTTATTGGTTTGTTTTTAGATGATGATTTACTTATCAAAGTTCAAACCAGCATAACAAACACTCATAATACATTATAAGAATTCATGAAGCTTGGAAAGGGATGGAGGTCTAATACAGTAGACCTGGCATATAACGAATCTAAGGGGCCAGGGCTTAAACTTCATTATAATGAAGGTTTCGTTACAGACCTCATTTTTGCCTCCTACCCAATCCCTATCTTTTTTTGTCCTTTTGTCTCTTAAAAAAGTCTTACCTCTACACCTCTTTCAACATGTTGCATATTTTGTGCAATTGATGAGCATCTAATGACACTCGTTCACACACACAAAGTTTTATCCCTGTTCTCTACTGCCACTATCAGTTTATAAGTTTTTGCCTCAAATGATCCTTTTTATTGATGTCATAATGCTGTATCAAAGATAAATTTCTAAAATGAAATGGTAAATGAATCTTATTGAGACAGAGTGTAGATCTAGATCTAGTTCAACGTATGTGAAGGCTAGCTCAAGAATGAAATTGACAGACTGAAAGTGACTTGGAACGCCAGACTCAGTCACATGATGGGTCTGGAGAACTGCTGTAGATCTAAGCATCAGTAATTCCCAAATTTTCCTTGTTCAATCAATAACACGCATTACCTCATGCGGGAGGGAGGGAGAGGGGAAAGGGGGGTGGGGGGGTGAAGAGTGGGTCAATGTAGCAATTGCAGACAATGCAACGATGGCCATCTAAGTTCCTAACCAGAACTGCCTTAGTTCAATAGTTCTGAACCGCCACATGCACAACCCTTCCCCCACCCCATCCTTTTCATCTTTCCCCCATACACACCCCTCTCTGCTTGTAGGCACAAAGGATGCCCGCAGCCTTACGCCAGTGATATCTTCAGTTAACGAAGCTAGTGAGTGACTCATTGTAGACTCACACCCCATTCCTCAACCTAGCCTTTGCTCAAGTTCACACCTGTTAGGTATTGCGAACATATCTAGAGGATGTGCAAATACAGACCAGACTTATGAGCGCCGATCTGGTAATGGTATTTTCACTACACTTAAACTTCCACTACTTGTTATGCCCAAGGTTCACATCATATCTTTTTTGTTAAGACAGAGGTTCTCATACCATTGTTTACAGAAAGAAAAAAACGTCCTTTATAATCCCTTCGTTATGGCCAATTTTGTATAGTCAAGGTCCGTTGTAATTAAATGCACACAGGCTCCACTTCATGCAATACTGTAATGTTTATCTTCATTTATCTTCAGATTGCACTTCTCCCAAACATAATCACTTCCCTTTTCAATTTCCATGCTTGCAACTGACGAGATTATTAACAGTCACCTTATGCTAGTTGTTTCACAAGCCAACCCAGCGATACCCTGAAGCATAAATTTGATGGGAAAACCTTTCAGCATCTAGGGTTTGTCTTACTCCTTTACCTACACATGTACCCTACCCAATCATTTTAAGAAGGGCTGCAAGTCTGCAACTACATGGCTACAGCTGTCTTAAAATCTAGCATTAGTTAATATGTACATGTATGAAGAGAGAACACTTTGGGCAGATAATTAAATTCTTATTTTGGATTATAACTATATGAGTTGGATTCTGTGCTTTGATTGTGTGATTCAGGCAGTAGCTAGTGAACTTGCTCTCTATATAAATTTCTCTTTAATATAAATGTTTATCTTTGATATCTTTTTCTCTCTCTCTCTGTTAAAAAAGAATACAAAAAATCTCTTCACAAACTCACTTTTTCATTTTGATTTTTATTTTCCTTCAAGTTAAAATAACAGCCCACACAAATAATGGGATATGCTTACATATGTAGTGTTTATCATATTACATGAATCATTATTACATAATATATGAATCATTCAACGTGAGAATTAATGAAACCATTCTCAACGTCTTTCACTGTAAAGCCTACAGAATAAAAAAGTCATTTGGATAGAAAAGTAATATCATAAAAATGCAACTACTTTTTGAGCAGTTCATCATTGCACATCAAGGTTAATCAAAATGCTTTCTCCTCATCAGTTAAAATAAACACGATACAACGTAATTAATTATGTCAAAATTTTAATTATGTACGATTAAAAATTTGTCATTTTTTTTTCAAAGTAACTGATAATGTACCTGCAATGCTTAAAATGAACGAATCTTCAACAAAGAGATTCATGATTCTCAATTCAATAGATATTTCAATGCACTGGGTGGAGTTTTCTGAGAATAACCTTGCTAGATTAAAAAAAAAGAAATCATGATCATGAGCTCAATGAAAGTTTTGGCCACATCATTACAGGAAGTATACTTTGTATAAATTGCAACAAACAACAAACATGCTAAACAATCATTTTATTCAAACAACAGGTACAGAAATGGCTGTAAAATAAATGTTTGAAGCAGATAGATTTCATTATTCTCTACATCTAAGTTTGGCCATTGGAATAAAAAAAATATGGATAGAAAAAATAAAGTCAGCTTTTCACTAGATGAACTAAAACTACTTTTTAATTTTTTTTGCTTTCTCGTAAAATCTTTTAATTCTTAAATTGCCACACTTTTGATTTGAGGAAAACAAATTCTTGCAATGAGATTAAATGACATAACATTTTCTCGGACTCATGATTTTTAAATTAATGATTGCTGCTCTTTAAAATGGCACATATGATGTTAAAAATAAAAACAAAAAACTTACAATTTTGATAGAGAATAAAAGTGACTTCATCTTAAATTTTATCAAATCTTGCAAATTAAAAAACAAATCAAAGCTAATTTGTAGTCAACACTTCTTATACAAATACGAACAAATGTAAAAAAAAATCACTCTATGAATGTTATATCAGACTTAGCTCATCCATCCATTTTCTAAAATCATCCTCATTTCTTCAGTACAAATTGCATCACATGTGAAATACATTTCATTAAACCCAACTTTCTGACTCTAACATTGTATAGCAAAGTAATAAACATATCACTTCAATAATATTGAGTCAAGTTGCATGACAAATGGAAGACTATTTACAAGATAGTTTTTTGGGAGGGGCTGGGGGAGAAGAGAAATCTGAACATCTGCTGAAGACAGACTGATTTCAGTGATTAACTATGCACAACCCTTGAGACTGGATTCTTCATAGAGATTAAAGTTGGTAGAGCCATGAACCAGTGGAGAATCAAATATTAAAAAAAAAATGCTGCGGAATGTTCAATATGAAAAAAGTAACACCAGATTTAAACTAGTCTATAGCTGATGTCATAGGTAGCAGTTGGCATTCAAAAATGTAGTTGAACCTCAACCAACAAACTCAAAGGGAATTTTACAGTTGACCATTTAGTTTATAAATTATATGTAAAAATAATAGACTATGTAAAGGAAGGCGTAGTAAATAACAATGGCCCATTTCATATTGAAAAATTACATAGTATATTGGTAAATGGCAGATTATAATCTTAATACAAATGTCACAGCTAGTCAATAAAATAATTAAAGCTGTTAAATAATTCGACTGCATTTCAATTTCTGAAACCTATGCTTTTGCAATATTTCTACCAAAAATTAAATATACCTTATTGTTAGGTTGCAGTTAAGTAATTTTTTGTGATTGCTTTTGAAATAGGAAATAAATGAGTTGCATATTTTATGATCTTTTGACTCTTGAATCAACAACATAAATGTTTTTAAACTTCCCAAACCATAAGTTATATCTAAACAATTTGTAATTTTGCTTGCCTACAAAATCTGTGATGCATAATTTTGTCTTTTGAAGTGCATTCTTGATAGAGAAAATGCTTCAATTTAGTTTAAGTTTTACATTAAGATATGGCATTTAATTGAACTCATGCATTGCGATTTTTTGGTGTTTGTTTTTTTTGTTTTTTTTCAAATAAGAGGTGCCTCAGTAATTTGCATCAATTCATTTTCTTAATCTTAACAGTAGGAAAAGTATGAAACTGTTATGGCTCTCAGAATAAATATAAAAAAATTTTGATGAAGGGGAGAACCATCTTTTTTCAAAAGTTGTGTCTGCACATTCATCTTAGTAAGTCCAGTCTTGGGACATAAATTATTTTCACAATATAATGACACTATCCAAAGACTATACAGTACGCCTCAGACTTAACGAACTTGTTCAGTCATTTTTAAAAGTTTGTTGAATGCAAGGTTCGTTGGAGCCATGACATAAGGCACCACAAGGGAAATTTCCAACCAAAGTGAAATTACCACATAATTGCTTCCCTTGTTTTTATCAACTAACCACGTCTCAATAAAGCCACTCTTCACCCTTCCCGCCATTGCCCATGTTACCGCCGCTTTGGCTCTTTGATCTTGTACCATGAACTACCAATGCATTGGCTGCCGCTCCCTGTCCTCTTCCCCTTCTCTCTTTATTATCTTCTTCCTGCATGTCACTACTTTGCTCTCCCCTACCCCTAGTATTACTATGGCATAATGTAGCCAATACCCTAGGTGCCCAACACCATTACATTTGAATCATTTCTTAACAGCCCACTGGGGACCTTTTGAATTGATTGAATTTCAACTACACAGTTTCTAAGTAGAAAAGCATTCTACAGTGGATTTGCCAATACTTGTACACGTAGTCCTTTGAACCCCAGGATGGGTCTGAGATTAGTTCTTTGATGCAAGGTATTTTAAGAGATTCAAATAAGAAAAAAAAAAACGGGGATTTTTCTTTTTCCATTGAATACAAGGTGTTCTTTGAATTCGAGTTCATTGGATTCAAGGTGTACTGTACATCCTTGATTTTATATTTTTCATGCTATCATCATTCAAGAGGGCTGAATCTGTAATTTTTTTGTTAATGGGTAGAACACAAGATTCTGATATTTTATCTACAATGATTGAGAGGCTAATATCTGAATATCAACAATGAAATTTTAGGTAAAATTAAGTAATTGATTGGTCAGAAAAAAAAAGCAATGACTGCAGCACAAGACAATTACAAATGATATTGTAACAATATGCAGCATATATCAGAATTTTGACAAGTCCCAGCGGTAACATTAGTTTTACAGAGTAAAAAAGAGGTGAGAGCAGACATGGCTGATCTTTACTCCTTGAAAATCTCAAACCATCAAAAGTATTCAATGTAATCCCATGTTTAAGTACAAAAACAAATAAACAGCAGCAAAAAAAAAAAAAAAAATTAAAATAAACCCATTGTGTGACAATATAGCAATGGCCACAATTAAATGTCAACATGACAAAATGCATAAACAAAAATAATTCCTAGTAAACTAATTCTTTGTCTTGCATGTATCACATGATGATCTTTGGGTCAGGTACAGACTCTCCTATTGACTTGTGTGGAAGAATGCGTCCACCATTGATGTAGATTTCATCCTTAACAATTACATCCTCACCAAGGACAGAAACGTTCTCCATCCTCACCTTTTGAGTTATGAAATAGATTGTGAAAGGAAAAAAAAATATAAAGGTTTATCACATCTCGTTTCAACATTATTGGGATCTTACACGAGTAAAACATTAATTTGCAAGGCAAAATTGTATATAAGATTTTTAAAGTAGTATTCAGAAAAAAAAAATAGTTTATGTACATTTGCTCCCACTAAGTTCTTCAGTGTGCAAGATCTCTTAATGTTCGTCTATCATTACTAATACTTTGTGTAGTATGCTGCTTTTATGAAATTTTTTTTGGAAGATCATGTCCTATAAATTGCACTACCATTTTTTTAAGAGTAAAATTTGCCCTGCTTTGGCCTATATGCCCATGTCAAGAATCTTATATGTTAAATTTTCTTTGATGTGCATCCTTTAAAACCCATATGTAAGGAAAATAAAAGGTGTTTCTGCCTTTAGTTCAGCAAACATATTAATTCCTCTTCTGTTCTTGTCTCATAGACCAATATCAAACCCTGGTAGGTGTTACTGGATTTCAATTTTGCTAACTTTTTTTTTGTGTCTCTAAAAACACCTAGCTTAGGCTGGTCTGGGCTGGTCAAATATGTTCATTTTGCATGATCCCTGATGGAATAGGAAGTCTTTTCTTTATCACTCAAATTTCAGACTATCTCCACAGCAAATAAGTTTGATGCGAAAAATTTCGTTGTAAGAAAAAAAAACGTATGCCCATACTTTTTTTACATACCCAATTTCCTACAACACACTTCCAGCCTACAATACATGATTCCAGCCAGGAATGGGACTTGATATGAGCCTCACTCAGCACAGTGCACCGCTTGATACACACACCATCTTCAATCACAACTTTTGGACCAATTGACACATTAGGACCAATACGACAATTTTTACCAATCTTGGCCGTGGGGTCCTGGGAAAAATACAACAAAAAAACAAAACAATCATACAATAAATTCGCGTTCATCCATTGCAAGCAAAACACTTGGTGATAGATAAAACAGGTTAATTTATAAAAATGTGTCTGAAGTGCATCACAAAATTTTTTTGATAATTTGAACAGTTTTACCACAGATATGATTAGAAACTTACATTAACATGCAACAAATTTCTTTCAGATAACCAAAATTTGATTATGCTGACTCCATTGAAAGAACTTGTTCCCCTCTATCTTTTCCTTGTGTAACATTCTTTGTGACAAATTCACAAGATAAATAACTATAATTGAGCATGTTACAATAAAAAAATTTAAACCTCCAGCTAGATTTTTTTTATTGCATATGATTAAAACAAGCTATACGTTAAACATAAAAGATTATTTCAAAAGATAAAATTTACATGAACATGCCTATCATCTGAACCTAGCTTCAAAACTGCAGAGACGCACAGAATTGAATGACAAAGTCATACATATCCTTACAATAAGAACATTTCCCACAATGCCAGGGCCTTGATGCAGTAATTCTGGCTTTTTATGCTTCAGAGAGGTGAGATAGAGGCACATGCCGGTGAGAAAATCTTTGGGCTGACCAACGTCCATCCAAAACCCTGTAAGATTAATAAGAAACGGATACTTCAAAGATGCGGGCATGGCAAAGTGATGAATAATTAACCTGCAAAATGCTTATTTCTGCCATCTTTTAAATAAGGTACATGTTGTTCAAATGAGTCTTTCATATATCTCTGATTTGTTTCATTTCAATTCAATAATAATTTCCTCCTGAAATCTGAAATCCTCTCTTTTTTTAGAGCCTAGTCATGTGGTTTGATAAAATATGATAGCTTTTCATTTATTTTCTTTATAGTTTATTTAAGAACAAAGACTTCCTTTAATTGTTCAGCACAATATGTGGATTCTATGGATTGTCAAGAATTGATAGCGTCTGCTCTCTGCAGCATACAAAACAACCCATGTCATGCAGTGTATGGACAAACAGGGGAGGCTTAAATCTAACCAATAATATTTTCATGCGTTAAGAAAAGGATATAAAATGCTATCAGGTTGCAGAATAGAAGAAACCAGTACTAATATGTAATATTGATAGACACCTTTTTCCAGCAATGGCAATACCATCTCCAAGCAATGATCTGAAATTGTCAAGATGATGCTATTGCTCAATTAAAAGTACCTTGTAGTTCCATAGCAAATAATTCTCCATCATCAGCCATGAAAGGGAAGACTTCCTTTTCTATAGATGTAGGTTGAAGCTGATAAAGAGTTTAAAAGAAAAGATGATAACTTACATTTATAGTGTATGTATAAAAAAGAATTAAAAAAAAAAAATAAAATTGGGAAACTAATCAATAAAAAAATTATGCAAAATATACAGCCAAATTCCCCCAAATTCGATTGAGTCCATGGCCTGCCTTTGAGTTTATGGTACCTTACATTACTTCTATAATTTTTCCTCACCTATTACATAAAAAAAAAAAAATCAAATTCTTTCATGTTCCGTTCTTGAAAAAAAAAAAAAAGAAAAAAGAGCAATTCAGAGGCCTATTTCATTAATTGGAGTTTGCGACCAATGTCTTCTTCTTGCTTATGATGGTTTCTCCATGTCCTACATTACTTGCAATCAATAACACTTACATTTTTAGACACCCATAAAGCTAGGATAAGATTCTGGTTAATAATAAAGTCATTGAATTTCATCCAATAAAGCAATTAAAGTTCAAGCAATTGTAGGAAAATGTGTCTTTTTATAAAAAAATATATTTTTGTTTAACCATACATGACTATTGTTGTTTAAAATTTAATTCAAATAGCATCAAAGGATCATAGAAAAATGACAAACAAACAAGAAGTTTTATGTCAAAACCAGGAAACTATTGAACTGATCTGAACTTGTACCTAGGTTTATTAGAAAAAGGGAGATGCAAAAGAAAAGGGAGACTGGGGAGAAGAGAAGAGGGAGTAAGATGGAACAAAAAAGGGGGGGGGGGGAGATGAAGGGAGTGACATGGGCTAGGAGGAGATCCAAACAAGGAGGAACCAGAAGAGGAAGATCTGAAAGGAGAGAAGAGGGAAACAAAGGGAAATATCAAGGTAGAGAAAATGGAACAAAGAGAATAGCTGAAAGAAGAATTGGTGCTATAGGTGAGAGAGCAGAGGCAGGAGTAAACTGGGCTAAAGTGGAGATGTTTCTTAAGGGTCATCTAATACTCAGGCAACTTAGAGAATTGAGCTGTTTAAAAATTTAATTGCTTTAGCCGTAAAAATGAAAACAAACAAAGACTAAGAGCTAAGGCCCATAGAATTTAAGAAAGTAAACATAAATATCTTTTACATATTGTTACTGCCTTTGAGTGTTTGACCACGACTTTCTCAGACTTACCAAACTTCCTAAAGAATTCAAGTTAAGGAATCCATGCTTGATGTATGTTTTCATAAGAGCTGCTTCAATTGGCTTGCACTTAGTTCTCAGAAGTCATGGCATGCATTAGGCATTTGAAATAATTCATATCTCTGTAATTCATGCCGAGACAAAGTGAAAGTGAAATGAATACAGGCCTAGGGAAAGCTTTGTTTCCTTGACTAAAATCAATAAAATTTACTTCTTGAAAAAAGTACCTTGATACGTCGAAGCATTGATGGATTAAATATGTACATTCCAGCATTGATCTTGTTGGAAACATACTCCTGAGGTTTTTCTACAAATCTTTGGATAGCACCATTTTCTGGACTGTAAACAACGACACCATATTTGGATGGCTCATCCACTTTTGTCACCTAAGAGAGGGGAGTAAAGAAAAGGTAGCTTAAGCAGTTGAATGTAGGTGATGACGTAAAGGAAAGCATCTTACACTAATTGTCAAACAGGAATATAATACATATAATAAAGTAGCTACTTGAAGGCCAAGTATTCGCAACTTAAGTAATTCATTAATACTTGTGATCAAAAAAATTAAAACAACACATATATAACATGTACACAAAATCTTCTTTTGTGATAAGCAAAGTATGAACTGTAAAATACAGCCTGGTTCTTTTTTCTTTGCTATGACCTTTTGACATAAGAATCTGTTTATGCCTGCAGATTTACAGCATTCTGTGTGTATGATGATCTTAACACCAGTCTTGACTACACCTAAGAGCTTTAATTTCAAACTTATCAACTCACTTACAAAAGATAATCCCACATGATAAAGATCACTACTACCCTTAACTTTATATCTCTATATGTTTTGTTGAATCTCTCAGTCATATCACTTGCACGTTAAACTGGGTGCATAATGACAAAAGTGCAACTTCTAGTGTACACACCACAATTGTTCCTTCCTTGCCATGATTCTTGTGGAACTGAAGCATGTCTTTGAAGGGGAAGTCGCAGATAATGTCACTATTGAGCACAAAGAAAGGTTCATCATCTGAACACAAGATATCTCGGGCCAGAGCCAGGGGTCCGGCTGCAAGAGTGAATACATGAAGGGACTGTCAAGTGAGATGAAAGCAGGTGATTGGCTAAAAAGATGGTATACATTACAATAAAAGCACTATAAATTACTTGAGGTGCCATTATCAAGAAATTAATGCTGAACAGCTTTATTATTACCAAAAAAAAGTTCTCTATAATAATGCAAGGATTTAAACAGTCTGTCATTCTATAAAAAATTGTTAGCATTTTCCCAATATTTTTCTTTTGGATTCGTTTTGTCATTTTTTAAAATAATTTCTGCATGCCTTATCTTCTTTCTATTTAGAAAACGAAATTGTATTTCTTTGAGATATTTTTTAATTGATAATATAAATTTCAAACACTTTCATTTTTTGTGCATGTTATTTTCAAAAGTATACTTCCATTATTCACAATTTCTCTAACTTATCAGAAAGTCAATATTCTTAATCTAAAAGGGAGAAAAAGTATGGAACAGACCGGTTCCTAGAGGTTCCTCTTCAAGTGATATGGAAATTTTAATGCCAAGCTGAAAATATATAAAGGAGACATTAGAAAAGGTAATAATCTGCTTGCTAGAATATGTATAAAAACTTGATGCATAGATACTAGATGGGAAGCATTACATTTTACTGAATGATGCTGAACTGATTTTCATTTCTGCTGTTGTAGAAAACAGAATTCACACTTGTAACACAAAACATTTTCAAAGAAACTTAACTTATAAAGCAACATTTGTATGTAAATAAACCTGAAAACCCTAGTGATAAATCTATTTACTTTTTAAATTTTTCAAACATGTTATTTGCAAAACTAAACACCAGACATGTAAATATGCAAACAAAACTTATTTTGAAAACATTTGGCAGCAACCCTATTTTAGTGATCTCTAAATATATGATGCCAAATGCATATCTCTGTCCCAATCTTCATCCTAGTTCACCCGAAGATAATATGTGACTCTTTTACTTAAGAACCATTCTATGCCAGTATTACCTCTTTCTGTACATTCTCCAGTTCTTTCTCCATCTGCTCCGCCCTGTAACTTACAGCTAAGACAATATGTGATACTCCAGCCTGCAACAGTCAGTTAAAAAAAATGCTCTGAACGAGACATGTTTCAACATAAGTCTAAGTAAAAAGTTGCAAGGTGGATAAAATTAGATTCTCATTAAAATCTTACATTTACCGTGGTTGATGAGCTTTTCAGCTTTGTGAAAACCGTACTCATTACGCTGGATGTATATTTAGAGTCTCATCAAAACTGAACATCTAAAATGATGGATGAGTTTGGGATCTAATCATGATCATACACGATGCACCAACGCATATGACGATAGAGTCTCGTCAAAACGCACAACATGGACCATAGGGCTGATATTGGGGCATTAAAATATGCATGTGAAGCCAACATCGTGGATGATTTTGAGGTATCACCTGTTCAGCTCTGTCTTTTAAAACAGTGTTCAAGGGAGTCAATCTTTGAGTAGATTGACTGTATCTAACAAATTTAAATCATTTATCATAAGCTTCTCTTCAAGGACACAGGAATTTTAAGAATACAGCACATTAGGTTTTGATTGTGTCGAAATTAAATGGTCGCACTTTCTATTTGGAGCCTGTGATGTAACCATTCAAGTAAAAAATAAAAGATAGAGCTAATATACCCATAGCTTCATAACAGCAATCAAGAGTTATTGCTCTCAAATTGCAGACTGCATGCAACAACATGCTCCTAAGAAAGGTGCAGACTCTCTTGTTTCTAGAGAAACCAACTTTATAATAGAACCTTGCAGGAGAAAGCCGTTTGGGCATTAAGCTATAAATATCCTAACCCCCCCCCCCCCCCAAAAAAAAAAAATACCTCGCGCAATAAAGGCAAACAATTTACTTGCATGTAAACAGGAAAAAAAAAAAAATTGTGAGCATACCCGACACTTTTCAGAAAAACTCTTACAGTTCTCAAACTTATTTTGGGAATCTTCTGCTATGAGTTCCTCTAGCGCTGTTTTATGATATCTGAGAACTTATATTACACTCATTATCTGAACCGCTTGACAACGTTCTTAACTTGCAAGAGATTACAAAACTTCTTTCCTTACATTGTACAGAAAAATATATTTTCCAAGTCGACCATGTTATAAAGTTTTTCTTTAAAAAAAAAAAACGTCTTAAACTAGTTATTTTTCTGTCCGTGCATACCCGCCTTCCGACCCACCTCATCTCTCTCTCTCTCTCTCTCTCTCTCTCTCTCTCTCTCTGTATGTCTGTCTGTCTGTCTGTCTCTCTGTCTGTCTCTCTCTCTCTCTCTCTCTCTCTCTCTCTCTCTCTCTCTCTCTCTCTCTCCCTCCCTCCCCACTGAATCGGATGCTAGTCTCTACCGCACTGCTCGAGTGTCCATGGACTCCAGCATGTAAGAAAAAAAAACCTTCGATGGCCAAGAGAGGCAGACTGAGTCAGCAGAGATTGTTTATTTTTTGTAGGAAAGTAAAACAATAGACACGCGAAGATCTCATCGTCACAATTACAATTTCTGATAGATAGGTAGATAGATAGATAGATAGAGAGAGAGAGAGAGAGAGAGAGAGAGAGAGAGAGAGAGAGAGAGAGAGAGAGAGAGAGAGAGAGAGAGAGAGAGAGAGAGAGAGAGAGATATGGTGTTTGAAGGTGTGGCAATATAAAATTGTTCTTATGCGTCCGCTTACGGCAACTCAACTGCTAGCAATGGAAAGAATATTTGTAATGATAATAAAAAAAAATATACGATCTAACCTTCAATCAAATGCTAACATACAAATAGTTCAGACTTTGAAAAAAAAAATTGCTGAAATGCACAATTGATGCCACTTGCCAATGCCGTAAAACATGAAGCTATAAATAACCGTCTTCCTATTCCATTATGGTTTATGATGGGAGAGGTCTCGGTGACATGGTAGGGCTGAATGAGAGACAAGTCAGGCCAACTTTCTGAATTTTGTTTTCAATCCTCTTGGATAATTTTTTTTTACTTTCTTCTTCTTTTGTTTTTATAACATAACGTGAATAATTACAATCTAAGATATTGTTACTTTTATAAACCCAGCGCGCGCACACACACACACACACACACACACATATATATATATATATATATATATATATATATATATATATATATATATATATATATACCTTCCTAAACACATGGTAAGTGAAACAGCTGCCGTGTTGGTGAGGAGTGGGTTTTATTATTGCATTGTGTTACTTCAGTCTCCACGGGTTACGCTTAAGGCCCTATCTGTTGATTTTTCTCTCCTCCTTGAGGCTCTAACGCCTCGATAAGTCCTCTACGGAAAAGACCGACTATTACTTTTCTTTGGATATATTTTCTTTTTTATCACCACTGCAAGCTTGGCCGCTGGCTTGCGAGCTGCAGCAGTGACTGTCGTGCGGTACATTCTGCGCCGACAATGATACTGTGTGTCAGTTACAATCAGTTTTATCCAGCCTGTAAGTGTAACTATATACTCTCTCTGATCCAACATGGACAATCGAAAAGTTGAGGTGACTTAGGTCAAAGTGATGAGAACAGGGGGAAGGAGGGGCTGGCTGAGGAAAATAACCCAGCAGTACACGTATCTCGTGTGTCCGAATCCTACGTTAAAATGTATACATGCTTAACCAATGCGCTGATTACATTGCCTCCTACTCTTCCATTCATACAAGTCCTTCATTTCTACATTTGTCTTTCTCTTACCTTTAAACAATTGACACTCACTCTATCGCCCTCTTTCTCCTGCGCTCCCTGTACCCAATCGCTGGCCGTCTCTAATCTCACATTCTCGTTTTATTTCCTTTTTCATAGGCATTCCCTACCTCACACACTCTCACTCTTTCTCAAATATTTCCATCCTGTCTTATGCCTGTCAATTGTCTCCACTTTTTTTTTTTTTTGCTTTGTTTTCGCCATCCCTGCTCTGTTTCTCTTAGAATTTCTCTTCATAGTTTCCGGAACGTTTTCATACGATGATCAACCCTCGTACCAACACCCGCCTTATCAAAAAGGGCTGATTTGGCGTTTCAAAACGTAAACTATGCGATCAAACAGAGGATCAGAAACATCTATGAGACTTGCGGTGCAACCTGACTACACCCAAAATTCGAATTCACTTGAATTGCAATGTGTTAGGTTGATCTCTCAAGTTGATTCTCTATGACCAACCCTCTTTCTCAGCTGCTTCAATTAGGGGTTTAATTCCAAAAACAGACTATAATTTCACGTAGAGTGTCGTTTTATGATGCAAAAGAAAATGCTTCAACATTTTCATCGACATTTGATCTGCATGACAGCAAAGAGAGAAATAAAAAAGGGAACAAAATCCCGTTTTAATTATAATAATAATAATACAAAACTATTATTTGTTAAATCTCCACCCTCCTATAATTATAAATGAACAAACTGTTTTGAAAATTAAAGGCCCAGTTAGTCTTGCCTGACTCTATAGTCTGGTAAAAATCTTGACATCTGCTATAAGATTTGTTCATTTTGTTCGCACGATAATAATAATACAAAAAAACCTCATTTCATCGCGTTGGTGGGATTGATTTCCATTACACAATAATTATAAAACATCAGTTTTACGGTCGCTCATGCAATCCCCTATATATCTACAGAGGACGCAGCCGATAATTTGTTTTGTTTACAGTGTATTCAAAGCTCGGATCACTGGTGTATGTAAGGAGAGACACAAATCCAATATTTAATGTAAGGTTAACATAGATCCTATAAACATCGATCTCCTTCCAAACCCTCAATACCGCCCGACTTACGAGATAAGGTGGATGTGAATCACCTTTTAAGGTGAAAATTGACTGCGGCACAAATAAAATACTGTGTGCGTGTTTCGAGATGGTTTAAAAATCCAATCCTTGACTGATTGAGCTTACCGGGAGCTGTGGACATCAAACAGCAGCTGTTGGCTTAAATACTCGTCCTTTACCACAATCCTCTTCCCACAATATCATTTAAGAAATTAAAAACAAGATTTAAAAAAATGGGAAAAGACAACTTTATCCCCTCTCAAATAGAGCAAAAAAAAAATGTCAGCATAGGAGATGTATTTCAAACTTCTTTGGGTCCACATAACTTTGAAATCTGACATAAAATTTGTTTCTAGACTCTAGCTGTTGAATCTTCAGATCTAATCATAAATTCCAGTTATATAAAATATTGCTATCAAAGCATTGTAATAACAATCTCGTCATTTACTTATGCCACTGATTATTGTATTCAGAAGCTGCCACTCCTCACGAGGATTATTTTTCAATGTATTTTCATTTAGAAATTAATGCTTGCTTGAGCTGGGTGTTTCTGATAATTACTTATTGGTTCCAGTTCTCTAATAAACGAAATCAGTTATTATTAAAAAGAAAGTCCATTATCTGTTTATCTCTTAGTGGCACTTAAATATGATGTTTACTGGAAAAATCCACTTTGAAGAATCTTGGGTTCTGTGATAACTTTTTTGAAACAAAAGCTCTCTATAGAGCCTCTCATTTTCCAAACAAACACAACATTAGTACTAGTGAGAACAACAATTGCATAAACTATTCAGTCCATACTTGTGTAGAAATAAAAGATACATGTAACTTGACCTTTCATGAATTTATTTAAGTACAAGGGCTAGTTCCTGCAGTCTTCAAAATGGATCTTTACATACTTAAAATATCAATATGTGTTCCTTGTATAAGTATTTGTAAAATATAGAAAAAAAAAAAAAAGGAAAGGCTATTGAATTATGTACGTAGATATTGTGCACTCAGTTGCTAGATAATGTGGGACAAATAAATATATATTTTCTTTTCATCTAAAATGCATACAACACATATAGCTCTATCTTGTTAACAGATAATTCTTAATTTTGACATAAAAATTGTTCCACAATCCTTTCTTCACTCTGCCTAAACGAACTGCTTCATATTATATTACTGTTTGAGTAAAGGCTTTGATGTTCTTAGCCATGGTAAATTATGTCACCTTCAAGTGAAATGGGCAAATAGTTTCACTCTAAACTTTGAATTAAAAATTAATCACTTTTCCGTCTTTTTAAAAAAATAAAGTTTAGAGGGATTGAAAAATACGGTATACAGAAATAGTTTCAGCATAAGCTTTGATATGTAGACTGGAAAATGATTCAGTTCAGATCAATATGTAGAATTGGAAAAAAAATGCTCCTATATTGAGTTAAATTTAAAGATCAGCCTCATGTATTATTTAAAATGTGACAGAATTGCCCTTTGCACAGTTCCTCTCATAGTGTCCACATAAAGAAAAAAAAAAATGTGCAAATTATTACTTTAGACCTACACATGAACTTTAAATAAAAGAAAAATTTTGATGAAACATTTCAGAGGTTTTGAAAACAAGGTTAACCTGCACTTTGCTTGACTAGGTCTGTATATTTTTAGACTGACCTACATAATTCGCAAAACTTTTTACCAAGCGATATGTAGCTTAATCACTGTTCGCAAACATGTAAACTATATTGCCAAGAATGTAACCCTTATGCAAGAGCTACAAGATGACTTTGCTGAGATTTTCTAATTTTACTGACTACTAGCCTGTAGCAGTATGTGTATCAACTGTAATAATACTATGCTCACACTTACATGATCTGAAACAGTTTTAGTGAGGCCTGGGTAGCTTACATATTTTCTCGGCTAACGTGCTCATGAAATGTAAACAGTACTGGATAATTTGCACATGGCACAAGAGAAACCAAGACTCATGATTAGAAATATATATATCGTCTGCAAAACCTCAGCAATGTAAAACTCAGAGTCAGAAAGTCAATACCTTCAAAACCTGATAACAAAATTGATAAAACCAAAATGGTTCTTAAGTTAAACCCAATATAATTTTCTCTATATTTCACCTTTGCATAATCAATGTTAAAGTCAATTGCACTTTTGCATTTTTAACTGCAACTGATTTTTTTTTTAACTTATCAAAGTGAAACTTCACATTCAATTCATTTGAATCTTAAGCAAACTACACTTTTCTAATATTAGTTCACATAGGAAAATACAAAAAAAAAAAAAGAAAACAGAAAAGCACGGAAAAACTCACATCAACAAGTGCTTCTAATTGGTGGAACAACATAGGTTTGTTGCCAAATTCAACAAGGGGTTTGGGAATGCTCAGTGTCAAAGGGCGGAGACGGGTGCCATACCCACCAACAAGAATAAGAGCCTTCATTATTGAACAAGATGGGTGAAACTGTGGATGAAAATATTGCCAAATCAAACTTGTATTTAAAGGCTCTTGAAATTTTGAAACTTATTGCAAGACGAAGGCTGATATAAATGAGGGGTAGTTAGTGGTTAGCCTGTCTGTGACTTGTTCCTATCAAATACTGTCTTTCGACATGGATTTTATATTATACAACTAATTATTTTTAAAACCATTCGCATTTTGACTGGAATTCTAGGACTTTTTTCGTTTGCTACCCCAAGTTCACCAGTTGCCATTTTGTTACCCACAACAACTTTGAGTCGGTTACAGAATACTGCTGATTAAAATGAAATAGACCAACAAAGTTTTTCTTTTTTAAATTATACAGTTTTAGCCTATTTCACACCCGGCACGATTCGAAATTACGGATATTTATTTTAGAATGGCAGATTAAGGTGAACGAGCCTGGGGTAAGAAACGAAAACGCGCTGATTTTTAAACACACGCCTTACATATTATAGATCTAGATCTAGATCTAGCTCTACATATAAATCATCAGGTATTTATTTCGATCCTGGATTTCAGATTGTAGACTTACAGATGATGACGGTGTTAATATCAGCACATTGATGATTGTACCGGCATCACTAGTGGTCTCTAATCTCCATGACAGATGTAAACAATCTTGCTACCGGTACTAGAGATCTAGAATCTAGACCTAGATCTAGATTTAGATCTATTTTAAAAAAAAAATCAATCGTTCAGCAGCTAAACGTTAGAGTAATTAGATCTAGGTAAATCTAGAACGCATTAAATACATTCATATATTAAGGAAAAAATCCCATTTGATCTTACCAAGATCTACCTGTTGCAACACACACAGCTGAAACAACACGCGCAGTTTGAGCTTTCTTACTTATCTATCGAGAAGTAGTCAAAGCCTTCACTGATTTGCCACGAAACATACCACAAGCACAATAAAGACACACCCAATAAAAACTTCCGGGACACGGAAACGAAACGAAACTAGAAGTCTAGATCTAGCTGGCTCCTTTTATCTCCCACCATCATAGTCAGCTGCCTTCTATGTGCCCGTGATCCAAAATTAACACTTAACAACTTGGAAATAACTCCTATCCAGTTCTGACAAGAAATAAAAACATGGAAAATACCCTGGAGAAGCATATGGAAGAAGCGTGAGTGATTCTACTTCCCTAGATCAAGAATCTAATCTGATACAGATATATTCATCAATTTCTGTCCACAATAAAATGTGATATATATCATTATTATATGCCTTGAAATCGTATTGTACTAATTGTAGATCCTCTTTCAGTTTCACCCCAAACTAAATCCACTTGCCTATCTTTCGAACTGCTTCTGTTTCATAACATCTTGTATTTATAGCTTTTGCTTGGCTGGCCTGACCATACATCAAATCAGAGAACTGAAGCCATCTAGACCTTGAAGCTGGATATCTACCTTTTGAATACTTTGATGAAGTAGGACGGATTGAATTTTGAAAATAGTTTAGAGAGAGTTTTTGTAATGGTTTGATATGCATTATTAATGTAATTTGCCTGCAGTCATGGAGGACAAGTCTTTACCTCAATAAAGACAACAAATACAAGGAAGTCACAGAAAATTGATTGCCATACGTTGGCAACATGGAATAGCTCCAGCTTTTCATGCCAATTTTGATGATTTCAAATGACAAATTTAGCAATTAGATAAGATACTGTCAATAATGCAGCATAAAACTTGTAATGAACAGAAGTCAGTTTCTACAATATTAATTATTATCAAATCTGACATGATATTATTCCTTAGTGATCAAATTCAAGAATCTTATTGTAAAGTTGGGAAGATCAGTGGGCATTGGACTTTAGGTGGTTAGGTAATGGCCTAAACAGTCAATTTATTTTATAGATTGAAATCTGCACTGGAATAAAAATATTTTAAGCCCAACACAGATTCTTCAAATTTTCTGAGAAATTCTGATGCGTTCTTGAAGGGCGTTTAAACAATCAAGGACAATAACCATATTATGCCTGTAGTACTGTCATCTAGTAAGATTTAATCGAAGTATCAGTATTGTCTAGATCTAGATCTACAAACTTGAAGAAACATGATCATCTTAAATTTTCTTTTTTTTATTTTTTACATTTTATTTAAAACAACTTTCACTACAGTCCATGACTTAAAAATTTGCAAGATCCATTTGGAATTGACATTCTAATAGGAACATATGTATCGTCTTCAAACCAATGGTAAGTCTTTACATTTGGCTTTTAATTGGCGACGTCAGTCTTGTGAATATTCAATTCGGAAGCCCATGATTTAAAACATTGTGGAGTGAAACCATCACTGAATGGCATAACTATAGTAATAAAGTGCCTAGAACCAATCGTGGATAACTAGAGAAAGAAAAAAACTATCTGTTGAGCACACATTTTTCTAAAATATGCAAACGACTAAAAACAAGGACTTAGCAGCATCTACGTTAAATGTCAAGTGCGCGGCTGTTAATAACTCACAGCTGAAAATACATATGAAGACCACTATGTTTTTTTCTAAGCACTCAAGGAACCTACCTCAGTGAAAGACAGGTCTGACAAGAACACATCCTGGGGATTTACTCATTTGGATTTATCAAATGGTATGAAAATAGTCAAGGATGTACATCAACTGAGGCTGAACTGCACCTCAAACACAGAGAATCACTGAGCAAATCAACAAAATTGATCCCCAAGAGCAAGTTGATGTTACAAGTGAAGCAAATAGTGCTTCATTTTGATATGTTACTGTAAAGAAATTTGGATTTTAGCATTGCTTTTATGCCACAAAACCTTGCTAATGTCAGAGGTGGACCCAAAAATTCACAAACTGACATGATCTGAGAACAGCCTTGAGCTTTAAATTAAAGTGACATCCTGTGAAACCTTTATAGATTTATTTTTTTCCTAGATATGTACTCAACATCAATTATTATTGTTTTTTTTTCTAATACATTAATAAAAACGTGGACGGAGCATTATTTCTTGACACCAACTAGAACATTTATTGTCTGGAGTTTTGATAAGTCAAGAAACTAACATAACATTCACACAATTTTAGACTCATTTATTATGCAACAGACATGAAGAAGACACTTTTCTTTGATTCCATGTTAACTCAACCAAAAACGCATAACAGAAAACAAAAGCAAATTTGCATACATAATTTAAACAATTTAGAAAAACTCCTCTGACTTTCCACTCTTTACTATAAAATCTGCCACAATTAAAAAAATTTCCCTGAAAATGTCTGTTCCCGTATGATGGAAAAATAAAATAAATTTATCTTAAAATTCAAGGAAAATTACTACTTTTGCATAACCGATAGATTCTTTCTAATTCTGATTTATTGCACTTTCTTTTTGTTCATATTTTTCACTTTTATTTTCTCTCTCCAGATTTAGGATTCCTGGAGTGACTGGCGTCCTTTGCACAGAAAGTAGTGGGCTTTGTCTATCATGTAAGTGTTTAGAAGATTTAAACGAAACTTAGATTTTTTTAAACTTCATTTTCTTTGATTTTTTGAGGTTGGATTTTCATATGTGTCTACAAAACTTAGATTTTTTAAAATTTCATTTTCTTCGATTTTTTTAGATTGTATTTTCATGTAAGTGTCTACAAGATTTAAACAAAACTTAGATTTTTTAAAATTTCATTTTCTTTGATCTTTCGAGGTGGGATTTTCAGAAGATATTTTTTTCTTATTTTTGTTCATTTTGTGATACTCCGCCTCTGTAAGAAAACTTGATCCTTATTTTTGAACACATTTTTTTTAGTTTCTTGTAGTTCCAAACCTTATGTTAGATTCAAAGTTATAACTCAGGCAAATGTTAAAACATTTTAAAAAAATTTTTAGCTCTTTTTTGCAGGCAATTGAATGGAAATTTAGAAAATATGGAAATTATAATTTGTCATTGAGCCTAATAAAAATTGTAGGTCAACTCACATATTGTTTATAGGTGCAATCTTTACCTTTTGCTCTCCTCCCTTGAATGTAATTGAGTTTTTAAAATTTGAATTATGTATTGCCTTTTAACAAACATCAGCAGCTTGAGAAAGTGTCTTTTCATTCTTGAATCATTACATATATTATTCATGTCTACTTTTAAATCTCCTAAAAAGCTGGTAACGAGTAAAAAAAAAATAATGCTTTTAATCTGGTTTCCAGCAAAAGGCAATGTCCCACGCCAGTGCAGTGGATCAATCAGTGCCCTTGCCAGTCAAGCTGCACGTCTCTGTCCAAGTCAGAATGGCCCTACACCAGTTATCTGTTTGGAATCGGAGTATGGGTGGGTATATCAGGCTTAAATTGAACAATGCTCAGATTTCTTTGTTAGCTGTCAAAAGAATGTTTGATGACCAATTGCTTATAAATTATACATGCATTACTGTTTTGAAAGCTTCAATAATTGTCAGTTTAATGTACTGATTTTCTTAAATATAATGAAGTGGTGTGTGGTACTACTAAAAAAAAAAAAGAAAAGAAAAACATACCCCACCTCTAAAAAAATTATATATCTTTTAATTGTAATCAACTAAATTATTTCTAGAAGTAAGGAACATAAACAAGTAGAATGCAGAAACTCCAAGTCACTCAACCCACTCCACTAAAATACCATTTTGCAAAGTTGTTTTGATTAAAAAGATCTTTTAATTCCTACTTTAAACATTTATTTGCATGGATGCATGGATCTCTGTAAATAATTTTGTATTGCCTATCTCTGCTATTTTACCTTATGCGTGTCAACAGTGAAGAAAAGAAAAGACAGATGGAACCATACATATTGTATACTGATTTCTTTATTTTTTTTCTCCTACTACTAGATCGGTTTTGGTGAAAAAAACAGATAACATCACCACAGCACTTTTCAAGTCAAGTTAACGTGGAACTTAAATGTTTTTTATTATGACAGAATTTTGTATAAAATATTGAATTGATGATGGTTCTGAAATTAGACAAATCTGTAGTTTAAATATGATGTTGATAGATAAAGAAATTTTTTATCATAGATAAGTTGCATCTCCATCAGTTTAGTTGATGAAAATTAGCTCTATGTTTTGAAAATCATGAATGCAAAAATTTTCCCCTGGTGGACTCCTAAATTTAAAAAAAAAAATCAGGGAGCTTATCAGATGTATGGCGGCCGGGCTTAAAAAGTTACCAGACCAAGTCAGAACGTAATTATATGTATGTACATGTATTCAGAGGCAGTGCAATATTTAAAGACAACACAAGATAATGAGAGATCTAAGAACGACATTCCTTTTCCTAGCTCAATTGAAATTTTTCATTGGGTTGGATTTCATAAGGAAGGGTACCATTATGTTGAGCTGCTAATGTTACAATATTAATCTTGTATGAATATATGCCTTTAAAAATTGATTTTTGCTTTTGTTCCTTTATCCTGGTTTTCAAATTTGCCAATGTGACACCCATTAGACTCTTCTACTAGCACATCATGCATAAAGTGTAAGCAGGGTAACCCTGACATGATTTTGAAAGTGGCTGTGAAACAAGCTCTTCTCATTTTGATTTTTAGCCTCCTTTTCTTTCCTTTTTGGCTCAGCAGTGTCTTTTAGTCAGTTTAGATGAATTACATGTCACTCATGTGCGACATTCAAAGATATTGATACTGAGAACAATGCATTTTTTCAGGTTGATGAAATTTGTATGAAATTAA
Organism: Elysia crispata; assembly: GCA_033675545.1. Lineage (NCBI taxonomy): Eukaryota > Metazoa > Mollusca > Gastropoda > Plakobranchidae > Elysia > Elysia crispata. The sequence continues at coordinate 59,493 of JAWDGP010000763.1, read as the reverse complement.
GCACTGTGAAAAGATATTGAAATTTTTGCCTTTTTCAAAATTGTAAGATAAAGGGGACTATTTTTGCTTCCTGACTATCTATTATTGAGGGTAAATAATAAATAGAACCCATTTAAAGTGACTAACCAGGCTCTGATGTTGAATTTTTTCTTCCAATCGGAGATCTAATTACACGTATAAAGTGTCACACATCATGTCAATCAAAGAAAAAAAAAGAAAAGGTGTAAGCAGTGATAGTGTTACGCACCCAAAGATCTTGTTGAATATAATGTCAGATTGAATGTAATTTGTTGGAAGATCAAAACTGATGCTTAAGGACTAATAATATTGGAGGAATGAGGATGGTATATTAGTTTGATTTAAAAATTTGTGTGAATAAAGAGTAAACAGCGATATATTTCCTCTTAAACTAGCTTTGCTATTCTTTTCATTATCCTCATTTATAAATGAATCTTGGTAATTTTTTTTCCTGAAAGCAGAGTTCTTATCCTAAGTTTGAAGCACTTAACATCTGTAAGTCCTCTCATTAAATTCCTTCATGGTCATAATCTTCAAAATTATCATTAAATATCTGAGAAACATGCACCGTACCATAACAGTTGTAGAGTTGCTACCCTTTGAAGATGTGGAATTCTCATGAAGTTTAACTAATGTGCAAAATCACACTGATTGTGTCAAAGATAAAATTTTGCATAATGAAGCTTTGAAATAAATGAAAATTTATGGGTAAAGTTAGTATATAATTGTATTTGCATTTTTTTAAAAAATGAAATTGGTATAATTTTTTAAACTATAAAATCTTGATTAAAATATTTTTGTCCTGAATATATGGAAACCTTTTTTCCAGATATAATAATATTTCAACAAAGAAGAAAATGATCATTTAATGAAAAAAAAATTAAATGTTTGAAGGTTCTACAAATTACAGTAGTCTATGTAATGTAGTAACTTTTTTTGTACTGGCTGAGTATGCTTAACCTCGAAATGCACATGCCAGTTTTCTTTCAGTCAATTCAGTCACTTATTGAAAAATGATTCACTCATTTTTGTTACAATATTGGGCATATAAAATTATAAAAATTCTGTTGGATGAAAGTTTTTTACTACAGCATGTAAATCCGTTCAGAATTCTTTGTCAAGATTTGATTTGATTTTTTTTTGGCAATCTAAATATATTGTTAAAGTCAAAGTGAAAAAGCAATCATATTTATTATTACTTTGACTTTGTATTATAAAAAGAAACCATCTTTGTAATTAATGGTCATTTTGAAATAAATTTTGCAATAAATATCGTTAAGGTGTACTTTTTTGTTTTTAATTTGAATAAGATATACATACATGTTATACAATTATTTTGAAAATGTATTAAAACTAACATATATTTAAGTTTTATGACAGTGCTTATATTTTTATATTATATATTTTTTCTCTCACAAGCCTGAACGGACCAGAGTAAGTTAAGTGAAAATCATATTTGTTTCAGCGTATTTTTATTATTACAGCATGCTGGTTTAGGGATTATTGACATCACTCACATCTCATACACTATTATTTTACAGCACTGGAATTGTCTTCTGAAGGCAATTTAACTTTATCTCAGTTTATGGTTGTATCAATAATCACTGGGTCATGTATACAGCTGCCTAAATGCTGTGCCAATTTTAGCCTGAAAAGAAAAATGTATGTTATTTGAAGTTTTCTGGTTCAGATTAGAGACTGAAATCAGTAAATGACTTCAGACATTTTTAAAATCTTTTTCTCTCCAATGTTCCAGCAGTTCTCTGTCTCAGACCTAATAAAAATTTCCAATGCAATGATTAAATTTCCTTGAAAGGCTGCAGACTCAAGAATTTACACCTTGTCTTCAATACTCTTAAACATACCAAAGACAATTTAACACATATTTCAATGTATTTCAATGCTGCTGTCAGTTAGACGCCAGTTTTATTTACTACCCATAAGGGAAATAGGTGTTTTTCAGAAGCAAATCCAA
>JAWDGP010000763.1:0-50000 GCA_033675545.1 Elysia crispata | reverse complement strand
TCGTCATCCAAGTCATAATAAGAGACAAAAAGAGAAGAAGAAGAGAGGTAGAAGTAAAGAGAGACCAAAAAAAAAAAAGGACAGTTATTCAGATAAATAGAGGAGGGTGGGAGAAGAAGAGAGGTAGAGAGAAAATAGATAGATAGATAAAGAGAGAGAGAGAGAGAGAGAGAGAGAAAGAGAAAGAAAAGAAAGAATATAGTTGGGATGAAAAAGAAGACTCCTTCCTTTTGCTATCAAATTCCATCCCCATTGGTTTTTTGTTAAACCTCGCTGAAGCAATTGTGCTCTATACACATCATTCTCTCTTTCAGTTCTGCAGAATGTAAATAAACAAGCCGCTTGATCCTGGACACACAAACAGTTTAAAGACATTATTTTCAGTTTTTATTTCGCAGAGACCATTGCCTGTTTGTTACAGGACGATTGTTAAAAACAGTTACTTGCGATAAAAGAAGATCACAGTATAAGCCACAGTGCCCGTTTCAGCGCTGTTTATCCTTATGAGCAGGGATAGCCAATGTGTTTGATGCAGCGTAAAAGTCATGTATTTGAGTGTGCTCGTGTTTTATAGTTCTAGCTTCACATTTTATCAAGTTTCTCAAACAAGCGAAAAGGGCTTTCTTTCTACTTTTGTCTCTCCTCTGACTGAAGATGCGTGACATTTCTAGTGATTGCTCAGACAAAAGAGCTCGGAAATGTTACGTTATTGGATGTGCCAGGTAGAAAGAAGAAAGAAATGTTAACTGTCAGGTGGGTAGGACTGGTTCGTGGGCTAGAGGCTAAATATTCTACACTGAGAGATGAGTCAAGATCAGCCTGTAGAAAGATAATAAAATGGAGACAGATAAGCCCTAGACGTTAGATATTAGATAGATAGATAGATAAATACAAACATACACATTTGTATTAAAAATTTACGTTGACAGTTAGTAGCAAGTAAATAAAAACCCAATAAAATTACATGTTATTGTTTTTGTTTTTATTTAAAATAATAAGACATCATTGTAATAAGGAGCATTAAGTCCAGTCTACACAGCACAAGCATTCAAATACAGATTACTCTTGCCGGGACTCATGACAACTCATTCTGAAGTTCACCGTATGACATTAATGTATCAACTGCCCTGAAATATTTTACTTTAATTTAGAAAACCTGAGCGATACAAAATCTCTCTCTCTCTCCCACCCCCCCCCCTCCCCCTCCCCCCCCCCCCCCTTTTTCCCTTTTTCCCCGCATCACGCTCTCTCTCTCTCTCTCTCTCTCTCTCTCTCTCTCTCTCTCTCTCTCTCTCTCTCTCTCTCTTTCCCTCTCTTCTCTCTTTTCCTCTCTCTTTCAGTCTACCCCCTTTTCTTCCACTCATCCTATCTATTACTGCTCTAAAAGCTCAAACGTACATCAAGGCGTGTGATGGACAGTGCTTCTAAACATTCAATAAATAACTCCAACATCTGCTGCCTCGGGATTTTTTATTTATTTATTATTACTATTATTATTATTATTATTATTATTATTATTATTATTATTATTATTATTATTATTATTATTATTATTATTTTTGCTTGATGAGAAATAATGACAAGCAGCTGAAAATCGTCATTACGATATAACTCCATTGCTGTCCAGATGGGACTGAAGGCTACTTCCCCAACTGCTGCCAACTGTTGCTGACTGTACAGTATCGTATCCTGTATAACAGCATTTAGGCTCAGAGCATAGATAAACTCGAATGTCATGCCCATCGTTCACATCTAAAACTACTTGCACTGACAGAGAAATTTTTGATTCCATGGCTTTATGTTTATGTGATTTCATCGCTCGGCACACACTCAAAAACTTCTGAGATAGAAAAAAGACGGCGATAATAATGTTTCAACATTGCCCAAAACCAGCAGCAAGAATATAAGTCTGTGACTGAAGAAATAAACTCTTATCTTTTCTTAACATAAATACTTTTATTTTGGTCAACATTAATTATAAAAAATATTATCTATAATACTATAACAGTTTATCAATGAAAAAACGTGTATCTAAGAACGAAAGTTTTCGTGGCAAATATTTAAAGTTATAATAGAAGTTGTTTTATTACCCTAATGCATCAACTATTCTACGTATTTTTTGCCATCAAAGTCAAGCAACAAGGTTAAGTCAGGACTGAAAGAAAAATAATAACACAAAACAAAACAGAAAAAAAAAATAACTGGAAGGTATGCACACTTTTTATCTTCGCACTTTTGACTGATCACCAGTTACAGTAGTGGCACGACAGAGTTTTATGGCTACAGCTTTTTCATGAGCAAAGACTGTAAGTAAAAAAAAGTACAGTCTAGCAAGCCTCAAACAGGGACCTACTGTGTGCCACATGGAGGAGACCCAAACAGAACACGAAGGCATGACCCTGGAAGACCCTGGAAGACCCTGGAAGACACCTACAGAGACCTTATCGGACAAATTAATGACTATTTGTCCTGCCTTTATCTCCTGTATCTTGAATGTAGGGGGCAAACTGTGCGGTAACCAGCCGCCACACAGGACGTGAAATATTTTTTATCTGCACGGTAGCTTAGCATCAGCCTGTTGGTAATACATGTAACAGTGCGGTGCAATAACAGAAAACAGACCGAGGTATGATGATTGTAAAGATAATGTTTAACGTAATTTTTGGGTACTTATGAGGCATTGTTAGGTGCGGTGGAAGCAAAAATAAATAAAATAGCTACTAAGATCAATTTTCTTATCAGGGACGATAATAGATGTTTGCTTTTTATTTTATTTTCCAGGAGGTTTTATTCACCACTTGGTTAGGTTTCTCATGTTTTCTCATTTTTCTATGGGTTTCTCGCGCTTTTTTGTTTTCCTCGGATAATTGAGATAAATCTGTAGTTTAAAGACTCAGTTTAGATTTTAAGCTAACTCTTTGTCTCTCAGTTTTTTCTCTTTTATTTTTTGTTTCAATATGTACTAATTTAGTATTGAATCGAATATAATTTTTGTTCTGATATATTCCACCGTATAAATTCAAAGTATTTGTTCTTAATAAATCGATTCCAAACTTGTCTGTGTGCCTTACTCGAGTCAAGTAAATTTATATCACACAGATTTTAATTAATAGTCAGCACAGCAAATTAATCAATTTTTAATAAGGTAATCTCAGGCATACACCATCTTCTAATCTTTATAGCAAATCCGCGGGGTGACAAAAAAAAAAAGCATTGCCGAGCTGAGTGGTTAGATAAATTCAAATAAAAGTATGCTACTTCTCTATTTAGAGAGACCAATCAACAACATCCATATAAGTTTAAAGATATTTTTTTTTAAGATATGTCAGAATTATCGTTGCCTTAATACTTTCTTTACTGGCATATATTTTATTCTGTCTAAGCCGAAATAAAGCTTGTGTCTTAGAAGTAAAAGACAAACAAGAGTAACAAGTTTGGACCAATGATGTTTACTTTGACATGTTCTTTTATTTTATTTTATTTTTTTTTTTGACGAATAGGCTGTCGAACATGGTATATTTTTAAAAAGAAATCACAAACAGTTCAGCTGGCTTGCAGTCAATTTAAGTTATTTCTTTAATAAGTGGATATGATACGGGAGAGTATTAAATAATGTTGGCGCTGAAACGGTATCACAATATTCATGTAATCTGATATTTTCAATCGGCTGTCAGAGGTAAATATCTAAAATTATTATCAACAGTAACAGATCAGACTTAGATGAGATATGGTTTATCCACAGCAAGATGATCTCAGTTAGCTAAAGAGTTTATAATATAATCTGTGCAGAGGAAGCTATGGTGGGGCAGCAGGACAGATGTGGCAGGTGGGAGCCTCGTACATCCAATCAGTGGGTCCCAGCAAATCTAGATTTAATATCTATTCGAGCAGTCACTAAATATCAACAGTTGTGTAAGATCACATTAAATAGTCATCTGCATGACGTAAGCAGATTTTTTAAAAAATGGAATAGGGCCTAATTAAAAATCAGTTACTGAAAAAACCCTTGCGGATTCCCTTATTCAGATTTGTTCCTTCTGAATGTTAGCTTGACCTAGAAAAGATTCAAAATGATTATTTGTTTGTTTGTTGTTTTTAACAGCCCGCCTACTGCATCGTGGTGTCAGGTCTCTTTGCATTTCAAACTTTAACACCCGTGAAGTATGTGGCAGGGGTTAAAAAGATAAGCCCTAAACATTAGAAGGAGGAGGAGGAGGATGAAAACGAAGAAGATGAAAGAAATAAATAAAGGAAAAAAAAATTATGAGATGAAAATCGTCTTTTGCCTAAAGAGTAACCCCTTGTTACAGTTTTAAAAAAAAATTTTTTTCTAGTAAAGAGAGGAGAGCAGAATTTCATGGTTTTGTCATTGCAATGACAACGGTTGAAACATACAGTGTGTGCTTCAACGAATGTTATTCATATGTATAATGTTAAGTTGCTGTGAAAGTGAAAAAACCCACATACATCACCAGTGATTATTTTTATTCATTTTTTGTTTTCTTTTGTTGTTGTTTTTTTTAAATGAAAAGTTTGTTTTTGTAAAATTTGTCTATGTAATTCATTCTCATTGAGGTATATTTTGTTCTATGCTCTCCAAGAGACGCATTAAAAAAAAGAATAGGAAGAAGAGAAGGAAAAGAAGGATAGTTTGAAATACACGTCTTTTTCAATTTATAGATTATTGAAAGGATAACTCTTATTTTTTTGAAAGGACTATGTTATTGATTAGAACATTTTTAAAACATAAAACACCTTAAAAGAAAGATAACCATGACCTTATTTAAAATTGTACTTTAAATTATCTTTTAAACAGTTTCACAACGTCTTTTCTACTATAGTCTACTAATTACCTCAAAAAGCTCGTTAATGCATTTCACGTAATAGATAACGGAGCCCCAACCGTTTCCACCTCCTCCTCCTTCTCCTCTTCCTCCTCCTCTGAATCATCGCGCAGACCAAAGGTGAACCTCGTAGAAGATATAAAACAGGGCCGGTATTGAAGAGCCCGTATCAATTATTATTTCGCTCACCCCCGCTTTCGTTAGCTCCAGTGAGCTTGCTGTCTTTGACTGCACGTTGTTTATTTTACTGCTCTAACAAGCCGGCACTATCTCCAAACACCATTGCTCCCTGCTGGCCTGTCTGGGAACTGAACTAGATCTTAAAACAAAATGCTCCATTATGTAAAATCCTGTTAAGATCTGTCTGAAGACGCATTTGGCGTCGAATTTAAAGCAAGTTCTTTACCAACTTCTAGAACTGGCTCTGTGCATTATGTGCGCCCACGAAGCTCAAGATAACACTCACAATGTAGTATTATAGTCTATGCTTGACATTATACACTGACGCTATAACTTTTACATTGGATGAAAGGAATCTTTTTTTCCTTTGGTTTTATTGAGAGACCATAAACACTTTGACGTGGCTCCTTCACAATATTTTGATCAAGACTTCCGACCTATTTCTGATCTTTTCTGATTTTTGTACCCAGTATCAACATTATTTTACTTTTAAAGCTGATGTTTCTTGTCAATGTTTTCTTTCTTGTTTATGGCTTCAATGTCCTATCCCGTAAGCTGGCAAGCATTTGATTCTATCTGAAGTTCTTACTTTTTTAATCTTGGGGTTTTTTGTGGATTTTTTTTCCTTCGATTTATTTTTTTCAACTTCAGATGCCTTTTATCTTAATGCGTTATTGCAGCCTTTGCAGATCGTTTGTGGCCTCGATATGACCATTTCAGCTAGATGAAACAAAGAACATGTCTGCTTTGATTTTGGTTTCAGTTGAACATCAGTTGAACATGCAGCAACTATACAAAATCATATTTTCCTTCTGCTAAGCACCCCTCAGACGATTTTCAATATCCGCGGCTGTTTACACAGCAGGTGAAAATTTGAAAGTCCTGTGCTGTTAAAACGATTTGATAGAGAAAGCAAAACTGTACTCAAGCAATACCTATTAGCTTTAAAGATTCATAGTTGCTTGAATGTGACGAGGAAAAAAAAAATTAAAACAGAGATAATACATAGCCAAGTTGGTTGCCTCTTACCTTGCTTAACTGTTACGTCATGGTGAATTTCTCCCACAGTACGTAAGAAAAAGATTGTCATGAATCATTATTTTCTTTTGTTATAATTCTAATATGAACAAAGAATTCGTTTCTTTCGTTGAGTGAAGGTGGACGACATATAGTTATTGGAAAGAAGTTGTTAAAACGAAGCGATGCCATGACAACTTCTCCTTCTTGTTGTACCAACTGGTTCCGTTGCTTTTTTTTTTTTTTAATTAATTAATTGATTTTTGTATTATTTTCCAATGGTATAGTGCCTCTTCGATTCTTTTGGGCCAAATTCGACTCGACATTAAATAGATTGCAGTTTCTAAATGATCTGCTGGCTCTCCCACCCTTCAAATATGCTGGCGCAACTAAGTTCTAGATGAAATAGAACATTCATAGTTTAATTTGCCTCGTACTCGCAAAAAAAAAAAAAACAATCAACCACACCCCCCCCCACAAAAAAAAAAAAAAAAAAAAAAAATAAACAAAGAAAGAAAAAAAAGAACAAAACAAAAAAAAAACCCCACATTTTTTTGGGATTAATCTAGACGAAAACAATTTATTTTTGTGCTTCTGTTGGCTTAGCTGCAATTGGCTCTCAGTAATTTAGATCATGGTCTTAAAAAAACAACAACTGCAAACTAAATAAGAACAGTCAGACAATTTTGTAAAGTCTAAATCAGTTAATTTTTTACAAATTTTTAACAATCCATTATCATTTTTCGAAGAAAAAATTGAAAAATATGATTTTTTTACAAAACACAAAATCATTATTCCATCACTGTAGATAGAAGAAGAAAAATAAGCAGGAATAAGACGTAGAAAGTGAAATTAAACAAAAGCAAAAGGCGGCGCGCCTACCCTGATAAACATTCGGTAGATTAGAACACAGCCAACTCTCTGCTTCCAACAGTGCAGGGTGTCATGACATAATTCAAGCTTCTGGAACAACTTAACTGAAAATCAATACAATAAAGCAAAGATTTGGAAGCCAGTCTTCCATCTCCATGGTAATCTCACAACCTGGATAAATTTATCTAGCAGGTATCGCATATTCTTCAGTGGCAGCTAGGTGCATATTTTATTATCATTGAACATATTTGTGTTTGTAAACAATATAAAGATCTAGATAAGAAGTAGCGTTTGGTTTCTTTTGCAGCTTTCTTTCCTAATCTTTGGCAACATTGTAAGAAATGTGACCACCTGATCACGAAAGAATGAAACTCTCCTCTTCTCAGAGTAACATACAAAAGTACCCCAGCGAATAGTCAACAAATTAGGCTAATGTAGTTACAGGGAGGAAAAAAAATAAAAGATAAAGAAAAAGAGAAAGAACGAGAGATTTTGAAGTAAAAATAGGGGTTGGAAAGAGATGCCTGATGAGGGACTGAGATAAGACAGTATAAAAGAAAGAGGGTAGGTGGGGAAAGGGGGTGGGCGAGGGAAAGAGAGAGAGGACAAGTAAAAAGAAAGGACAGAAAGAGAACGGACACATAAAAGAATGAGAGAATGAGAGAGAGAGAGAGAGAGAGAGAGAGAGAGAGAGAGAGAGAGAGAGAGAGAGAGAGAGAGAGAGAGAGAGAGAGAGAGAGAATGAAAAGAATGATAAATAGAGCGAGATGAGGGCACACGAGTTCGAAAGTAGTCATAGTTTAAGACCCTTCTCGGCCCCCCCCCCCACCCTTTTTTTTTCCATACACACATACACACAAATCTACGCATTCTTGCTTCTCACCCAACCCACCAACAATTATTGATTTAGAAAGACCCTTTCCTGGCGTTCAAAAGTATAAAATAATAACCAATGTTTGCTCTTGTAGGTACCCAAAATTTTTTGCATAATTTTATTCCTTGACATAAATTATACCAAAAATGTATTTGAGGTATAAAGCAAATACAAAATTTAAGCATAAAAAGTTAAAAATTCTTTTTTTTTCAACTTCTCTTTTCGTAGTGGAATTTTTACCTACAATAATCATGTCTACCCGTATTTTCTGTTTGCACAAAATCTCGTCGAATGGGAATAAGATAAAAATAATAGAGTATAAATCATACAATTTGAGCTGGCAATACGATAAGAACAGGGCATTGCAGGAGGCTTTGTGAAGCTTTCTAAAAATGGTTGTAAAGGTTATTCCGGTAAGATAATGAAGAAAAACGTGAAGAAATTTAAACAGAATTATTTAAAACTAGATCTAGGTCATAAATGGAAATTATATGGTGAACACAAAAGAATCTCAATGATCGAGATGTTCGGATGAACACTTTTAAATCGGTATGCGGTTTCCATCTAAATGATCAAATAACAAAGATAAGGTAGGCATGAGAGAAGGATAAAGGACATTTACGATTCTATGTATAAATTGATGAATAATATATATTTTTGGTATTATTTTCTACATTATACAACATGTTTAGTAATTGATAGTGGTTTTTTTTTATTTGAAATAACGATAAAAAGTAATCAGTTGAGTTCCCTAAAGGTTTTTGGAAGTTTTTTTTTCCCCTAAAACATTCAAGCAGGTGAAGCAGTTTGTAGTGGCGGGTCAGTGATATAATTATGTATTGGCACAGATCGATTGTCGAAATTGTGCGTCTGTTATATTCATGATGTAGGAAACTTATACCAGTCTTTTGAAACATTCTTTCCGATTGAAGTTAAAAAATTGAACCTTAACTCAAGAGTTATTTTCATTTGAAAAAAAAAAAAAAATTCCAGACCAATTACCAAATACAAAAACAAATAAAAGGGACAAAATACGATGGACATGATCAGGGAGCGATAAAGCTCTGGCTTTAAAACACTCATCTAAATTAAGCTTAGAAAAGAAACAGAAAAAAAAATATATATATATATATATATATATATATATATATATATATATATATATATATATATATGTATATATTTGTATATAGGGCGGAAAAGGGGGGGGGGGGGGGGGGTTTAGGATAAAAGGTGGATAACAGAATAATGTATAGAAACGGAGAATGGAATAGAGAGAGATGAGGAAAGAGAAAGAATTACAGAGAGAGAGAGGGAGAGAGAGAGAGAGGGAGAGGGAGAGAGAGAGAGAGAGAGAGAGAGAGAGAGAGAGAGAGAGAGAGAGAGAGAGAGAGAGAGAGAGAGAGAGAGAGAGAGAGAGAGAGAGAGAGAGAGAGAGAGAGAGAGAGAGAGAGAGAGAGAGAGAGAGAGAGAGAGAGTGTACAGGCCAATCTCGCCTCTCCGCGCGCTACCACATCTTCCGAACCCAGCGGCTCGAGTTGGGCCCACCATGGGACTAACAGGTCGCTCAAAGTAGACCTTTATAGATGTGGGAGTTCCTGGAAAGATTAGAACAACAGTTGCGTCCACGGTGAACGCTGCACTGCTGGATCTGCTGGACTGGGAGATAGAGGATCTAGACATCTAGAATTTAGATCTGTATCTACACTTTTAGCCACTGACCGCTCGGATGTCAACTTTTTTTTTTATCAAAAGTGACGAGGGATGATAGATTTTACGTCTGCCAGGAACGCGAGAGATAAAGATCTTGATTAAAATGTTAGTGAAGGAATTGAAGATCAAGGTGGCCTTGACGACTTTCAAGAGGAATTTTACCTGAATTCAGGAGTAACTGGGATTTATTGAGAAAATTCTTCACCAGGTTTAGAGAATTATCTGCTTTCTTCGACGAAGGTAAGAAATTCGATTTAGGTTAGAAATTTCTCAGTAGAAACAAGTTTTTAAGCTTCGAGAGAAAAAGTTAGTTTTTAATATTAGTTTGCGCATTATTTATGTCAAACTTTAAGTTTGAATTATTTTTACCATTAAACAATAAAAGAAGCATTATCTAAAACCCAATACCCAATAAGTCTAAAACAGTTTGAATAAGAAAATTTAAGTACCGGTATTTTTAAAAACAGACTTATCACGATTTATTTTTAGTTACACGTAACTTAGTTTTTTCCAATGACGTTTAAACAGATGGATAAGTGTGAAATATAGACTTCATAACTTATAGTCTGTGGTTCATAAGCTGAGATCAATTTCCTCTTTGTATTTTTTTTTTCAATATGCCTACCCGTAACAAAAATATAGAGCCGAGTCGCTATTGCATGCAGTGAAAATGGGCGATTCATCGACATGAAATACTCGCCAGTACAAGCAGGTTCAAAGCGGTAGCATTATCTCATGAGAGCCGCATTACTGAGTTATAACTTTATAATATAATAATAAATACAACAACAACAACAACAACAATAATAAAAACAATATCAATGATGATGATGACGATCATAATAAGTCGTGCGCACTAGAGAGCATATCGTAAGAAACAGGTGGTCGTCCAACAACAGTCTCTGATTATCAACTTCTTCAAAAGATATTGTATTTGGCTCAGCGACTGCTAAACAAAAGGAATCTTGCTGCGCCTTACTTGGTCAGCAATGCGCTGTCCTTTCGACACTAAACTCATTTATATTAAAAAAATATATACTCGTATATGTTGAAATTCAAAATTACCTTTGCTGAATAATTATTCAGAAAGATAGCGGGAGAGAAGTGGAGAATAAAGTCTTAGGCTACTGACTAGTAACTTAAAATTTGTAAGAATTTCATTTAAAAAACATGGATATGTCCACAAATCGAAGAATTTATAAGGTTAGACCGTTGATGCTGCCGGTGATGTTGAATCTATGAACTGGTGAGGCTGGTAGGTAAACGATTTTGAGTGTTGTTTGATTCTCTACTGAATCAAAGTCTGTTGATAACAGACACAAGCAGCAAGAGTCTCTTCCAGGCTGCCCGGATGGAAGACCAGGATGATTTTTCAGGAAAGACAAGGTACAGAAATTTTGACGTCGCAGAACACATTGTATCTAAAATTTAACAGAAAGGCACGTAAAGGTATTTCTAAGAAGAGGAATAAAGAAAGGTTTAGTAGAATGGTTCTCCTATCTCTTCAATCATATTCAACTCGCTGTCGGCTTTAAGTTGTCTTTTTTTTTTTTTTTAAGAAACTAGTAAACTGATTTAAATATTAGTTGTAAAGTTAGTCTTAAAATATGTATTATAATCCTTTAAATAAATTAAAGAAAAGAGGGTGAGAGAATAAAGTAAGGTCAAGGAGGGAGAAATAATGGGAGAAAGGGAAAACAGAGTGGGGGGGTAAAATTGAAAGAGAGGTGAAGAATTGAATTGAATTTTTTTCACAAACGATGACAAATTAACAATTGACTTTTTTTCTTCACTAAACGGTTATAAGCTAAAAATAAAACATTCTTAAGTATCTTAAATCATTTTATTACACTTAAAAAATTTAATTTTTATTTTCATACTTCATGAAATAGAAAATATGTTTTACAAAGATAATGAAAGTCTGGGTGCAGGAAGGATAGAGAGGGAAAGAAAGAGAAAAGGGTGGGAAAGAGAGGGAAAAAAAGAGGGAAACAATTAAAAAAAAAAGTGAAAGAAATGGCATAGGAGGAGGAAAAGAAACAAAGGGAGACAAATAAAGAAGGATAAAGAAAGTAAACAGAGGATGGGAGAGAAAAAGAAAAGATGAGAAATGGAGAGACAGGTCCAATATATCATACTTTGCTTTTGGTTTTTTTTTTTCATTGATGTTGCATAAAGGAAGAAGAATAGAATGTAAATTATAATAATGTAATTGATTTTTAAAAAAACTACAGTAAAACTGCCTTCAGGTGAAAATTTGATTTCAATGTATTGTCAGGTTGACCTAGTCTTTACAACTTGAGGAAATAACAGCCCTGAGAAGTACAAGGAAAAAATGACGCGAATATTATCTGATGTGCTTCAAAATTAATTATGTTCTAATTACTTTCAAACGTGCAGTATAATTACTTCTATATGCTGGATATGAGAAAAAAGCTTGCATTTCATGGAGAAAAAGAAACACATCGACAAAGAGAAATAATCAAAATACAACAAATTAAAGTTTAAAAAGAAAAAAAAATTAAAAATGAAGAACATTATGCTTATCGATGCTGCCAAAACCGTTTTTATTCAGAAAAATTTTTTAGTGTAGAGTTTTTAAACAGGCGGTATACATTACATCATACCTTTGAAGCGCAAGTAGTTTGGCTTTCATGTGGCAAAATGCCAAATGAAACCTTAAATCTTAACGTCCATCATGGTCAGAAATACAGAGCTGCAAGACATATCGGGGCCTGGTGCAGGTGCGGCTTCTCTATCTCTTCTCCTCAGGTCATCGAAACCCCGTTTCCTTTAGCTTTATAGAAGAAAACAATCTGCTTCTTCATAAATAAGACTGAATATGAATTGTGAATAGATTCACTTGGTTCTCCTGGCTCGATTTGGGGAAAAATTAAACTTGAGAAATTAGCTGATATCAGATATTAATTTTCATAGAACTGTGAAAATTTATCTTTTTGTGTATAATGAATTTCTATCCCAGGAATTTTGTTCTTTATTTACCAAATTTTTATCATCTCTTTTCATAAAATTAACACTGTGTATTTTGTGTGTGTTAATGAGTGGGGTTGATATGAATTTTTTGCATTCACGTTATTAAGTGCCTATTTCTCTAATTCTTATTAAAATGGAACTTATCTAACATCCCAACGACTTCGCTCACAAAACCAAACTTAACTTTCTTACACAATTTAGTCCCACAGTAAATTATCAGTTTTAGACCACCAGTAACCTTTGAAAAATTCCGCTTTGTAGGCTTATTGTTCGTTCTGGTTTGTGTCTTCATTACGGCCTGATTTTCCCAAGTGGGTTTTGTGAAAAATCCAGCGATCTGCATTTACAATGAAGTACATGACTCTAACCATAGCGCTAAAGTATTAAGAACTTGAACACAAAAAATAAATTCCCTATACCTGCTCCGTATAAATATTATGTTGCAAATTTTTTGGTACTGCTAAAAAAATTCCATCACCTCAGCTCACTGGAGCTGCTCAGCTATCTCAGCTCACTTCTGATGGAGCAGTTCTAAATAGTTTTATATCCTATGTCTTTGTTACAATTAATTAAAGGGAGAATCTCCCCATGATGCTAGACATTGCAAATATCTAAAAATTCAATGAGAAATGGCTCTAGAAACTTGACAAAGCCAAGAAAGACACACCACAGTCATGATAATCTTTCTTACACAATTTAGTCCCACAGTAAATTATCAGTGTTAGACCACCAGTAACCTTTGAAAAATTTTGCTTTGTAGGCTTATTGTTCGTTCTTGTTTGTGTCTTCATTACGGCCTGATTTTCCCAAATGGGTTTTGTGAAAAATCCAGGATCTGCATTTACAATGAAGTACATGACTCTAACCATAGCGCTAAAGTATTAAGAACTTGAATACAAAAAGTAAATTCGCTATATCTGCTCCGTATAAATATTATGTTGCACATTTATTGGTATTGCTAAAAAAATTCCATCACCTCAGCTCACTGGAGCTGCTTAGCTATCTCAGCTCACTTCTGATGAAGTAGCTCTAAACGGTTTAACATCCCATCTTTTAGTTACTATTAATTATAGGGAGCATCTCCTCATGATGCTAAACGTTGTAAATATCTAAAAATTCAATGAGCAAATGCTTCTAGAAACTTGACAAAGCCAAGAAAGACACACCACAGTCATGATAATCTTGTCCTCAAACCGTCTCTATGCCTATGAGGCAGAGAGAGGCAACCATCATCTTTGGTTTTCTGTGAGAGATCTCTGAAAAAAATATACCTTACAATCAGTTTCAGACTTTTTTACAGAGTGAATGAAAGAGTGTGAACTACATACGTCAGGCAGGCGACAGCACACCACCATTAATGTATAAATAAATTGTGAGCATTATTTTCAACACCATTTCCAATTTATAAAAAGTACGACAATTTTTATCCTTCTCATTGTTTCATTCCTTGTTGTCTTTCTTTTTAATCTTTTCTTTGTTTAAATGCCACTTATTTCCTCCCCTATTTGTCGCTGTTTCTTTCGCAATTTTGCTTAGTGTGTGAAGTGTACAGCTGCTGCATTTCTTTTAACAATGTATGTATTTGACACACGCCTAAGAACCTTTATTGCTCTGCATTGCTGTCGGTCAAACATCAAATCAAATCATTACTGAAAAATGTATCATTACCTTATATGGCGCTTACTCGTCAAAATCAAACTGGCCTTAAACTTTCTCAACGAAAAAGGTTCAATGGGAGCAGATTTACCCAGGCGTATTTGAATCATTTCGAGTGTTTTGGCGCGAAAACTAGAATGCAGAACTGACCAGTTGTTTGTTAAATTTGATAACCTAGACGATCTTGATTCAATACCTATTTTTCATTTCCTAATGATAGACAATCATCAAAGCTTAGAATACACATCGATAGCTTTTTTACCTTACTGTAACAAGATTTTTACATCTTTTTTTTCCTTCCCAGGCAGGCGTAGGCATGAAGAATGAGTTCTCGGAAAGGGCGTTGGCGACCCATGAAAGACGCCATTTGGCTTCTGATTGTCATAACAACTGTTTCCATGGTGATAACATTGCATCTACAGGACGGCCTTGGCTGGCTAGGCTCAGGAGCACAGGTGAAGGTCAGTTTTTATGTGAAACATTAACAATGCAAACGCACGTACGGTTCGTGTTTGCGAAATGAAGTCTCGCGGGAGGAAAGAATTAACGAAAAAAAAAAACAACATAGGTTGCATGCTCAATATTTACTAAAAAATAGTAATAATAAAAACAGCGAAATACAATGATATTAATTTTCTTGGCTTTTGATGCCTTGTTGATATTTCTTTTTCTATATATGGATTTGTATTCAAGATTATTTAAATTGTTTAAGTAGATTGCAAGTTTCTGTATGAAACTTTGTTGCACTTATGCACCACATTTTTCAAAATCTCTAACAGATACGTAGATCAGATCTACCACATAGCAATGATGGTGATCAAGTTGTTCGTATTTTTGACAAGTGGATACTCAGCAGCAATATCAATAATAGCCTAGCAGCAGGAATAAAGCAAGACCGAGTGAGACCCCTTTTTAACAACCCACCAGAAGTCAAGAACCCGGATTTTTCCGTCAGCTCGAAAAGTTACTCCTCGTCAAAGGGCAACTCTTTACGAAGAAGTTGGAGTCTGAACGCGCACACAACAGTTTTCCTCTCTGATAGACAGGAGGGACTCAAAGATCCGGATAATAATAGCCCTTCGGACTCGTTTTTGACTCGGTTATCCGATAGACGGTCTGTACGAGATGGTTATCGTTATGTTGAGGGCACTAAGCTAAAAGGCAGCGACTGGAATGTCCGAAGCATTGCATTGGGGCCTGAAAATCCCGAGACAATCGGCGGACAATTTCCGCCAGGATTACCTACAAGAAAGGACGCTACTGAGAGGGTCTTTGCTTCAAGGGGTAGGAAAATTGTCAGACAACTTGGGCTGTCAAACAAAAGTGCTTACCCTCAGAGGCAAGAGCGAAAGCTTGAGCAAGGTGAGAATTCAGTGGGTAATGAACAGGGTAAGAATAATGGAGAAAAGAAAGAGTTGAAATGGAAATCAGGAACGAAACAAGACAGAGCTGGGAACAAAGGGCGCTTGTCGCATTCTTTCAATGGGGGACGCAAGGACAGCGATACCGTTGGTGGTCAAAGCTCCCAAGCTCAGGTTACATACGACGGGCGCCCAAGGACCCTCTCTACAATGGATTCATCCAATTCCAGCGTCTCGCTCCTCCAAGGCTCTGGGTTCACCACTGAGGCTGGTCAGGAGGATACTAGTGTGGACAATTCTGTCGGTCAAGACAGATCAGCGGACCCACAAGCCCTGTATGACCACATCAGTCAGGTAAGTGCCTGACATCTGACATTAGTTCTCCTGTACTCTGAAACTACCTCTGACCCTGCAGGGGGTCAACAAGGACGGGTGATCTCATCAGCAACATTTGATAGCGTTTCTCTGTCGCTTTTTCATTCTTTGAGTATCCAGCACATTAAGAAAAGTAAATGATTATAGTCTGAAAATAATCGCTTTCTGGGAGCTCAAAAACAGAGGAAACTACTAGTTACGCTATAACTCTTGAAAATCGCCCTGAATAAGGCAACAGAACGCTCTATGGACAAGAAAATCATTACTTTCACTTTTAAAAAATGAGGAAGACAAAGTGATACAAAGATAGATGCATTTGCCCAAGGAGAGAAAGACTGAGTAAGAGACAGAGAGAAAAAGAGAAAGACAGAAAGAAACACAGAGAGAGAGAGAGAGAGAGAGAGAGAGAGAGAGAGAGAGAGAGAGAGAGAGATGGAGGGATAGAGAAAAGCAGAGAGCAAAAAATGAAAAAAACACCACTAGGAAACACAATGTAATTTAGTATATTCAAAGAAGAATGCAAGATTTTTCAAAGAATTTTTTTTTCTATTTGGAATTCTTGCAAAAGTACATACAGCAGTTTTTTATATTTTTCAAACTGGCAAATACGTAAAAAACGAGACTTTATTCGTCAAGAATTGATACTTTTACCAGGTTATTTTATTCTTCTAAAGTTAGCCGACTGTAAACTTCGAGGATAGTTGTTTGAAACTTAATTAATTTAAGCTAGCAGAGAACTTTTAAAACTTTGATGACACATTTTTGTTTTCGATACCAAGCGTACATGCATACATGTTCACCTGAATGTCTGAATGACAGAGGAGTAAAGTACGTAAGTACTGTACAATGTTGACATGCAGTTCAGGTACCGTGTGGCAGTCTGTATATGTCTACGGTATCTTCACAACAGGGGTTCTGGTGTTGCGTCTTATCTCCCTTTCTTTAAGAGCTTGGAGGATAAAGGGGCTATGAATGTTAGTAATTGTAGCTCGGAAATGAGTCTCAAGGAAAAAAAGAGTTAGATCTAAATAGAATGAATCAGAGCGGGAAGGAGAGAGGAAAAGAAACTAGAGAGGTGAGAGGCGGAGGAAGAGATACAGAGAGAAAAGGAGAGAGATAGATAGAGAGAGAAGGTGAGCATAGTGAAATTCACCGTAAGTTTCATTTGCCAAATATGTAGAGGTTATCTGTTTTTCTCTAAGATTGAAGTTTTTGTTTCTTGTCTTTATCTCTAATCAATTTTACTTATCATTAAAGCGGGCCGTTGATAACGATAAAAAATGTTTTGGGTTTTTTAGTTTTTTCGTTTTTCATTTCCAACCAATCACGACGTCAATAATGCAATCTTTCCTTGCTTGGAAAACCGCTTGCATTCCTTTGCACATCCACCCCCCCCCCCTCCATCTCCTTTTACCCACATTTTTTTTCTCTAAAGTCAGAGCTAATAATCAAATACGTGTTTTGTACATGCGAGAAGAAAACCATTTCAACTTTTTGATTTCGTTCAAATTAAGTGAATTAATTTTGTTAAATAGCTGTACTTATAGTCCTACAAATATACGCAATCTTTCTATTTTGTTTTCGTAATTGGTCATCGTGGGGGCCCGCATGACCGCACCTTCCCGTTGGGGTGACATAAAAGATAATTAAAAAACTGTCACAGCCTGGGAGTGTGAAGACAGTTGGACGCTCGACGGCCTGGTGGATATAACAGACGCTCAACAATAGTCGGGTATCCTCCGAGTATTGCTTCCTTTTCACGTGTCAATCTCTAAGGACCAAACTACAGGATTGGTCAGTAGTGTTAGGTCCTTTATTGGAAATCTGGCCGAGCCACGGAAATTTCCTTTATCTAATAAACTTCTATCAATCTACTGATCCTTTTTTTCTGTATGTTCTTTAGCCTGTCTATATGATTTTGCCAGTGTGTCTGTCAGCCTATCTCTATCTTAATGTTTTTGTAACTACCTATGTCTGCACAAATGTTTTTTTTTCTGTCTGACTTAGTGTCTATCTGTCTCATTGACTGTCTGTGTATTTGTCTGTCTAACTTTCTCTGTGGCCAACTTCTCGGGATCCGACTGACCAATGTGTCTCATCAATGTTCTAAAACCGAGGTCCTTTGATTGGCCCCCGTTATCGGCTTCGTCGCCTCTAGCCGTACATCACATGATATCAGTTTCACAGAAAAGTGAATTTCAAGTTTGAAGTTAACTTATATCACACAATTATTCCAGTACTGTTACTTGTGACAAGGCCAAAACGAAATTTTTCTTTTTTCTTTCTTCTTTTTTTTTTTTTAAATTGCACATATTTAGTGTACCGACATACAATCTTTATCATTGCTGTCTGTCGTATAATTCTGTCATTGACATTGCTGTGTATATTCCTGTCATTTACCTTAGTTGTCTCTAACAGCTTGTTTCCTGTGTTCTCTCTTTAAACCCTGAAATCCTGTTTGTAAAATTGTCAATCAAGATGCGACCAATTGAATTTCTAAAAGGGAAATAAGGATGGGGAGAAAGCGACAAACTTGAAAAATAGAGCACGGCTAGTGTGAGGGACGGGGCGGATTTGATAGGCACAGGAAAAACGATGAGGAATAGAGGAAGTCAGACGAAAAAAAGTCAGAAATATACAGTTTCAAAGAGTAAATACTGAAAGAAGAAAGAGAGAGTGAGTCAGGAAGTGATAGATAGATAGATAGATAGGAGAAAGAGAGAGAGAGAGAGAGAGAGAGAGAGAGAGAGAGAGAGAGAGAGAGAGAGAGAAGAGTGAGAGATAGACAGACAGACAGACAGAGACGGATAGAGACAGAGATAGACAGACAGAAAGGCAGATAGACAAAGGGGACGGGAAAATTACATACAATCAGAAAGAGGAGAGAAAGAAAAAGACGGTGAAAAGTTAATAGTAATAAAAAGACGAAATTATCAGGATAGGGTTTACTTTTATTGATCAAGCTCAACTGGCTGTTTGCAAAAGACATGTTAGATATAACTTATAAGAGAGAATGCAAAGGGTTCTCAAGGGTTTTGGGCCCCAGTCCCAAAGTTTTTTTTTTTTCAAGATTAGTTAGGGTAAGTTGCAAAGTGACTATGGATTCGTAATGGCCTTTGTTGATCTTGTGATCCCTACTCACCTTATCTACTCTACACACACACACACACATACTTCTTTCCCTTTTCTATCCTCAGTCACAATCCATCAGTCCAATGCCACGTTAATCACAGGTGTTACAGCGATCGGGAAGATTAGAGAGGATCTGAGAGTTTTAGACCCCCGTCAAGCGGGTAATGAGACTGATTAGATGAGATCTGAGAGTTCAAGCGGCGAATGAGACTGATTAGATGAGATCTTGTAGCCCCGCGACAGGGAATCGAACACGGGCCCTATCAGATTGATGCAAGGCGAAAGAGTCTTAGTACCCGAAGATAATATAATTCTGAAGGCTGAGAGTAACGACTAAAGGACAAGATCTAAGCGAGATGCTTAACACAGTCTAGCCATTCACACCGGGCAGCTTCCAGCGGCTTTTAATGGAAGCAGCCTTAAAATACACCTTATATTTTTCTTATTTATTCATGTGTACGCGTTTTTCAACGCGCTCTTTGAATAATGGACACGATATTGTGTTCTGAAGGCAAATAAACGAGTTGGCGCCCTTTGCTACAGTTGCTTGTCAAAAGGGATTTAACCTCGCCAGGGATCAAGGGGGTTAATTATTTTTTCTTTCACCTTGTGCTTAAACTGGATCTTCCACTTGTAAAGCTAGATGGTTCAATTTCTAGATTACATGACGAAAAGCTATAGGGCCTTGGTTCGAGTTCCAGCCGAGGGTTCTACAGTGTAGGGTCGGATTTCGCCTTGGTGTCTACTTCTAGTGCGAAGAAAATAAGGAATTTCTCAGGTTTTAAGCTGGAAAAAAAACATTTCCAAATTTAATAAAAATAAATACGTACAGTAAAGCTGTGTTCTGTCAAAAAGAAATTGTAAAAACGCAGTTCAATTGTCTATTGCTGTCAACAGCAGCAAATATTATAAAATGAATATATAATTATAATTATTACTGTCTTAACTGAGGACAAAAAAACCGAAAATCTCGATACCGAATCTTTGGATTTGCGATTTTGAAATGGAACCTAACAATTCTTTTCTTGTATTAATGGGATAAAATACCTACGCAATAATCAATGCATCTTGACAAGAATCATACTATAGTATTGTTTCAAAATGTTTGAAGACTTAGACATAAGAGACAAATCGTGTCTCTTTTCCCTGTTCCCCCCCCCCCTCCCCCCCCTCCCCCCAGCTTGGCTGTCTTTTGGGAACTATAATATTCTTTAGTAATGTAAGCGGTTGAAAAGATAAGAATAATAATAATAAAAAAAAAAAACAAAGGTTGACAGAAGAAAATTCGTCCTATATATAAAGTCTTAGCGAACCTTAAAAATCTAAATTATTTACAAAATAATATTACCCCCCGGTTCAAAAGTAAATAAAACATCACCTTGACATTAATTTCATTGCAGCCTCTCCGTTCCCCCGTCTCTCATTCTCCAACACCCCCCCCCCCCCCCCCCCTCTCCCCTCACACACATACATTTTTCCCCGCTACTCTGTCACACGCATACACAAAGTTAAGATAAATATAAGAACACCACCATAAACATGGAGAGGGAAAAAGTTTGTAGATTAATTATTTCATATTTTTTGTGACCTGCTAGCTTTACAAAAATATAACGCCGATTAAATTGACACAACGCAGATACGCTGGCATTCAATGATCATAAAAAAGAGGTTCGTAGCTACATTCTATCTTTATTAAAAATCGGACAGGTTTATTCTTGGATAGTAGCCAAGCTGCTCTTTTTTTTTTTTAGCTGTGAACGCCTCAGTAAATTCAAATATAAAAATATGAAGCGGGATAAAAGAACTAGCCGCAGTCCATAATATTCAACTTCATCGCTTGGATAAGGTCAGCGTTTTGACTCTCTCCAACAGAGAGAGAGAGAGAGAGAGAGAGAGAGAGAGAGAGAGAGAGAGAGAGAGAGAGAGAGAGAGAGAGAGAGAGAGAGAGAGAGAGAGAGAGAGAGAACGTGCGTGTTGACCTTGATTTATTTTGATATGTGTAGGAATGACAGAACTATTAAATGTGTTGAAGTACAGTAGATTTACATGGATGTGAGGAAACACGATGAGAGGAGGGAGAAAGACTGGATTTATTCGGTGGTTCTATTTTTGCTAAACTCAGGCTAGCCACGGACTAAGGGATTTATGATCACTTGCAACATAATACTTAAACTCGTTCAAGTTATTTCTTTTTTTTTAATCTCTCTCTATCTCTCTGTCTGTCTCTCTATTTCTGTCTCTGTCTGTCTGTCTGTCTGTCTTTCTCACCACCACCACCCCCTCCCTCCCTCCCTCCCTCTCTCTCTCTCTCTCTCTCTCTCTCTCTCTCTCTCTCTCTCTCTCTCTCTCTCTCTCTCTCTCTCTCTCTCTCTCTCTCTCTCTCTCTCTCTCTCTCTGTTTTTTGTTTGTCGCACTGTCTCGCACTTTCTTCCTACTAGTCTTCCTACAGTTGGACCTTGATCTCTTTCTTTGTTTGTCTTTATCTGTCTCTTTACCTTCACCTCTCTCTCCTTCTCTTTTACTGTGCCGAACTTTTCATTAATCTGTTCTTTCCGCTTTTTATTTAATTCTCCTTTTTCTTCCTTCTAGTTCTATTCCTCCAGTAAATATAAATTTCTGTTATCTTGACACTGTCCCTCAGACTTGTTTATTGCTATAATATGCCATCAGTTTACCTGCTGAGGACAATACTATTGTCTGCTGTGTCTGGGTTTTTCTTTTTTTTTTTTTTTGTGCGCTTTTGTCTTTTCACAAAAATTTTCATTTTTTCCCCCGCTTGACTATTCTTTTCAACACTTAGGCCTAGAACTTCACCTTGTCGTGACAAATCAGCTGTCAGTTTTGATCAGGAGCCTGTCCCTCGTGTAAGACATTAATTTCTTTATTCATTAAATTATCTATCTCATTTTCTCATCTTATTTGGAGATTAAAAAAAATTGCAATTTCCTCTTTCTTAATTAAGCTTCTTTGTTTTTGCTTTACTTCCCTATAGTGAATTTCAATTCCTGCCCAAATAAAAAAAGCGATGGGGATTTTATTGTACCTATGTAATACTTTAATAATCACAGTCGTCATAAAAAAAAGAAAATATAAGGTTTTTCAGAAAGTAATAAGTTTACACAATTTTGAAACTATAATTTTTTTTAAGCAGATATTGCGAAAAAGAAAAAAAATCCGACCATAAGCTCATGTTTTT
Organism: Elysia crispata; assembly: GCA_033675545.1. Classification (NCBI taxonomy): domain Eukaryota; kingdom Metazoa; phylum Mollusca; class Gastropoda; family Plakobranchidae; genus Elysia; species Elysia crispata. The sequence goes on along the minus strand of JAWDGP010000763.1, from coordinate 27,785 downwards.
AACGCGTTGCCTCAATTTTTCTGATATTTTGTAACATCGATTAATTTATATCAATTTCAACAGCTTTTCAGAATCTATTTAATACTTATAACTGCGACAAGAATACCTTACAGCCCATTTGCGGCTGTTTAAAATCTATAGTTTAAACATTGGGTTATCCTTTATAGACACTCAGTAATTTGAGATACATTTCAAAGTTTTCCAACAACCTTTCTTTATCAATGAAGAGTCATAAGTAGTTAGCCTGACAAGAAACGAATCCAAATGGGGACAGACATCGATAATGGGTTTACATTACACTATTGTAACCGTTTAAACTCGTAGTCAGTGTTCCAACTAGTCTTATTGATCGTACAGGTGTCAATACCCGACAGAGTTCGCAGTTTCATAATCGTGAGTCATGTAAGGCAGCGGGCAATGAACTTCTACGGTGGACATGGACTTCAATACATGAAGGCCTATCATTTTATATCCTGGTAATGCTGGAATTTCAAGCGGCTATCGTTTTTCTCAATAGTTGACCTTTTTATCTTTCAAATACATGAACTTACCAACTGAAAGACCCATGGCATAAGTCAACTTATTTTAACTATGAGTAATGTTAATTAGAGTTTGATCTCTAATATCCTTGGACATCACCCTGACTCATAGTTTTGGCACCTAATCACCACAGTCCAGGTTGTAACATCCTGTTGAATCTAGTTTCTCTTGTGTATTCTCCACACAATTGGCCGATGGTGTGTTTATTTGTCAGTTGTGAGCAGCTTCAATCATCGCTATGAATATAATCGAAATGGATTAAATTTATTCAGCAAAAGTTCTAAAGCAAAGTGATGATATTTAGGCCACTTATATGAATTATATACAACACAGTAGCTATTAATCCGAATCAATTTGTAGTATAAACGTCAGAAGGGAAAGCTTTGACATTTACACCACCTGGGCAGGTAGGTATCGAATCTAAGCTCTGAACTCACACCCGCCACCTTCACCAACTGGTGCAGCTAACTCAAGTAAGAGCGGCTCACTTTAAGCACAATGAAATCTTGTTCTAATGGTTTGTAAATGCTTCGAATTTAAATTCAGGAGATTGAACTCGGAATGAACTCAAGTGACAAAGCTTATAGCTATACTATCAAATCTGAAATGGAGCTGTCATTGTTTGAGAAAAGCTTTCAAGCTTCCAAGTTATTATGGTAACTTCTTGACGAGTAAGCTGGGTAAAGTCAGCCCAGCAGAATGTTAGAACGTGAGAGAATTAAGTGGAGGTTCACGCCTGTCTGAGTTTGGTCCCCGCTGTTGTGTGATGCAGACGTGCCAAGCCACCCTAATGATAGAGTGTGTCACGCCGTGATGCGGTCATGACAGGACAGCTGATTAGGACATGGTTGCGCCATTTCTCTATAACGGAATCAAGGCCAACCTAAAATTTATGTCTGTGTTTGACATACAAGCCGCATATTAAGGGGCCTCATCAAAAATCCATTTTGTGTGTGTGTGTGTGTGTTTGACCATATTCATGCATGATTATGTTGCTTGAAAAGTTATGAAATCCAAATAACTGCGAGGATGTTATTATTTAGCACAAATCTCCGGCTTTTTAATATTTACTCTTTGAATCTGGGTTTTTCAAGGCTTACTCATGTTTCTTGCTAATTAGAGAGAGAGAGAGAGAGAGAGAGAGAGAGAGAGAGAGAGAGAGAGAGAGAGAGAGAGAGAGAGAGAGAATGAGAGAGGCTGGTCATCGTTGCATATGAATAATATAGATGCAATAAAATAGTCACTGTTAGGATCGTGATGACTCTATGTGTCACACATAGCAAGAAACAATAAAAAAAAATATTCGTAGGTTATCGTTTCGTAGTAAACCTACAACACTTCCAACTCATGACTTGCATGATCACCTCAGTCACCCTATAAGATCACGAACCATTTGCAAGTCTCCCCGGAAACACAGAGGGCATTAACTTGGTGGATTCCAATTGCCTCCTAAATCTTATTAGATACGGTTTCCAACAACATGGATGAGATGTGCTTTGCAAAAGGTTCAATTGTGTTTTTTGGGAATTTATATTTGTAATTGTGAAGAGTGGATTCAGTCAATGAATGGATGAGCAGCAAATTAATGTTGAACGAAATAGTACTTTACAACAGTACACCGCATCTAAATCATCTTTCACAATTTTTTTTTCTCTCTTACTTTCTGTCCACCTCTCGCTCACACACACGGTCACGTGCACTCTCTGTCTCTCTTTGTTTTTTTTTTTTTCATCATTCTATCTATTTATTTATCAGCATCTGTCCATCAATCGATACCAATTGTTCTCTACCTACTTCATTATTTAAAGGGTTTGGACTGAATTTATATTCTTTATTTTAAAGGGCATTGAAATATATGGCCAGTATGAGTGAACCGATATATCGGCCAAAAGTCCGTTTTTATAGTTTTTTTAGCCCGATATATCGGCTAAGTAGGTAAAGAGCAAGAAACGAACCGATGGAATCTGTTAGGAAGCTAGCGGGACGCCAAAAAAAAAAAAAAATAAAATAAATAAATAAATAAATAAAAAGGATTGAAAAGGAGATGTTCTCTTATCTATAAATTATCCATTTCGGGAGAATTACGGGAACCTTTAGATGCTTTTTAACGTTTTCACAATGTAGAGAGTTCGGCGCTTTGCTTCACCCTAGCATCAATCTAGAGAGTTTGCCGACTGTAGACAATCTAAAAGTTGTCTGACCCTAGGTGAACAAAATGTCAGCCACCTCTCTGTCCACGCCCTCTGTTGACAAAGACCGTTCCATGTGCCCTGCCCTCACATCTAGCCCTGGACTCTGTCATTCTAGCTTAGACTTTCACAGTGAGAGCAATGTGTTACCTTGGCAAATAGAGAATAACCGGGTAGTCTGGTATTTAACAATAGTCCAGAGTATGACTAGGAGCAAAAAGGTGGAAATGAAGAAAGAAAAAAAAACCTGACAAAAACTTGAAACCCAGCATAGTAAGAATTGTTTGTATGTGTGTGTGCGTGTGTGTGTCTCTGTGTGAGCTTGTGATTCACTACACGTGTATAATCCATCTTACTTTCTCTTTTTTATTTTGAATTATGTAAAGTGAAGCACTGTTAAACTGAGCTCTAGTGACCTGAAAAATATTTTTGAATTAGACATACTGCGGTAGAACCAGGGTTGTTTTTAGATGATAACATGATTTTCGTCAGCACAAGTCAGTTTGGTTTAACCGTGTGTTTTGGTTAAAACGTTTTTGTTTGATAGTGTTGTATTGTAAGTGCTCCGCACAAATGCATGGTTACAATTGTGCGCTTCGTCCATTTGTTCAAAAATGCAGTTTTTCATGTTGGGAATGTTTGTCAACAAAGAGGCAATATTGACCCTCGAAGGTCTGAGAATCTTATGAGCGTTAATAGTATCACATCGGTTGTTGATAGATGAAAATTCTGAGGACAAAATAATATACCTTCATTAATAATTGTGCGTGATATTGAGCACACAAGCACTGTGACACCCGTCCATAGTTATAGGCAGTGTGTCTATCGAGTTTATTTTTCACAAGATAACTGCGCACCGTCGTTAGTAATGCGAGCTATCTCTTTTTCCTTGCCTGTTTCAGAAACGACTTATCTTTCAGCATCTACAAAAAAACGTTTCCGACAATAAATTGCCAGTAAAATAGAAAGCAACCTGTTGCGTTTTCCCAAGTGTTAATCTATAGTAGGGCCATTATAATAGCCGTATGGTCATTTTCTAAAGCTTTTGACCAGCCTTAGTTTTACAAGCTCGAGTTAATCTTAGGAAGCTAACAGGTGGTGGTGGTGGTGGTGATGGCTATATAGACCGTGCTTAATATTCAAATTGGACTGTTACAGAAATAAACGTCATTTTTATTCGCCTTAAATTGGGAATATTTTAATATAATTAATTATTTGTTCAATATATCTTGCAATATACAGTTTTTCAAAGGACACTTTTCTATGCCACAATATTGGAGGATAGACAGTAGACTTAATCGAGATTAGGACAAGAAAGAAATGAGAAAAGAAAACAGAGGGAAGGAGATCAATGCAAAATTTTGAAATGAAAAAAGTGAGTCAGAGGGGGAAAAAAGAAGAGGGGGAGGGTTGAGATATGAGAGCTGAAAACAGGAATAAAGGGAAGTAAGGAGATAGAAAACTACAGAGAAGCCCAGGAAAGACAGAAAACTTAGAAAAAGACATTAAATCGAGAATCATGAAAAGAGATTAAAGAAATGACAAAAGAGAGAGAATGAGAGAGAGAGAGAGAGAGAGAGAGAGAGAGAGAGAGAGAGAGAGAGAGAGAGAGAGAGAGAGAGAGAGAGAGAGAGAGAGAGAGAGAGAGAGAGAGAGAGAGAGAGAGAGAGAGAGAGAGAGAGAGAGAGAGAGAGAGAGAGAGAGAGAGAGAGAGTTGTCCAGGTAGGTTGACATTCTACCGTAACATTATCCAGGTGCCTACAAACCTTGTCCCACTGCCTGGCCGGCCAGGGACCTGGAATTGTGTCAGGGACATGTGACTTGAGCTGCAGCTCAATTCTCATTAGGGCAATGTAGATAATCCCCAGGAGACAGAGGGGGGTTAACGCCGCTGGCCTCGGAGGGTAATACCAGAGGTAATACAGATGAGCTGAGCTTAGGGGTCAGGCCTAGGATACCTGGCATGTTGTAGGGGTCAGGGTAGAGTTAGCTGCTCCCGAGTTAAGTGGAATCCTCTGTTACAGCACGATTCACAATAACTTGTTATGTCACAACCTGTTTAATGAGACGTGAAGGTCATCTGCAAGCGTCGAATAGTTTTAATTGAGGTTTCGTGTTTCATGCACTGTTTTCTTTCTTCTTCTTTCTTTTTTTTTTAGTTAATAATACTTAGAACAAGTGACTCTTCTACTTTAAAAGAACTCTGGCTGTGCAGAGGCGAAATCAATGTATTTTTACGATACATATAATTATGTGCGATGGAAAGCAATTCGTTCTGGCTTTTTTTTTTTAGTTCTCTTCCATCAGCTTTAGGAACAATAAATATACCTCATGATTCCTACTTTTTTCCTGTTTTTTTTTATCATGTATATTTTATGACGCATTTTGAAATGATTAAAGCTTACCTGCTATACCGGCTTTCAAACCAAATACTGTAGGGTACCAAAGAAGCCAATCATTGATTCTTCCCTCAGCTTCGATATTTCACTTTGATATTATAACAATCGTCAGGGATTCAACACTGCTGCATCTTCAACTTTGAAATATCTTAGTCTTAGTTAAACATAGACTTCTGTAGATATTGACCATTTGGAGGAATGAAACCAAAAAGGACAAAGGATAATTAACTGCGCAAAACGTTGAATCTGAAAAAACTTGGAGGAGGGTGCAATATCACCCGGTTAATTTATCTGAGTATGTATCCTATCTTCTCGTCAAAAATTTACTTTAAAAGTCAGAGACAAGTTTTCATAACTCCATATTATCCCATAATTCTCAGCCCCGAGAACATGGCTGAAAATGCGGCAAAGCTAAATCAGTTTTCGTAATCAAAGACCGGGATAGGGAGAAAAGCCTAGTCAGAGAGTACAGTATACTAGGCTCTCTTTGTTTACAAGACGTATTATGAAACTTCAAATACTCAAATTATTTTGTCAGCCTTGTGAATTTTTTCCCGTTCTTGGTTTCATGACACCCGAAACATGAAGAATCTATATTTTCATTTTTTTTAATCTTCTGTTTGCAAATTTTGTTCAACCATAATTATCCTCTTGATGAAAAATTAAATCTTCACATAAATTGCATTATAGATGACCTTGTTCAATTAGACTGTTTTTGTTTTTATATTCCGCACCCTCTTTAAGCCATAAGCCTTTAAGCTCCACCTGGAGCAGTGATGTTGTAATCTGCAGACTTCCGTCAAGGCATGAAATAGCTTAGAAGAGATCTGACCCCAGCACCAGATAGCGCATGCTAGGTGCTAGATTTACATTGCCTTATTTTTCCGAAGAGATGTTATAAGGAAGTGGCGGCTTTCCGCCATGCCGCAGATATGGCTCGAAAGATGGGGTCAAACTCCATATTTATGTCCAACCCAAGAATCAAACCTGGACCTTCTGCATGTCGAACAAATTATCTTCCGACTACGCTTTCTGGTGCTATCTTACTCCTCCCTCCGTTCCGCCCCGGCCCCATCAAACACATATACCGAAGCTAGCTGCTCACCAGCCATAAAATATTGAAGTAAACAAGCTAAGATATTATCTATAAATAGAGGGCCTACATTATCTTTATACATTTTTCAACATGATCCATTATCCCTCGGTCGTTGACTGAAATTCGAGCGACGGACGTAGTGTACCTTCCAAAAAGTCCAATGTTCCGTGATGATCCACGATTGATTTCTTCCTGTTACATCGGAAGCGATAATTTTCTCCGCTGTTAAACCTGCGTGCGCACTTTATTCCGAGCTCAGTCAGCCATTTCGCTGGAGTGCACCCTTATGATCATGATCATCGTTATCATGTTTCGTTTGTAAACCGGGCAATCCTTTTTAATTGCGAGAATTTCTCCCAAACGTTTATCATTTATTATTGGGTTTATTTCAAGTAAACAATAAAAACCAGGCCGCTATTCCTAGACCTAGATTAACGACTGCTTTGTAGAGATTTAGGAAAGGGAAAACATTCAACTTTGAAATTTTAAGCGTTTTAGTTATAACAAACAGAAGCGCAACTCTAAAAATTCGAAGATTAACTACAAAATAACGGAGGAAATGCAATGTCTTTCTTCAAATTAAAAATAAAAAAATCCACATGTGTACATCTGAGATAACGTTATGCGTTCATAATTATGAACATCAAGTAGATTCTCATCGCCTTTAAGATGCATCTTTAAAACTAGAAGAAAATGTATCCGTAGAATTCCTTTTAATTCAATTGTAGTATGGAAATAGGAATTAAAGCCTTTTAATTGTCTCAAAAATTCATTTTCAAAACAGCGAATATGAAAACTAAAGAGAAAGTGAAAAATGATTTAACAGCTGTCAAATACTCAACTTTTTATGCTTAAAACCTGAACTTGACCAACGTGGCCATAGCTTCCCTGGTAGCTCGAGACTTTCACTCAACGGATCATTACTCCTCAGTTTGTAGGTCTGAGAAACCTGTATATACACCATCCTTATCTCCTGGTGTGGTCCGCTGCACTGGCCAAGAGAACTCAACACAAACATTATGTCTGTTGACTTCTCACGCGTCAATTAGTTCAGATTACGTTAAGCTATGTGCAGCGTCATTAGTTTAGGTCAGAATAATCATGTTTCCAGACATTGCCTGGTTCAGTTTTCTTGAAAAGCAAATGGAGAAAGTGGGCCAGCTTGGTGTGGACATAGAAGAGGAAAAGATTAAATCAGCGTATTTGTTAATTTGTTTTAGAAATGATAAACCCTAAAAATTTGGCGATCTGCGTTATTAACCTAATTATCTCTTGAATTTTCAAACATTTTATTTTGCTATATACTTCGTTAATTTCTGCTCTGCCTGAATAATCTCTCTGCAAAACTTAAAATGAACATCCAGAGAATCAACTAAGAAAAATGAGGGAAACGTTTAAACAACAACAAAAAAATAGCCCTTTAATGTAAAACACATGTAAAAATCAAGACGAAAGCGAGGAAATAAATAAAAGAAAAACAAATATAGGATTTAATCTGTGAACAAAACAAAGAATTTGATAGCGACTTTATAAGATTTGACTCCTTTCAACTAAGCAGCAATCTCTGTGAAGAAAATCAGCTACGTGGCTGTTTTTTGCAGAATTTTTGAAGAAATTTAAGAACTAGAACTGGCATGGCCTCACCCTATCACATTGTTACTATTAAATACCTCTATAGTGATGTCAACCTACGTTTCTTCTTAAGGCTGCAGGTAAGGTCATTGAAAGTTCAGGAATTTTTTCCGAACCGACCTTTGATTACATACACAGATGATGCAGGATGGTCGATACTGGACATATATATATCGAAGCGGTATGAACCGGCGTAACCACGCGCTTAGTCCAGGATGTAGCACTCAGCAAGAGACTCGGCAGGCCTCGATTTTAGTTCCACGGTATGCTTAGACACAGACTATCAACTGGTCAGTCGGGTGTTTATTTATTTCTGCTCCACCGCGGGCGTCTGCTGTTTCTGCTGCCCAACCGCCTGAGATTCGTCGCTGCACTGGGTGCCTGGAGTAGGCTCACAGAAACTTAGGAGATTTTAAATACAGACGTCAGTCTAATCTGGGTTTATCTATAATAATTAATTATTATGACGCATGCTAAAGACATCGTGGTCTTGTATTGCCGGTTTCTTTAATAAGCGAAATCTCTTAAGTTGCTACTCATCGTCGTCTCCTCTCTCTCTCTCTCTCTCTCTCTCTCTCTCTCTCTCTCTCTCTCTCTCTCTCTTCTCTCTGTCTGTCTGTCTCTCTGTCTCTGTCTCTCTGTCTCTGTCTCTCTCTTCTCTCTCTCTCTCTCTCTCTCTCCCTCTCCCCTAGTCTTCTCACAATATTCGATAGATTCATGCATGAATAGTTTGTACCATATAAGAAATTACTGTCTCCTCAGAATGTTCAGAGCATAATTATCAGAATCAGTTGTATGATATAAATAGCATGAATTAGATATACATCTGCTTCTGTCCTTCTATTCTTGATAGATTCCTCTCATTGCTTTGCATTTAAACACCACAGGCACTCATACCAAAATGGGATTAAGTAAGTCTCCCCGAAAAGCAGTCAAATATTGTTTTTTTTTTCATTAGACTGTTTAATCAAAGTTGCTAAGACAGCTGTCCTAATTTAATTTCCCCTAATAAAAAACATTGGCTGTCTATCTTATCTCTTCCTGTACAGAACAGAAACTGCCTATTCTTCCTCATTCTCTAAAGAACGATGTCTGTATATATTACCTCCTCTTCCTCCAATGAATACTGTATGTATTATCTAGTCCCTCTCGTGATTAATACCTGTCTATCCTTCCTCCTCCTCTAGAGAACATTACTTGTCTTCTAACCTCTTTCTCTTAAAAAGGTTGTCTTTCTATCTTACATTCTCCTCTTAAAAAAAGCACTGGCTATCTATTACTTTTTCCTCTACACAATAATGTCTGTGTTTTCTATCTCTTTCTCGAAAGACCGCTAGCTGTTTATCTTTCCTCCAACTTGCTGTCTACCTTACCATCTTTTCCAAGAACGCTATGTCTATTGTTTATCCTTCTTTAAATACTCGGGTTGTCCTATTCTGCCTCCTTGTCTAAACGAAAAGAATGTTTTCTGTGATCTATAATTATACTTCAATACGGATGTCCTCTTTTCTCTCTCTCTCTCTCTCTCTCTCTCTCTCTCTCTCTCTCTCTCTCTCTCTCTCTCTCTCTCTCTCTCTCTCTCTCTCACTCGCTCTCTCTCTCTCTCTCTCTCACTCGCTCTCTCTCTCTCTCTCTGACTCTCTCTCTATCTATCTCTCTGTCTCTCTCAGTCTCTCTTTTTCTCTATCTGTCTATCTATCTCCCTCTCACCTTTTGAATGGGCATGAGGGGAGCGAAACTGGAATCAAAGTAACTCCGTTGATCCCTTTTTACAAAGCTTACATTGTCTAACGAGCACAATAAATTATATATCAACGTTTGGTATGGTAAATAAAAATGAAAAAAGGGAATAATCATACAGTAAATCAGAACAAAATAGGGAGACTTTTTTTTTTTTTTTTTTTTTTTAATTTGAAGATTTTAAATATAATGCGTCAGTGAAAAACCAGATAAAGTCTCCTGGTTAAAGAATGAGATTTTAAAACAGCTAGTCGCTGAAGCAACGCGCTGCCTCTCTTAAAGATAACACGCCTAGTCTTGGTAGGATATAAGATTATCGAATAACCCTTCAACCTGAGGAAAATTCAGTCGCCTATGACAAAAATGTTACCATGTCAAACAGGGAAAGATTTTCACACGCTCTAAAGGTTGAAGAGTACTACATCAATACTGTTTTCGATCACTTAGTGAATAATATATAGCTTTAAATCGGAGGTTTCAAAAAATATCTCATAGGAATGTTTTCAACACAATATTGCTGTTATTAATAAGCATTTTTCGCTGCAAGTTAACAACAGCGATTTGCGCAGTAAAAAATGTCTGAGCTAGAATTTAAAAAATTAAACTGTTACGCTTTAATTTCAGAGAAGCTGATTTTTCCATGAGCTACGCCTACTACTTGACTCGGCGTCACCGATTTCCTTCGGAAATATACACTTGGATATAAGATAAATCATAAATAATGTAAAAATAAATAAATCGATACTTCCGAAATGCCATATTAATTTGTGGTGTCGTGAAATTCATGTTTTCTTACCCTTTCCAATCCTTTACTTTCTGTAGGTGGACGCATCAAGCAGGCTAGGGGGAGGTGACCCACCCACCGTGCTGGTCCGCGGATCTGTGGCATCCATCAAGCACCATCTTCCTCTGATAGAGGCAGCATTCCACAAGTACAAGGCCGATGTTTCATTCTCAGCCTATAATGGTAGGAGCTTTATTTGGTAATACCCTTTTTTTTAACTCCAACCTCTTTTCATAACACCTACTTTCCTTAACCCAACCCTCTTATTATCCTAATACACATATACACATTTTTTTCCGATCTTCTGATTTTCAAGAATAATCTTCAAATTTTTTTTTTTTATGTTTCAATGACACTATATCCTATTCCCCCCCCCCCCCCCCAAAAAAAAAAAAAAAAAAAAAAAGAATAAAAGATAAAATAAATAAATAAATACAAAAGGATAATACATAAGTATATCAATGAATAAAAACAGATTAATTAAATAAAATAAAATTGAATTAAAACAAAGAGATGGATTGTACAACTATGCACCAAGCAAGAGCCGAAATAACAGCCAAACTAAATCGTCGAGTTACAGGAATTGACTGCTCCGATGGATCTGGTGTGATTTTTTAACTCAATAAAATTATTCTCTCTAAGGAATTGCAAGTAATGCAGTTTAGTGATCTGAGATAGCTGACATGCCTGTTTTCTTTAAACTTTCTTTTATTCAGCCGATCGTGGTTAGCCATGGCCTTCAATATTATTATGAAAAAGGTGCTCAATAATGAAAACTTTTTAGATATATTGTTCAGCAGTTTAATCTAGTTTAGAGTTAAGCCCTATCTAGAAATGGTTCTTTAAGATTATGATCATGGCAAGAGCAACAAACACTGAATGACATTCTGAGAGGAGTAGTGATCAAAGTTTTATAAGAAATTATATTTATCGTTTTTACCTCCTTTTACGTTGCTTTGCTTTACTCAGCCAGCAGTTAGGTATTCCTAAGACCTTTTTAAACCTATACCAAGCAGTTGCAGTTTAGAGTTTAGTAGGGAAGACCAAGACTCATCCATAGCCGCTCCCTCACACAAAGCTGCAATCACTCGTGCTGAGGACCATAATTTAAAAAAAAAATAAAAAAGATGTAGGAGAAGAAGTGAAGCCACAAAACAAAGTTGTCTTATTTTATATGGGTAGAGTGTGAGAATACTCAGTTGGTAAAGCATACATTTGGGAATTCGTGATTTTGTGGGTTCGAACCCTAGCTGGATCATCATCTGGTGATGAAGTGGGATTCCATCTATCCAACCCCGTATGAAATCCTATCGGAAACTAACGGGGTGTAAGGCTGATCAAGAACAATTAAATAGTTTATGATATTTACAGGTAAGTGAAAATGTTTAAAAGCAGGCCTATCTGTCTTAAGTTAGGTAGAACGCATACTGATTGTGAGATCTCTATATAGATAATATCACCACCACTATAGAAAATATTTAAACCCTAACTCAGCTTAAATGCCTTTGGGTTTGTATCCCACTGAAATGTATAATCATAAGCCATATTTCGCGAATTCGCAAATGGAAGCTGTGCATTTAAATTTGTTCTGAACACACATAAAAGAAATATGACAAACTCAGCGTTTGCTATTATTGTCACTACAGAAAGATGAAAAGGCCAACTTAAAATCTTGTAAACTCCTCCCACAATTCTTTCCCAGGTCGTTCTGATTCGGAGACTCCACGAAATGTTGTGGATAAAGCCTGGAGCATCATCTTATGTCTGAATTCTACTGGCAAGGGCGATGACTGTGTGGTGACATCCCAAGGGAAAATATTTACTAATGTAAAATTTCCTTTTCACAATCTTGTGTACATCATATCAAACATGACGCAATAGCAATAAAACAAATATGATACTGTGTGTAGGATGCGTCAATTTAATCAAATTTGTAATAGACCCTTATTGATAAACAAATTAACTTTCCGACGACCGTAAGCTATTGCATTTGGCCTCGGCTGAGCTGTATGGCTAAGTTCCTTCACATAATACCAGTATTACACATGACAAAAATTGTAATTACTGACAAGCGTTTGTCGCGCCGACACCAAACGTCTTTCTAAAAACCAACCAACAAGACGATTTCTAGATCTGGAGAGAAAAGATAATGGCAGTTTTGAGGATACGAGAAAGTTCGAGGCTCTTCTTCTTCTTCTTCTTCTTCTTCTTCTTCTTCTTCTTCTTCTTCTTCTTCTTCTTCTTCTTCTTCTTCTTCTTCTTCTTCTTCTTCTTCTTCTTCTTCTTCTTCTTCTTCTTCTTCTTCTTCTTCTTCTTCTTCTTCTTCTTCTTCTTCTTCTTATTATTATTATTATTATTATTATTATTATTATTATTATTATTATTATTATTATTATTATTATTATTATTATTATTATTATTATTATTATTATTATTATTATTATTATTATTATCATCATCATCATCATTATTATTATTATTATTGTTGTTATTATTATTATTATTATTATTATTATTATTATTATCATCATCATCATTATCATTATCATCATCATCATCATCATCATTATTATTATTATTATTATTATTATTATTATTATTATTATTATTATTATTATTATTATTATTATATTTTAATCTGAATTATTTTGCCAGAAGACAAACGTTATTCCACATCTCCAGTCTGTGCTCGTCTCGCCCAGGCTGTTTTGTTTGAGACCCGGCAATCGAGACAGCAAGGACAGCACTGAAAATAGAGAAGGTCAGTTACACGGAGTTGTTAGGGGAAAACAACACACTGTACCCATATAATAACAACGGTGGAATTATAAGTTGTTCATTTCGATGATTTTAACTGTGATATAATCTTTTGTTGGTCAACGATTACGATAGATTGTCAAAGACTGGAGACCGTGTAGCAGCAACACTGGATTATCTTGAGCAGTTCTCCTCCAAACCTCATTATATAGACAGGCCTACTTATCATGCAAAGCTTTTACTTGTATAGCAGGCAGAAAGTCAATTCAACCATGTACAAATACTTCACATATGCTTTATTATTTAAAATCAATCTTTTATTCGCCAAAGCTTTATTATTTAAAATCAATCTTTTATTCGCTAAAGATTGATGAAAATTATGTCTGCAATATCACCTCCGGTTTTTTTCCCCCGCTGAATCTTTTTATTGATGAAGATTTTATATTTAGTTGGCGCTAAGGGAGATAGTAAAGGTCAATGAATTTGATGGTCATTATGTTGATGATGAAGACGAGGATGATGATGATGATGATGATGATGATGATGATGTTATGATGATGATGATGATGATGATGGCGATAATGATGATGATGATGATGATGATATTGTTAATTCAAATCAACTTTATTATCTTTACAGCGCTATTCAATACAAAGTTTTGACGCTCGCATCTTCTATTGTAACTTTCTTGTCTCCAGATAGGGACCCCATACCCAGTACTGAAGGCCAGTGGTGTGGTGGTCTTTTGCCGTGTTACCCTCTAGATAATGGGCAAGCATCATCCCACATTTCAAAGCCTCAAGTAGCTTTGCTGGAAAATACTGGATCATTTTGGTGCCGAGACTCGGATGGTGTGTGGCTATCCTCACCCACAGAGGGTAACGATAAGGGGAGAGAATCGGATACTTACATCCCATGCAAGGGGAGGAGTTGGAAGGAATCTACTGCGGCAATGGAGACTATCAAACTCGCGTGAGTTAATATGACGTGTATACTTTGATTTACTTATGTATGTTTATTTCAAAATATTTGGCATCATATTTGTTGATAATCATTTTTAAATGTTTCTTTATCACATATCAGTACACTTCCATGGTTCAGGTAAAGAAATATGAAGGAATGGCTTGTAAAAGCGAAGAAACTTAATAATATCAATCCCGACAGTCCACTTTCCCAATGGTTCTTCATTAATGTATCCTTGATCAACAATTTAAGGCTTAGAATAATGACAGATTTCAATTAATTGTATGTTTATCACCAAAGAGATTTAAAAAAAAAACAACCTTGAACTTTCTATCCAGCACTACTTTCTGTTCTACCATTTTAGTCTGCAATGCATCAATCTCCTGTTTTAAATTGTTTTGCATTTCTTCTTCAGCCACATTTGTTTAAAAAATGATCTCAAGAGCATGGTTGCTTAATGTTAGTCACCTTTGTATATTTCTTACTCTTTCCATGAAAAACTAAGCATAGCATCATTTTCTAAAACCTTGTTTCTTGGGCACTGTTTCTTATACCCTTTATAAAAGACTGTTCTGAACAAGTTGGAAAAAACGTTTTATGGCAGCACTGATTCGAATTACTTAACTTTCTCCACAGTCCCAGGGAGAGTGTCTTGGTACCGTTGCCCAAAAACTTGTTGAGTTTGGACGGTCAGTCTCCACTAGCCTGGCAGCTTAAAGTGTTGGTCACTTCCCTCCGGCCACCCAGAGTCTACATCCACCCGAGTGGACTCGTGTGGGAAGGTCTGGCATCTCAAGGGGTGCGTTTCGTTGTGACTTTGGGTTTAAAATGAAAGATGAACGAATGAAAATCAAGGCGCCATGCTAAAAAATTAAAGACCCCATTCAGGTCTTTTTCAATATCAGACTTCTTAAAGGCACCAGTACGCTGAATTTGAACCAAACGAAGCAATGATATCCGGATATTTTCTACTCTTAAGACGTAGCTCATTGTTAGTTTGGCGATGACAGCTAAGGGCAAACGGGTAAAATATATTCATTCTATCGTCTTGGTTTGTATTTCAATGTGTTTTCCAGATAATGATGTTATCTTAATACATAGAGATATTCTTGCTCACGCATCGCACATCATGACTTTTAACGACTGGTTGTTCTACCCTCAGCATAAAAAGGCGTTATCGCTCCAAGAGCTTCACAAGTTACTGCAGGAGCTGAGCCTTCATCACGGGGACTCGATCTCTACCACTGAAGACATAAAGCATGCTATCACACAACTCATCCGACTGACACACTGGCGATTAACGACAGAAGGCGATACAGAATTTGTGTATGTTCAAAAAATCCAGAAGTATCTTTACTCAAATCCTTTTCAACTTTATACCAATTGTATTTCATTGAGTATGACATTGACTTTTGGCTTCTTCACCTGGTCGTTGCAAGCCGCGGTCTTTTAATCATTGTTATAAATTTATCAGAGACATCATTATCGCGTCATTGACATCCTTCTCTTTTTTATATCGGCATTATCATCATCGTGTTTAGAATCATAAACGTATTACAACTCGAATGAAGTATTTACTATCCCCAGAATTGATAGCAATAACTTGTGAATTCTTTTTTTCCCTTCAGAAATCAACCAAAGAGCTTTCAACTTTTTGATGCTGTTTTTGTGTTTAACTCTTCATTCCACCCTTTCATTTTGAAGGTGAGAACAATCTTAAGTTCTAATACATATTTCTTACATCGTTATAGACGTTTTTAGTTCAGCAATAGGTCTCAGAAAGATAGAGGTAAACGATAGCCGTAGGTATTGTTTGCTAAAGAACCTTAAGAAAAAGAAAAAAAAAACAATCGTGCATATGCTGAACCTTTGCTGGTTAACAAAATGTTGTTTCATTTGGTATAGACTGAAAAAAACTTTGTGAGAGTATCAAACCTCAGCCAAAAAAGCATTTGAAGTTACTTGCAGTGGGTTATATGCTGCTTAAAAGATAATTATATCTCTCCGTTGAGAACATCTGAGATGAAAAAACAAGTTGAAGATTATTTAAATTATGATTGCCATTACAATATTGTTTATGATAAAAGGGTAAAACCTGATAAAAGGATGAAATTTTAATATAGCAAAGGGTTTAGAAATCTGTATTGATTTTCAACCCGACTCCATTCTTTGAGATAAGGGAAATAAGTCATTCACAAGTGAAGCTCAACCGTTAGTAAGAGACTTTGCTTAAGTTATTGCCCGTAACATCTTTATAGTAGGCAGTATTTTTAAATAATTGTAAGCATAATTACAGGAATCTTCTTCACTCGTGCGAGCCCCACACCATCGGTAGTTGAGTTTGAGGACTTTAATTTCGTTTAACTCGACGAGGGATTGGGATCGACGTGTAGTGGACGGGCTATATCAAATATATAAAATGTGTCAGAGGCAATCAGATAAATGTTTAAAAAAAGATCCACACAGTTGTTTTAACGAAGGTGTATCTAGCCTCGAAGTTATGGCGAGCAGTTATCATATACGGTACCAACAATTTACAGCTGTGATTAAAAAATCTTACCTCCACGCATAAGGTTCGAACGTGCATCGGCTGGTTTCGGTGATATTTGCTTTTGCATCCTGTGATTTCAAGGGAGAAAGTTGCATTTACTGTAACAAAAGGATATGTGATGGCCAGAAAAAAATGTTTCATGTATTTACTGGAAATTGCGTTATTTTAGCCTAACTATAAACTTGTGGTATTTTATCTTGGAAAGAAAAAAAAAGTTATCAGAAAGTTAAAAGTTAAAAAATTGGCGAAGGTGTTCCAATTTCACTGTTAACTCTTGGAAACATACTCCACTAAACATTAACAGGGTAACTTAAATGAAACTGCATAAACAAATTATGTTTCTCGATGCCTTCGAAGTCTTAAAAGCCATTCATGTTGACAAGGTTTGTTTTAAGTTGAGTTGCCATAATTATAGATATGTGTTAAATGTGGTTGATGCACCTGATAACTTGACCTCCCAGATCATACAGCCCAAATACCAAGGCGGTCTAAACTCACTGAGCGCATACCTGCAAGAACAGAACATTCTAGAAGACCTGGCGCCCATGGTACTAGCAAGGGACAAAACTGCTACAAACATTCACCAAGCTCTTATCTCTCTTGGATTTGATACATTTACATCAGTGAGTGCAGAATAAACCTTAAGACATTCTTCAGAGAAAAGAACATACAAATAAAAAACAGATTCTGCTCTTGGATAGAGCGTAATTAAGACAGTATAATTTCGTTACCTCCTTTTTTTCCGCCATTTTTTTTTTTTTGCAGAAAAACAATCCAAAAACTTGATCTAGCATGGAATTTTCTTGAACCTACCCAATATTCTTATCATACTGAGTTAAACAGAATTAAATGTGTTATTGTCAAAAATATTAAAGAAAATTTTTTTGTTAAGTTCTAATTATTTCTTAAATGATAGCGTGACAATTTTTTTTTTGCCATGAAACATGTAGGCTTATCCTCAAGTTCAAAGATCAATCCTACACACATCTATAATCCCCACTGAAGTACCAGCATAAAGGCAAGTTCTTATTCTCGTACAGGGTAAAGTTTGCAGCCATCGATCCCGTGCATGTCTTCAGCCAGACCACATCGCATTTCTCCTGGACACGAGAAGAGAACAAACGACATCGAGAAACTGGAGAAGGGTAAGCAAAGGAAAAGCTTCATTAAAGCTTACACTTAGTTATAAAACTTTTCTTCAACGAAATTTTTTTTCCTCTGTTTAGGCAATAATCAATGAGAAACTCTTGCTTATTGGCTTTAATAAAATTAATGTCTAATATCAAGAAGCAGTTGGTTTTTAAGCTTTGAATTCAGAGAAGTATAGTTATAGTAAAAAAATCCGAGAAAAAAACGTCCAAATATGTTATGTCAACATTCAAAATTAATCATGAAGCATAATGACATAATATTCTTGGTTTCAGGTAATACCCAACACCGAGCAGGCTTGCTTGCCTCACTCCAAGATGACAGCTCAAGAGCTTGGCTTACAGCACAGCATCGACAATCTAGCAATGCTTGTAGAGATGCTTTTTATGTGTCCCAGTAATGTTCACTTGAATGTGACTGACACACGAGCTTTTTCTAGTACAGTGTAAGCATGGCTGAAGCCGTATCAAGATAGAATGCAATAATTATTTTGAGTGAAGGTTGGGAACTAATAGTAACATTTGGACGCATTTTATAGTCAAAGTGTAAAAAGGAATTTTATGGAGAATGTTTTTTACTTTCATTTCTAAAAGGCGATTTGCGTTTCCAAATACAATTTTTTTTTCAATATTTAGGTAAGGATGAAACTTTTTCTCTAACAAATTCACACCCACTTTGTTTTCTTTTTTTGTTTTTTAACCTTCACTTTTCTGATAATGTTTTTCTTACAAGATAAAATACTACAGTTCAAGACTTTTATGGTTAGGCTAAAATAGCGCAATTTCCAGTAAATACATAAAACATTTTTGTCTGGCTATCACAAATCCTTTTGTTACAGTAAGTGCAAATTTCTTCCTTGAAATCACAGGATGCAAAAACAAATATCATCAAAACCAGCCGATGCACGTTCGAACTTTATGCGTGGAGGTAAGATTTCTAATCACAGCTGTAAATTGTTGGTACCATATATGATAACTGCTCGCCATAAGCTTCGAGGCTAGATACACCTTCGTTAAAACAACTGTGTGGATTTTTTTAACCATTTATTTGAATGCCTCTGTCACATTTTATATGTTTGATATAGCCCGTCCACTACACGTCGATCTCAAGCCCTCGTCAGGCTAAACAAAATTAAAGTCCTCAATCTCAAATACCGATGGTGTGGGGCTCGCACGAGTGAAGAAGATCCCTGCAAATATAAGGACAGGCACTCAGAGTCTGTATTTGATTCAAAATCTCTAGAAAAATCAAGACTATTCCACATGCTCTCTCATTATTTTTTTTTTTTTTTTTTTTTTTTTTGGGGGGGGGGGGGGGGTGTCAGATTTACTGTTTGTTTATAATGAATAATTCTATTTTTCATAGGAGTAAAAAGCTAACATTTTAAAAGCAGCTAATGTACTTCCTAACCCGTGTTATTTTTATGGTGATAGGTGGAAAGTACATAGATATAACAAAACTGCTTTTTTTTTAACAATTACTTGTGAAATAGTCCCGTCTATGCATATCATGTATAATTATACTCAACTTCAGTAAAACTGGTCTCGTTATTTTGGTTTTTTTATCAGAAGAAAGTCTTTGTTAAATTTTTAACCTGTTTGAAAACAGCTAGATCTTGCAAGACAATTTAAAATGAAACATAACAATAAAAGCATCAGGACTATGTGATAAAAAATATTTAAAATATCAAAAAATATCTTATCCACTTGAAATTTGGACAGCGACAAAGTACAAAAATAATGAATCAAACTCCAAACATTTCAGAACTTATGAGCACCGTCTTAACTTACTTTCCGTTTCCTTCCACAGAATCTGTGACAGAACGTCAGTGTTTGAAAGGTATGTTGTTAAACAGTAAGTGGAACATGAAATTCTTACAAGCAGCCGTTTAAACTCGTTTTTACCGGAAAGAACTCTTTAAAATGGTTCAAAATTCTAAAAAAAAATTTTTTAATCAATAGCAATTGAGCTAGTATAACGAGTATGACTGAAAAACTTTCTCGCATTTTTCTTTTACCTTTCAATCCTTTTCACTGTGGACCTCAAATTTCAGATTCAACCAGGCTCGCCTATTTACAATCAATCGTGACCCGACCGTACTTTCAGCTTTATCCCGAGTTCTCGCCCTTGACCAGTGACTACCAGGTGTGGACAGACTACAACACAACAGTGGTCAATTTCCATGTTCTTCCGGCAAACTGCCGGGCAAGGGCCAGGCTGGCTGAAGTTGATGACGGACACAGGTTGGTAATTGAATGTCTATAATAAAGTTAAACTAAAGCCTTCGCAAGGTTGTATTCTCGGAACCCTTTTATTGTGATAGAAAATGTGCTACTTGTGTTCATACATGGGGCTAAGATGTAAAGTGCGATAAATATGCAGATTCCCGGAGTCATGTCTTTACCTCTTTTGGACTTGCTGATGAGCAGGTTACACAATGGGGAAAATGTGCACAAACAAGCACAATGGCAATGCAATCTACATTTTGTTTCCTCATTAATGCATGATTGATATAGTGACCAGTAATATTCCCTAATGGTGTTACATGTCACCTCAGATCAGACTCCTGGAACATCAGCCTCGGCCTGGGAGAGAACGTCTTGCACATCAAGGTGGAGGACACCTGGAAGAGTCCCCCTGCCTCCCTGGCCACTTACAGGATCGTCATCCACAGACGGTCACGTGATATGCCTGTTGACAGATCAGATGGCTGGGGTAAAGAACAACTGCGCGTGTGTGCCTTAAAACAGGTAAAACATAGGAATGATAAGTATTTCTTTTTGATTTTGTTTACTTTTCTAAGGATAAAAATTGTTTGATTTTCGATCATTTGCCAAGAGGGCCAAGAGAGAATATAACTTAGATAACAAGGATTTGACAACAACATTGAGTTTCTTGCAGTATAAAGCACAATTTGCAGACAACACGTATGGCTTTCTCAAGTATTAATTTTTACACCTTCGGAACTCGATTTCAAGAACTAAATATTTACCTTCATCCATAACCAGCACGTACCAGCACCCCAATCTATGTCTTTCGTTTGTATTTCTTCATATCTTCTCTCGGTTTGCCTATCCATGACGGCGCAAAATATTTGTAATCCTCTGATTCATTCTGTCATTCATAAAGATATTTGACCTATTGACGCTTATTAAAAAGAAGGCATAGTCAAATCCATTCCTCTATCTGTCAGATAAAGATAGATTGTTTCTTCGCTATTTGTGAGTGCAGCATAAAGTGAATATTATAAATGTAGACAAAACTAATGTCACTGAATTGTTGATTGTTTGGAGGAAAACATTATTTTCTAACATTTTAAAAAAGTATATTACAACTTTAGCTTTGTTACAAGAATCAGAGAAACTGAAACATTTTAAAATAGTACATAAAAACTTTAGCTTTGTCACGAGATTAGAGAAACTGAAACATTTTTAAATAGTACATAAAATAGTATATTAAATATTTAGCGTTGTCATTAGATTAGAGAAACTGAAACATTTTAAAATAGTACATAAAAACTTTAGCTTTGTCACGAGATTAGAGAAACTGAAACATTTTTAAATAGTACATAAAAACTTTAGCTTTGTCACGAGATTAGAGAAACTGAAACATTTTTAAATAGTACATAAAAACTTTAGCTTTCTCACGAGATTAGAGAAACTGAAACATTTTTAAATAGTACATAAAAACTTTAGCTTTCTCACGAGATTAGAGAAACTGAAACATTTTTAAATAGTACATAAAAACTTTAGCTTTCTCACGAGATCAGAGAAACTGAAACTATTAATTAAACCTTCAAGAAAAAATGATCCACATAAACAAGGCAAATAGCGAGCGAGCGGTGATGTAGACAGGCTGTTCTTGTGGCGCAACACAATATTATTCTAATTAAACAAAATTTGTTATATTAGAAAAGAAGAAATCACGATCACCGCGACACATGAAGGCAAACCACTTAGCGTCAGAAAACCAAGTCTTCCGAGAGTTTTTGTTATAAGAGCCACAATAAGTGGTCAATACCCAGAGCTCGACGATGGTCAAAATATCCCACATACAGCAGCTGATTGTTGCTTTCCAAGTGCGAGCTAATCTAGAAATCAGAATTTTCCAAACCGAAATAGAGAAATGGATTACGGCTTTTGAAAAACATTTTTCAGATAGAAATGTTGATGACCCAGATAGAGTTTAAAAAAAGTCCATTCGCTCTGTTCTCTCTCACTCTTTTCAAGTATTGCTCCTTTCTCGCTCTCTTTGCAGGACTGCGCTCTCCGTTATCTTCCAGAGGAACCCTGTGGGCTGATGACATGGGAAAAGCCAGAGGATGGAGGGCAGGGATATATCGCGACGTGGGATCAATTTCTTGTCTTTTACACCAAATTGCCTTACTGCCAATCGGGGTATGCAGATGGTAATAACTTTGTTCTTTGGGAACCTGATTATTCCACAAACTGCTGTTACCATGGGTTAATGCAATCGGGAAAATGAATATTTCATGAGAATCTCTGAAAAGATCAAATGTATTGACTCTGTATCTGGCTTAATTTTGTCGAATATAGTTTCATATCATGACTGCAAATTTTTATATATTAAAAGTATTATTACATTTTTGAAAGAAACGATTCCTTCTACAGCTACGACTACTGCTGCTCCTGCTTCTGTTAGTAAAGTCTCTATCAGTGGGCAGACATTGAAACTAACCACAATAATAAAAACAACAACAACAACAACAAAAAACATTCAATATCAAAGCTTTGTATCCAAAGCAAGTAACGTATTCCGACTCTCTTGATCCATGAAATCTTAGATGGTCAGTGGTTGATACCTTGCTCAAGCTGTGGCGACCCATCGTCTTGTGCCTGGAAGGGTGCTGTTTGGCACCAGGGGTCGTGCCGGGAAGCAAAACTGTCACATCCCCAACTTCAACAGTGCTTCAAAGATAAGCAGGTACATTTCTGGGATTCATCTTTATGTTTATGTATCATTCTGATAAAAAATCAACAGAAGCAAACATTTGGTACTGTTTTTTCTTCCTTTAACAATAAGAAAAAAACTTTTAAGGAAGAACCTGCTTCTTTTGAGTGATATGATAAATGATTGATGGCGTTAGTAGCGAAATCTGTAACAATCACAGAAAAAAAACCAAACTATGATACACTGTTGTGTTTCTTTTTTCAAATACCAATATATGTAAAGAAAGCTATATCACGAATTGTCTATCTGATTGTCAGGAAAAAAAAATATTTTCCTATTCTGTAACCCTGCTGGATCATCCTTACAGGTTCTGTTTATTGGTGACTCCACGAACCGTGGCATCCTCAACTACATCACAAAGCGTCTGAATGGATCTCTCTTGGAGTGGGACAAGACCCACACCATGCGGGTCTACCCAGCACTCAGCCAGGGCCGCACTATGTTTGGGTTCGCCTACTACCCGCAGTTCTGGCTCGACACGCGCTCCAGACCGAACTTTGATGTGGCGTTCAGCAGGCTCAGGAAAAGGTGCTTACTCGCTGGCAATCAATGACGATCACGGTGATGTTGATGGTGATGAAGATGATGATGGTAAATTGAAACGATGGTGGTGATGATGGTGCTGTTGTTGTTGATGATGATAATGGTGATGATGAAGATGATGATAGTGAATTGAAACGATGGTGGTGATGATGGTGCTGCTGTTGATGATGATGATGATGATGATGATGATGATGATGAGGGTGAATTGAGACGATGGTGGTGATGATGGTGCTGGTGTTGATGATGATGATGATGATGATGATGATGATGAGGGTGAATTGACGATAGTGATAGTGATGGTTCTGCTAGTATTGCGATGATGAAGATGATGGTGGAGATGGTGGTGGTAGAGGTAAAAAGATGTGGTAATGATAATGATGATGATGATTGTCACATCGATGATGTTGTATATGTTGGTGTTACAATTTTCGAATTTGATAATAGAATTAAAAATACTACAGGAAACTTTAAAAAGATAAAAAAAATAAACATCATTAAAACTTACCGCAAACAATCAGCCTGTTCTACATATTAAGGTAAGGCGATACACTAGAATCACTCTTCATGTACTCTTATTATGCGAACAAGATTTTAATAGAGACTGAATTTTTGGAAATTGATCACTACAACAATTAAAATCAAAAGTTGCTTGTAAAATTTGTTTCTCCTCTTTCTTAAATGTTGTTAATCAGGGCTCAGACAGTGAGTGGTCAGTGGGAGACAGTCTTGGTGTTGGGCGGAGTCCACTGGTTGACGAGACGCCACATAAAGGCGCTACAGTCAAGGTTGGACAGGTAAAAACAGCTTATTGAATCTATAGTTTTCTCCTAAACACAGGCTCGTACTGCTGTCTCTATGCCTTCATGTAAACTTTCTTAACAATAAGAGTAAATGTTTCATCTGCGAAGTTGAATACATTCGTTTGAAAAATTTACCCCTAAAGTAAAATAGTACATTTTAACATCCCTACTGTCTTAATCATTAAGAAAATAAATGCTGAATAAAAATGTATCCACGAATGACAAAAGTCGTTTATAAATTGTCTTGTTTTGAATGTTTACCCCAGAGAAGGGCTGAGGAACGTAACGGTTGTGGTGAAGGGTCTGGGTGCCGGCTTCCATCAGCCTGTCACAGGAGTCTACCAACTGTCTCTCGTAGGTTTACTCTAATATGCTCGTTCTGAATTAATAGATACTTATCATCAATACACGATATTAATAAAATGTTCTGAAATATTTGAATAATTGATTTTTATTATGAGCATCTCATAATTAAAGGGCACCACAGTTTACACCTTTCTCTTGTCAATTGTGTCAAATTTCAACCATTCCCCAAAAGAAAAAGGTGGGGAAATCTTTTTTCTTTTCATAGATGTAAAGCCTTTCTTTTGTATGGAATAAGTCTGTAATATTATCTAATTTAAATTATTCCCCTTTGTGATGCAGTAAGGCCGGCCTCAGTGCCTAAATCGTCTATGGACATGCTACGCTCTTCAGATGTGCTCTCAGCAGTTGATTAGAACTAGAAAAGTCTTGTAGCTTGTAAGCACAATCCTGTATCACTGTTTCCTCCTCTCCGACAGGCCGACCAGCGAAAACTGCACTCTAGCAACAAAGAGCTGCTGAGCTACTGCCGGGCCCAAGGAGTTCACACTGTAGACACTTTCTCTATGACCATGGCACGGTTCAGAGACTTCCGCCAAGGGAAATGCGCATGTCACTTCCACAGGGTAAAGCATTGTTTCTCTTACATTCACTAGAGATCCAGATATGCCTAAAAATAGTTTTGACATCATTTAACAAAATATCGAGTTTTTGCTTGAACATAGCTTTCTGTCTCATTTTACATTTTACAATCTAATAATGAAATTATGAAATGATACTATTAGAATAATGACGGGCATGAAAAGCCCATTCCTGTTAAAGAATGAGTCTAAAACAGCTGCAACATAAATAGAAATTTTCTATGATTTCATTTGACCAATTGAATGTTTCAAACGGGCATTTCATTTGTATCAAATTGATACCCTCATAATGCATATTTTTTTTGGTAAAAACATCACAATTTTTTTTTGTAGCCTGCATGTAGGCAGGCAAGCAACAAGGCAAACTTATAACGTATTTGATGGATTAATAAGACTCAATACCGAGCTGTTTTGAACCTCTTCCCTCGCCTCCACCCTCCAATCACTATGTCCACTCCCGCATTTGTGTCCCGTGTTCCTGCAGGTATCTGCTGACCAGCCCTCTGTGATGAACAAACTCTCCCCAGCCACGTCCTCCCAGCAGGTATCCACTACACAAGTACAGTACAGCGTGCACGGTGAAATCAACGCAGCCTACTCTGAGATGGTTATAAACAGGATTTGCCTTGGCCAGGATCAACAGAATACTCACAAAACCATCTGACAGACACTGAAACAGATATCAAAACATTTTGCATGAGAAACTTCTGTGTTCGCTTCTTAGACATTTAATATCAAGGGACATGAGTTTTGTTCCTCCGAGGTTGATAAAAATATAATTTGATTAGGCTCCATCTGCCTTAACATAAGAAGAAAACCATCGGCGCCAATGATCTATTATTTATGGAGACGTTCGCTAAATCAAAATATTCACAATACTCTAATTGTTCGATTCTACACATTCTTAAACTCGGTAAAATGTCATTTATAACGATAACGTTACTCTGTGATCATTATATATTTACATGGCCACGATATTTTCTCTTTTGATCTAAACGTTCTTGTGCCTGGTTAAAAAAAGATGGAATTCTCATAATGCACGAAACGTATTCTCAATTAAACTGTATACTTGCTCTTGGTTGTGCTGAAAGTTCTGTAAGTTAAAAAAAGACTGACTGAGAGAGTGAAGAAAAAAGAGAGAAAGATAGATGATAGATAGATAGATAGATGGATAAATTGATAGATTGGTAAAGAAAGAGATAGAGAGAGACAGAGAGACACACACAGAGAGAGAGAGAGAGAGAGAGAGAGAGAGAGAGAGAGAGAGAGAGAGAGAGAGAGAGAGAGACATTCATATAAGTTATTTATAACACTGATCCTGATACATGTACTTTCACTGAGAGACTCGTACGTCAATTATACTCATGTTATTTTCTCCTGTGTATCTGTGCTTTGTGCAATATTCAATGCTTTATGTTTGACAATATTGAACATGATAAAATAAAAGGAGCGAGAAACAAACTGTAAGATACATAGAGAAAGACAGCCAGAGAAATAGCCGTAAAGAATCAGAGTGATGCGGCAAATAAACAAAGTGATGCAGAGAAAGGGAAGCACAGAAGATGTAAAAAGAGAAAAAGAAAGATCTATGATGAAATATATATATATATATATATATATATATATATATATATATATATATATATATATATATATACATAGAGAGAGACAGAGAGACAGAGAGACAGAGAGAGAGAGAGAGAGATGAGGAGGAGGAGGAGGAGGTGCAGCGAAATTAAGGCGGACAGTGATAAAGAAGAAGAAATACACACACGATTAGTGTTTAGTTAACCGGTGATTTTACTGATCTATGTGTGGAGAACTCTGAGATACGTCAAAGGGAGAGAACCATATTCAGATAAAAAGGTAGAATTAAGTCTAGTCCTTAGTACCGGTACTGTCAGCGCCATAAAATGAAAAAAAAAAAAAAAAAAAAAAGAAACGTAAAATAAATTATTTTCTTTTCCTTTTAATTGTGCGCCTTATCATAAAAGCGCGTCACGACGGTTCTCCGACACACCGTCACAAACTATGACGACTATCTGACCACACATAGGAGCGGCATGGCATTCTTGCTACACCTGAGTCAGTAGAGAAAACAGGTACAAAGAATCTTTCGTAATGATCGCATACACCAAGCTAGGATTCGAATTATGGTTTTCTAGAGATCCTAGGGCATGCCGTTACTACGACTAGATGATATCATTGCACAAAACTGTTCAATCAGTTCCTTCTAATCCTCACAATTTTTTTTCATAATAATTGTAATAAGGTAAAAAAAAATATTTCATCTGTACAGCAAGATTATTCAATGCACTAAGTTTTCTTTTTTGTTTGTTGATTTGTATCAAAATATTTAAGATTTAGAACTCGACGTCATTATCCATGACTCAAAACAATAATATTGTTACATATCTTAATGAAATCACGGCTTTTGAATTTATACATTCAAACAATCTCATTGCTGTAAATAATGGAATCTATTAAACCAAACTTGTTTTATCAACGATTTTGGTTCCACTGTTTAATAGTTTAATTTTTCTCTATGCAAACATTCCATTTCTTACAGTGAGAGGGAGTCAGGTTGATTGATTGGCTCCGATTCTGCACAGTGAATCCCCCCTCCTCCTTAGCCTTTTAGCCTAAGAGTTGCAGGTGAATGCAACTTCTTATTTTCAAAGAGGTAGATAAACTCCGTGTGAAAAAAAAAAAACTACGGTGATAGAG
>JAWDGP010000762.1:7500-23814 GCA_033675545.1 Elysia crispata | reverse complement strand
TCGCTTACTCGCCTATCTGAATTGCCCATGCTATGATAATTTTTTTTACACTGAAATCCTTTAAGGTTATGTTGAAATTAACAGAAATAATTCTATTGATGAAGATAGACCCAGAATACTCAAAAGCTTAAAAGGACAAAATTGAATAGCCTATTCACCTTGAAGGGAGTCAATTCTGGTGTGCTCGTCCGCGTTCACCTTCTCGGGAGGCCAGTACTCCACAGTACCTCCCATTTTACAAGCAAGGATAGTCCTGGAGGGGTGAGTCACCTCCATAGCCAGGCCTAGGTCACCAAGATGAGCAGAATCTGACCCGCAAACAAACACGTTCTCCAGCTTCACGTGTCCGTGTGAGCGATGTTGTGTTTGTGGAGGTACTCTACGGCCTGAGCTACTTGAGACATGTAGCGGACCACGCGTGAGGGCTGCTTGTTTTCCGATCAATTCTATGAGTGTTCTCCAGCACGGTAGCAAGGCATGGCGATAGCGAAGTAGTTAAGGCATTGGGCAGCATAGAGACATTGCTTTGAACCAGGTGTGGGTAGAGACAAACCCTGGAAGATGGAAGTTAAAGATACAAAATCTGAATATAAAACTAGACCAACGGCGAAAAGCTACTTTAGGTAATGAAATCCAGTCACTGTTCATTAGATTCCAATGAAGGAAACCTGAAATTTCCATTTAAAACTTCGTCAAATCAACTTTACTTTCTACATACTTACGTAACTCTTGACAATATTCGAAACATGGGAAAGACTGATACTAGTATCCTTTTACCTATGTATTCCATAATAGAGATATAGTGTCATCTAAACGTTAAATTCTAAAGGAAAGCATCTTAAGAAAACTCTTTACAACTCTATGAATTATGATCAAACAATCTCTGAAATTTTAGGACCTCTACCAAGGTTCCAAAATAATCATAACGTCGCCTTTCTTTTAATTATTTTTTTTAATTGCGCCATGTATCTAATTTTTGTTTCTATTGCGCATAGTGCCGTAAAAAAGAAACCGTGCTAATGTTGTAATAACAACACAATTTAAAACACAATAAATTATTCAAAGAGTTAAATGTTGTGAAAATTAGTTTGTTAATTTAAGTGGAGCTTTCAATGAAAGAAATGGATGGATCTCCAGTTAAGAAATTTTTTCATTACTTAATGTTTTTTCACAATCAAAAATTGTAATGCTGATCTTCAAATTTGTCATATTGATAATTCGCAATACATACTATTTAAAAGGAATAATAGATTTAAAGATGTTTAAATGGGTTTTTTTTTTGTTTTTTAAATTAATTTACCTTAAGGCGTTAGGCGTAAGAAATTAAAATTAATACTATAGAAGAAAAGTTCTCACCTGCATGAATTTTACTTCCTGATTAAAATCGCGAAGCCTCCTTTCCCGGTTATCTTCCGAAAAAGAAATTTTCTTGATCGCCAACAACTTCCCAGACTGGTTCTGTTGTTTGACAAGATACACTTTACCAGCCATTCCTTTACCCAACACTTTGACTTTCTTCAACTTGAAGAACTCAAAGAAGTCCTGGTTTTTCAGGTCGTAGACTACGTTTTCTTTCTCTGTCAGAGCACATTCCGCCATGATGTAGAGCTAAAAGAATACTTGAAAATTAATGTTGTGTATAACAAACTGGATAATCGCTGTATACAGAATGTCGAGCAGTGCGCATGCATTGGATGCAAAATACGAACTGAAGATCTTGAGCAGTTTGCCCAACTTATATACCAACGCAATTAGCTTTCATTCAGCTCAATCACATTTCTCAAACAATAAGTGTTGGTTAACCCTTAAGCAAACATTGAGGGTGACGAAAGAACAATAGAGGCGGGTCAATGGATATGGGTGGACAACACGCGCTTCGTGGGTATTATTCTCATAGGATCAAAAGAGATGCTGGAAAAGGCGGCGCTCAAGGGCTTGAAGCCTTCAATTGACGACTCCAAGATCATAATTATGACACGATGGACCGCCACAAGATTAGAAAAGCTTTGCTTTGATAAGTAATGTAAACAGCGTTCACGCGACAGACAATAGTGTCGCTCTAGACACTTGAATGAGTGGCCGTGCAGGGGAGGGGAGTCACTGTTGTTGCGGCGCACCTTGGACTAGAGCTGTCGTAAGGTCTGAGAGTAGGTGGGTCGACGTTGGAAAGGGGAAACTCTTCGAATGCAGATAAAAGGTTTCTATAATTTAATAAGTGGGGTTGGTGTTAGATGTGACGTGCTAGGTGGAGCAAAGAAAGAGAGTTCTAGATGATGAGATAGAGAGTTGGGGGAGCTACCGTCTCTACTGAGGCTTTATCAAATGTGTTAGGGAATCAGGTTTAACTTAGGTAGAGGGCTAAAATGTGAGTATGTGCACGTTAGTAAATGGGCTGTTATCAAGCATCTCCCTGTGACAGTGTGTTAACCCTTCGACATTGATCTTATAGACCCAGTATCCATGGTTCTTAACTTTTTAAACAAGTTGGTTCACCTTTGCTGTCAGCATTTTCAGCTGACAGGAAAGGGCTCTTAGGGGCACTGCTGTTTATCTGTCAAAAGGCGCATCTCCCTCTACAGTCTTAGTTCCTATTGTCTTTGAGAGTGGACGGGGGCGGAATTCATTCGTGCTCTGAGGTTTCTTGGGGAGGGGGTGTCTCGCGCGATGTGGTCAACCGAGTAAGGAGTATCAGTGTGGGCTGGGGCTGTTGGGGCCTGTAGGGAGGGGGGGGGAAGATGTGACTTCTCGGGTTTCCCTGGTGGGCGTGTCTCGGTGCGATCAACCGAGTAGGGAGTATCAGTGTGGGCTGGGGTTGCGGAGGGCTGCACGGGGAGGTGCTAAGATCGAAGGTGGGTCCTGTGGGAGGGACGTCGTGTGACGGAAAAGGCGGTGCAGGGTTGAATACTATTATACGGTGGACCGTTTCGAGGTAGAGAGGGAGAAGGGCAGGCTGTGGTAGCCGGAGGGTAGGACAGGTGAGAGTCGAGTGGGGCGGGATAACACAGCTCCATTGTAGATTTCACGGTGGGCGGGCCGTGCAAAGAAGTGAGGTTGAGGAGCAAACTGGTTTTTGAATTGCTGCAGTGGGCTGTTCGCAAGGGAGGGGGCCGGTGTTTCTCCTCGAAAAAACAAACTTTCTTCAACCTGGAATGTTACGAAATTTGACAATTGCGGAAACTTTTTAACTTCTTAAGGCTTTCGAAATTGTCACTTCTGAGAAGGAACTTACGCCTATTTCTCCTTACCTTTCTAGTCTTGTTTACACTAAAGATACAGGAATTGAAAATAATCTCCATCAACGAGGTATATTGATAAGATTGATGTGCTTCGTTTAAAACAAAGATTAAAATAAACTCTTCGGATCGGCATCTGTCCGCGCTCATCTTTTTTTTTTTTTTCACCGTCTATGAGGAGGTTTTATTATATTATCTTATTTTAGTACCCTGCATATGATCTGACATTTTCTATTATTCGTTTTAGTCCATTGTTTTTAATCTATTGTTTTGTTGTGTCTCTCTATTCTTGTATTAACTTTCTTATTGAGCCTTCTACAAGGGCAGTTCAAGAAGTCTATGGTCTGAGCAGGAAAGAATCGCGGTAGAGTATTGAAATTTTGTCAGCCTTTAGATCAATTCTTTGAAACGCAAAATTCAAATTTTCGAAAAAAATCCGGCCGTAATTAGGCACTTGTTAGGCAGTTTAATGAAACCAGGATATAAAAATCGTTAGTATTCTTTGCTAAAGCCGCGTCATTTAGCCAGTTGAATATCGGTTATCAAGTTATCACACTTTCAATTAAATTTCCCTTCTGAAAATTTTCAGGAAAGGGTTAAAATTTATGGAGGCAAAGATTATTAATGTCCTAGAAATTATAGTGGATTCATGTCGATGATGAATGAAGATCGTGAACGTTGCCCATCTTTTATGATAATTGAAGATAATGTTATCATAGTGAAGAAACTGGTTCTGTAAGATTGACGCATAACTGTCAAATAGCTCTAGAGTGGTACTAGAATCAGTGTCGGAACTGGGATCAGTTGAACTAATTACTCATGACCATCTCAAAATGAATAGTATTTGGTAGCCATTCAGGACGCCACTCGTGGGGTGTTGAATTTTACCGTTCGGGGCGCCTCTCATAGCGTGTTGTTAAAGCGTTGAAACTGCACAATATTCGTTTAGACTCAACACGCTCTTGCTCTTTTGGTGCAGGTCTAAATATTCCGATCCCACATTCATAGCTATTAAAGAAATTGTAATTATGCAAAAAAAAACAACAACTATTCATAGCTGGCTTGTATTTTTATCATCTCTATGCATAAACCGTATTTTTTATTTATTTATTTCTTTATTTACTTAATTTATTTATTTATTTATTTATTTATTTATTTATTTATTTATTTATTTATTTTTAATTTATCTATTTATTTATTTATTTATTATACTTATTTTTACACTTATTATTTTTTGTTGGTTATTGTTCTCATCGCTGCACCCCATACTGCCAATACTCCTCTGATTGCCTTTAATTAGTAATCTAGGAAAGCGAAATAATTGTGTGAGCAACTGAGAACGTAAGTTTACGCTGATTTTTTTTCTACTGTTAAGGGTGTTAAAAGGGATAATAACTCATTATCTTATGCAAATTTAAATTAATTTCTAAATCTGTTCATATACGAAACTCGAAAATTGCATTTGTTCTTTTTAAGGCTAATGACTTCTCTCTCTCTCTCTCTCTCTCTCTCTCTCTATCTATCTATCTCTCTCTCTCTATCTATCTATCTCTATCTATCTATCTATCTATCTATCTATCTCTCTCTCTCTATCTATCTATCTATCTCAGTTCTAAAATAACTACTACTACTACTACTACTACTACTACTACTACTACTACTACTACTACTACTACTACTACTACTACTACTACTACTACTACTACTACTACTACTACTACTACTACTACTACTACTAACACCACCACCAACGTGGTCGCTCAGAAGATCATTTTCCAGAATCTGGACATTCTTAAGGCTGGCTCTAAGGCTTGCAGTTTTTAATGAGCCTCCCCTTGTTGTGTTTCGGAGAGCAAAAAACATGCGGCACTCGCACCTGTTATAGACCCAGGTGCAAGACTTGTCGTTTTGTCTCACAATCTTGTGAGGTGAAAATGCCCCTAGGTAACTTCAGGATGACTGGCTCATTCACCTGTACTAGTCGCAACCTTATATAATATATTATGCGATAGTGTGCAAGCGTTGTGACTTAGTTTACATAGGTGAAACGGGTAATATACGTTCTACTCGCTTTTGCGAACATTTAAAGGATGTAGCCGTAGGAGCTCCGAAGCCTGTACCCCAGCATTTTTGTTCACCGGGTCATCAAGGTACTTCTGATATGGAGGTTCTTG
The DNA here is from genome assembly GCA_033675545.1 of Elysia crispata. Classification (NCBI taxonomy): domain Eukaryota; kingdom Metazoa; phylum Mollusca; class Gastropoda; family Plakobranchidae; genus Elysia; species Elysia crispata. Next base: position 18,407 of record JAWDGP010000762.1, on the reverse strand, counting down.
GTTTACGTATATGGAGAGATGACACTAGGTCCCGTTTTAACTTCGAACAGAGGCTTATCTTCGAAATGGGCTATTTGTCCCCACAGGGAATTTATGTCCAAAACATCTTTTCCCAAAACTATCAGGTTTGAGGATCTGTCAGATCTTTTAATAAGTCTTTAAAATATACTTCTATACTTTCTTCAATTTGTTATAAATGTTTTCTCATATACCCATTTTATGTTTTTCATTTTTTACTTCAAACTTAACACCAATGTGCATTTTTGCAGACCGTATCGCTTGATACGCTTGCAACGACTTAAGTAAAGCTCATGACTTCCAACTAGGTAGCACAACTCTTTGTGAAATCGCATTCTCTATAAAGTATAATAACATTCATTTCATACTGTGTAAAATCCTTTTAAATCATGAAAGTAAAAAGTAAATGTCCTGTAACAAGTGATCTAGCCAGTGCTGGGGCTATTTTTGCTGGTTAGATGGTCAGGTATGAAGCTTTGGGTTGGTATCTGACAACACAATCAGTTTTCTCGACCCAAAATTATTATTGTCAACGCGTACACACCCATTTTGGAATAAGTTTTAGAGATTTGAAATCCATAACGTTGTTCTATGTCTGTTTTTTCCTTGCATATGGATTTATTTGTTCCATTATTGTCAACGTATTATTATTTTTTTTATTAAGGGAGTGAAGGGGTTGTGAGCCGTTAATGTAAATCTCTCTTGCTTTTCAATTCTTTATCCCTGCCATCCCCGCCCAAATGTACTTTTAGTGTGTTTCTCTCTCTCTCTCTCTCTCCCCCTCTTTCTCTAGTATATAATTATTATAAAAAGTTTTACTTACATATAGCCCTTCTCGCGATGTGCATGTTTATTTGCTCCCTTCCAATGAGTTGTGACTTGGACGGTTGCTCTGCCATGGGTTCCCTTCTTTCGGTTTGTGCATCTTTTTTATTGCAGAAATTCAGCATCTGAATTTTTTTTTTTTTTGGTTTCTTCTGTTGCAGCCTCAATGTTTATCGGAAATTTATTGCCATTGGAACCGCCTACGAAGTTGACCAACGTTTAGGTTAAACTCTGTGTTGAAAAGTCTTAGGCTACAATTACATTTCATTACAGGTTTCATAGACCTCTTTTCAGCTCATTTTTAGAAAACTTATCGCAGGCTTTGATTCTGTAAATAATTCAAAATTTGAAAAAAAAATATTTTTGATTACCATTACGTTCAAATATGATTTATAAAATAGCATTCACATGAATTGTATTTTTCTTTTTAAAATAAATTGCGTTTGCTATATTTGATTCCAATTGAGTCAATATGTCTATGTCTCATATTTTTAGTTTGAATATTTAATAGCCCTCTCTAATTTCTCATTGTATCTAAAATGAAAATTAATAGGAATTACAAAGAACGGATAAAAATGACTAATGGGCACTGGGTGTTTGGAAAGGCACAAAAGCAATCTCTCACTGAAATAAGTATAAGTTAACTCTTTTTTTTTAATCTTGAAGTTTTCTTTGAATAACATAGTAATATTGTTCAAATTATTCAAAAAACTGCACAAAAGATTACTCCTCCAATAAAACAGGCATAAACTAAATCATTTTAAAGATGGTAAATCAAAAAAAAATGAACGATGAATAAAGGAGTTAATAGAATATATCAAAAGATGAGAAAAGTAAGTTTACTATTTCCATTAAAAGAAAATAATTCTATCATGTTTAACATTATCTGCATGTTCGTTTTCATAAAAAATAATACCAGATGTCACTTATTCCAGTCTTTACTCTCTCTCTATCTCTCTCTCACTCACTCTCTCTCTCTATGTCTCTCCCCTCTTTCTCTATCTTCTTTCCTTCTCTCCCAGATAGATGTAATATATTGGAATTTATCATAAACCAAAATGTATTTTGTTTGTTTTTTTTAGTAAAGATCTTCAACATTTTCATTGATCTAAATACATCTCGATGGATTTTATGACGTATTATGTAGAAATAGTACCTATATGAACCGTATTTATTTCAGATGAACTGATTAAATAACATAATGAGTATTTGAGCTCAATTCTCTTCATGGACTTTTGAAAAATTTACATCGATACATGGATCTTTTTCAAGATTACATCGTATTTAAAGATTTAACGTTTTGCTATGATTTCTTTGAAATACAAGTTTTTTTTTCCTCTATCTGGTATAACATAATTATGTCAAACGTATTTAACATATCTTTACATAAGCTGTTAAGAAAGAGATTGGGTTAAGTAAGAAGAAAATGAGTACATGACAATAAGTAATCATCGTTTTTTTGTTTTTTTTTTTGGGGGGGGGGTTGGTTTTTTTTTTTAGTGGGGGGCGGGGGGGGCAAGGGTGGGGGGAAGGAGAAGGGTACAGTCTACTCTTATAATTCAGGTTTTCTTGATTAGAGTATTCTGTTAAATAAGCAGTTTTCTGAAGCACCATGAATATTTCCTTCAAATTCGATACCGAATTTCTGTGAAATCCATACAAGAAAAAAAAGGATAACTTAATACTGCCATGAGAAAACATACGACGTACATCATTTCCATGACATGCTGACCCTCTCCCTCTTTTCGTTGAATTTGTCTTTCCTGTTATTTTTAGTCTTTGAGTAAGCTTCTCTCTCTTTCTCTCTCTCTCTCTCTCTCTCTCTCTCCTTCTCTCTCTCCATCTTTCTTTCTATCTATCTCTTTCTCTCTGTCTTTTTTTGTCTCCATTGAGGCATTGTTTAACTTAATACTGCCATGAGAAAACATACGATGTACATCATTTCCATGACATGCTGACCCTCTCCCTCTTTTCGTTGAATTTGTCTTTCCTGTTATTTTTAGTCTTTGAGTAAGCTTCTCTCTCTCTCTCCTTCTCTCTCACCATCTTTCTTTCTATCTATCTCTTTCTCTCTGCCTTTTTTGTCTCCATTGAGGCATTGTTTAATAAAATGTATGACTTAAACTTTCACTCTTAAAATTTATTGAGCTTGGTTTATGTTAGAGTAACGATGACTTAGCAATGTACCGTGTAGCTAGAAACAACATCCGTATCTTAAGTTTCGCATTTTTAAAGAAATAGAAATAGAAATTTAGTGCTATCAATTTAATTAAACTGCGGGAAAAAAATATTTCCATGCAGGTGCCTCTGAAAGAAAAATTCAATGCAAAAAAAAAAGCAGATATGAGAGTACATTTAGAAATTGAAGATGTAAAATTTTTAAATAAAAAAAAGTTCAAAAGTTAGACTTATCTTTGAAGTCGCCGATATGTTACAATCGATCAAAAATAACAAAAGTTGTAAAAAGTAGAATCCAGCATAAACAATATTTTGCGACTTAGATATAGGCAAAAATAAAATAAAAATAAAATAGGGAATGAAACATCTAAAGTTGTCAAATCGATAGTCGATCAAAAATTGCAAATGTAAATATAATGTAAATGTATGATATAGAATACAGCAAAGGAAGAATGTTTTTTAAAAAATTAAAAAGATGTGCTATGAATATCATAAAATTTATAACAAATTCGTATTGATTCTCCTATTTAAATATCATTTACAAAAATAATATCCATGTGAATTGTATTTTATTCTTTCCAAATAAATTGCATTCGTTATATTTGATTCCAAATGAGTCAAATGTCAATGGTACATATTTTTTTTATTGAATATATAGAGTGTGAAACAGCCCTCATTATATTTATAATAATAAAGGACGAACAAAAAGAAGAATAATGGTTTAAGAAAACTAGTGCACATGGTTGTTTGGAAAGAGCACAAAAGAAATCTTTCAATCAGATAAGAATACAGTAATTCTTTTTCATTCTTGAAATTTCCTTGTAATTACACAACTATATTATACAAATTATTTCGAAATAGCTGCAAATAAGAAGTGTTGTTTTTTTACCAGCACAAAAGGTCCTAATAAAAAGTAGACATAAACTAAATACTTTTAAGTATGGCAAATCAATATGAACTATAAAACAAAAGAAGGCAAGAAAGCTCGCTATTCGCATTAAAAAGGGGACTTCTATAATGCTTATTTTTAGGTGAGTGCTCGATCCAATGAAAAAATAATATTAAATGTCACTTGTTCCATTCTCGTTTCTCACCTCAGTCAACTAACTTTTCTCTTCCCCCCCCCCCCCTCTCTCTCTCTCCCTCTCTCTCTCTCTCTATCTCTCTCTCTCTCTCTCTCTGTATTGATGTATTATATTACTGGCAAAGCTTATAAAGTAGAACGTTTAAAAGTTGAATTGTTTTATACTTTTTATAGACACACAAGGGTCCTTTTGCTTCCTTTATAATTACCAAGTTATCCTCTAATTGTGGTATTTTTGCTTTCTACTTGGATTCTCTCTCTCTCTCTCTCTCTCTCTCCCTCTCTCTCTTTCTCTCTATCTTTTAACCTCTCCACTGAGGGCATATTTGTACAAATTTGTGCTGTCAGCTTTAAACCAAGATTCAATCGAGATTTTTGGGCATTGAATTGTGGACAATTTAGGGTTTCTTTTCTAGTGTAACTGTGTTTACATTGGAGCGACAGTTGCTTAGCGATGTACCCTGCCAGATAAAAAAAATCATCTTTATTTTCAGAAATGTTATGCTATCAATAAATTTCATTGAAAAAAAATACCCAACTAAAGACAGCACCTAGATCCAAGTACGCAAAGGCAAAAAATCAGTGTATGAGAAGACTAAGGGGAAAAAAACTGACAAACAAGCAATGAGCATCTATTTCGTAGAGGAAGTAGTATTATATAAATACATATATATATATATATATATATGTTATATTCAAACTATTTATATAATACTACTTCCTCTTCGAAATAGATGCTCATTGCTTGTTTGTCAGTTTCTTTGGCATATATGTTATATTCAAACTATTTATACATACATATATATGTATATAATTATATATTATATAATTATATATATATATATATATGTACAAATAGTTTGAATATATAAATGTTAAAAAGTTCGACTTACCTTTTCAGTGTCCGTTATATATTACAATCGATCAACAATTGCAAACATGATGAAGATGAATCAAATAGAATCCAGCAAAGTGTCTTAAAACCAAGATATGCGGGGAAAAAGAGGAAATGAAGCATCTGAATTACGACAAACTTTTTTTGATTTCAACGTGTTGTTGTTTTTGTTTTGTTTTTGTTTTTTTGTTTTTTTGCTAAACAAAAAAGGATTTAATTTGAAAATCTCCAGTTCAGTGTATTTACACTAAAAAACCAACTAAATCTCTTATATACACATTCAGTGGTTTTCCGATGTACGTAACATTAACATTAACATCATCTTATCTTAAGTGGTACGCTTATAAGAAAAACAAAATTATTTCCTATCAATCTATTTAACTGCGAAAAAAAAACCAAACAAACAACTAAAAACAAAAAAATAACTTGGATCCAAGAAAAAGAAGAAGAAGAAGAAGAAGAAGAAGAAGAAGAAGAAGAAGAAGAAGAAGAAGAAGAAGAAGAAGAAGAAGAAGAAGAAGAAGAAGAAGAAGAAGAAGAAAAAAAAAAGAAGAAGAAGTGGAAGAAGAAGAAGAAGAAGAAGAAGAAGAAGAAGAAGAAGAAGAAGAAGAAGAAGAAGAAGAAGAAGAAGAAGAAGAAGAAGAAGAAGAAGAAGAAGAAGAAGAAGAAGAAGAAGAAGAAGAAGAAGAAGAAGAAGAAGAAGAAGAAGAAGAAAAAAGAAGAAGAAGAAGAAGAAGAAGAAGAAGAAGAAGAAGAAGAAGAAGAAGAAGAAGAAGAAGAAGAAGAAGAAGAAGAAGAAGAAGAAGAAGAAAAAAAAAAAAAAGAAGAAGAAGAAGAAGAAGAAGAAGAAGAAGAAGAAGAAGAAGAAGAAGGAGAAGAAGAAGAAGAAGAAGAAGAAGAAGAAGAAGAAGAAGAAGAAGAAGAAGAAGAAGAAGAAGAAGAAGAAGAAGAAGAAGAAGAAGAAGAAGAAGAAGAAGAAGAAGAAGAAGAAGAAGATGAAGAAGAAGAAGAAGAAGAAGAAGAAGAAGAAGAAGAAGAAGAAGAAGAAGAAGAAGAAGAAGAAGAAGAAGAAGAAGAAGAAGAAGAAGAAGAAGAAGAAGAAGAAGAAGAAGAAGAAGAAGAAGAAGAAGAAGAAGAAGAAGAAGAAGAGAAAGAGAACAAAGAAGAAAGAGAAGAAGAAAAAGAAGAAAAAGAAGAGTAGAGGAAAAAGAAGAAGAGCAAGAACAAGGAGATGAAGAAGAACAAGATAAAAAAAGAAGAAGAACAAGAACAAGACCAACAACAATATTGTACAAATTATTTTTAAAAAACTCAAAAAAGATAACTCCTCCAATAGAACAGGCATAAGGTAAATCATTTTAAGGATGGTAAAGAATTAATGAAAAATAAAGAAAGAGAGAACTAAGTATTTTAGTTATGACTTACCTTTTTATTTGTAATCCTTTTTTTTTATTATTCTGAAAAAAATAAAGAGTTTAATTTGAAAGCCTCCCTTTTCGTTAATATTACTCAAAAAAAAAAACAACAACCAAATCTCTTATATTGACACTCAGTGGTTTAGAGATGTACGTGGAAAATTTTAAAAAACTTCTTTATTTTCAACACTCCTCTTTCAATAAAATCTAAATTATTTGCTATCAACCCATTTAATTCCGAAAAAACAACAAAAGAAAGAAAAAAAAATAAAACTTGGATCCAAGAAGAAGACGAAGAAGACGATGAAGAAGTAGAATAGGAAGAAGAAGAAGAAGAAGAAGAAGAAGAAGAAGAAGAAGAAGAAGAAGAAGAAGAAGAAGAAGAAGAAGAAGAAGAAGAAGAAGAAGAAGAAGAAGAAGAAGAAGGAGAGTAGAGGAAATACAAGAACAAGAACAAGAGGAAGAAGAAGAAGAACGATCAAAAAAGAAGGAGAGAAAGAGGAGGATAAGGAGGAGAAAGAGAGTGAGGAGGAAAAGAAGAAGAAGAAGAAGAAGAAGAAGAAGAAGAAGAAGAAGAAGAAGAAGAAGAAGAAGAAGAAGAAGAAGAAGAAGAAGAACAACAACAACAATACAACAACAACAACAACAGGAAGAAGAAGAACAAGAAGGAGAAGAAGAAGAAGAAGAAGAAGAAGAAGAAGAAGAAGAAGAAGAAGAAGAAGAAGAAGAAGAAGAAGAAGAAGAAGAAGAAGAAGAAGAAGAAGAAGAAGAAGAAGAAGAAGAAGAAGAAGAAGAAGAAGAAGAAGAAGAAGAAGAAGAAGAACAAGAACAAGAAGAAGAAGAAGAAGAAGAAGAAGAAGAAGAAGAAGAAGAAGAAGAAGAAGAAGAAGAAGAAGAAGAAGAAGAAGAAGAAGAAGAAGAAGAAGAAGAAGAAGAAGAAGAAGAAGAAGAAGAAGAAGAAGAAAAAGAAGAAGAAGAAGAAGAAGAAGAAGAAGAAGAAGAAGAAGAAGAAGAAGAAGAAGAAGAAGAAGAAGAAGAAGAAGAAGAAGAAGAAGAAGAAGAAGAAGAAGAAGAAGAAGAAGAAGAAGAAGAAGAAAAAGAAGAAGAAGAAGAAGAAGAAGAAGAAGAAGAAGAAGAAGAAGAAGAAGAAGAAGAAGAAGAAGAAGAAGAAGAAGAAGAAGAAGAAGAAGAAGAAGAAGAAGAAGAAGAAGAAGAAGAAGAAGAAGAAGAAGAAGAAGAAGAAGAAGAAGAAGAAGAAGAAGAAGAAGAAGAAGAAGAAGAAGAAGAAGAAGAAGAAGAAGAAGAAGAAGAAGAAGAAGAAGAAGAAGAAGAAGAAGAAGAAGAAGAAGAAGAAGAAGAAGAAGAAGAAGAAGAAGAAGAAGAAGAAGAAGAAGAAGAAGAAGAAGAAGAAGAAGAAGAAGAAGAAGAAGAAGAAGAAGAAGAAGAAGAAGAAGAAGAAGAAGAAGAAGAAGAAGAAGAAGAAGAAGAAGAAGAAGAAGAAGAAGAAGAAGAAGAAGAAGAAGAAGAAGAAGAAGAAAGAAGAAGAAGAAGAAGAAGAAGAAGAAGAAGAAGAAGAAGAAGAAGAAGAAGAAGAAGAAGAAGAAGAAGAAGAAGAAGAAGAAGAAGAAGAAGAAGAAGAAGAAGAAGAAGAAGAAGAAGAAGAAGAAGAAGAAGAAGAAGAAGAAGAAGAAGAAGAAGAAGAAGAAGAAGAAGAAGAAGAAGAAGAAGAAGAAGAAGAAGAAGAAGAAGAAGAAGAAGAAGAAGAAGAAGAAGAAGAAGAAGAAGAAGAAGAAGAAGAAGAAGAAGAAGAAGAAGAAGAAGAAGAAGAAGAAGAAGAAGAAGAAGAAGAAGAAGAAGAAGAAGAAGAAGAAGAAGAAGAAGAAGAAGAAGAAGAAGAAGAAGAAGAAGAAGAAGAAGAAGAAGAAGAAGAAGAAGAAGAAGAAGAAGAAGAAGAAGAAGAAGAAGAAGAAGAAGAAGAAGAAGAAGAAGAAGAAGAAGAAGAAGAAGAAGAAGAAGAAGAAGAAGAAGAAGAAGAAGAAGAAGAAGAAGAAGAAGAAGAAGAAGAAGAAGAAGAAGAAGAAGAAGAAGAAGAAGAAGAAGAAGAAGAAGAAGAAGAAGAAGAAGAAGAAGAAGAAGAAGAAGAAGAAGAAGAAGAAGAAGAAGAAGAAGAAGAAGAAGAAGAAGAAGAAGAAGAAGAAGAAGAAGAAGAAGAAGAAGAAGAAGAAGAAGAAGAAGAAGAAGAAGAAGAAGAAGAAGAAGAAGAAGAAGAAGAAGAAGAAGAAGAACAAGAACAAGAACAAGGAGAAGTAGAAGAAAAAGAAGAGTATAGGAAAAAGAAGAAGAGCAAGAACAAGGAGAAGAAGAAGAACAAGTTTAAAAAAGAAGAAGAACAAAAACAAGACGAACAACAATAATGTACACATTTTAACATAAACTTGACAAAAGATAACTCCTCCAATAGAACAGGCATAAGGTAATTCATTTTAAAGATGGTAAAAAAAGAATGATAAATAAAGAAAGAGAGAACTATGTATTTTAGTTATGACTTACCTTTTTATTTGCTTTCTTTTTTTGATTATACTGAAAAAAATAAAGAGTTTAATTTGAAAGCCTACATTTTCGTTAATATTACTGAAAAAAAAAAAGTTATATAGCCACTCAGTGGTTTAAAGATGTACGTGGCAATTAAAAAAAACATCTTTACTTTCAATATTCCTCTTTTCAAGACAATAAAAATTATTTGCTATCAACCCATTTAATTCCGAAAAGCTACAAAAGAAAGAAACAAAAAAGTATTTCGATCAAGAAGGAGGAGGAGGAGGAAAAGGAGGAGGAGGAGAAAGAGGAGAAGGAGAAGAAGAAGAAGAAGAAGAAGAAGAAGAAGAAGAAGAAGAAGAAGAAGAAGAAGAAGAAAAAGAAGAAGAAGAAGAAGAAGAAGAAGAAGAAGAAGAAGAACAAGAAGAAGAAGAAGAAGAAGAAGAAGAAGAAGAAGAAGAAGAAGAAGAAGAAGAAGAAGAAGAAGAAGAAGAAGAAGAAGAAGAAGAAGAAGAAGAAGAAGAAGAAGAAGAAGAAGAAGAAGAAGAAGAAGAAGAAGAAGAAGAAGAAGAAGAAGAAGAAGAAGAAGAAGAAGAAGAAGAAGAAGAAGAAGAAGAAGAAGAAGAAGAAGAAGAAGAAGAAGAAGAAGAAGAAGAAGAAGAAGAAGAAGAAGAAGAAGAAGAAGAAGAAGAAGAAGAAGAAGAAGAAGAAGAAGAAGAAGAAGAAGAAGAAGAAGAAGAAGAAGAAGAAGAAGAAGAAGAAGAAGAAGAAGAAGAAGAAGAAGAAGAAGAAGAAGAAGAAGAAGAAGAAGAAGAAGAAGAAGAAGAAGAAGAAGAAGAAGAAGAAGAAGAAGAAGAAGAAGAAGAAGAAGAAGAAGAAGAAGAAGAAGAAGAAGAAGAAGAAGAAGAAGAAGAAGAAGAAGAAGAAGAAGAAGAAGAAGAAGAAGAAGAAGAAGAAGAAGAAGAAGAAGAAGAAGAAGAAGAAGAAGAAGAAGAAGAAGAAGAAGAAGAAGAAGAAGAAGAAGAAGAAGAAGAAGAAGAAGAAGAAGAAGAAGAAGAAGAAGAAGAAGAAGAAGAAGAAGAAGAAGAAGAAGAAGAAGAAGAAGAAGAAGAAGAAGAAGAAGAAGAAGAAGAAGAAGAAGAAGAAGAAGAAGAAGAAGAAGAAGAAGAAGAAGAAGAAGAAGAAGAAGAAGAAGAAGAAGAAGAAGAAGAAGAAGAAGAAGAAGAAGAAGAAGAAGAAGAAGAAGAAGAAGAAGAAGAAGAAGAAGAAGAAGAAGAAGAAGAAGAAGAAGAAGAAGAAGAAGAAGAAGAAGAAGAAGAAGAAGAAGAAGAAGAAGAAGAAGAAGAAGAAGAAGAAGAAGAAGAAGAAGAAGAAGAAGAAGAAGAAGAAGAAGAAGAAGAAGAAGAAGAAGAAGAAGAAGAAGAAGAAGAAGAAGAAGAAGAAGAAGAAGAAGAAGAAGAAGAAGAAGAAGAAGAAGAAGAAGAAGAAGAAGAAGAAGAAGAAGAAGAAGAAGAAGAAGAAGAAGAAGAAGAAGAAGAAGAAGAAGAAGAAGAAGAAGAAGAAGAAGAAGAAGAAGAAGAAGAAGAAGAAGAAGAAGAAGAAGAAGAAGAAGAAGAAGAAGAAGAAGAAGAAGAAGAAGAAGAAGAAGAAGAAGAAGAAGAAGAAGAAGAAGAAGAAGAAGAAGAAGAAGAAGAAGAAGAAGAAGAAGAAGAAGAAGAAGAAGAAGAAGAAGAAGAAGAAGAAGAAGAAGAAGAAGAAGAAGAAAAAGAAGAAGAAGAGGAGGAAGAAGAAGGAGGAGAAGGATTAGAGAGGAGGAGAAGAAGAAGAAGAAGAAGAAGAAGAAGAAGAAGAAGAAGAAGAAGAAGAAGAAGAAGAAGAAGAAGAAGAAGAAGAAGAAGAAGAAGAAGAAGAAGAAGAAGAAGAAGAAGAAGAAGGAGAAGAAGAAGAAGAAGAAGAA
>JAWDGP010000762.1:0-2500 GCA_033675545.1 Elysia crispata | reverse complement strand
AAAAGAAAAAAAACAAGAAGTGGAAGAAAAAAACCTTAGTAATTGTTTTGAGGTGAAAAAAATATTGTTCAGGTTTAAGGACAGAAAGGGTGCATGGAAAGTTGAAGTCTGAAACAAGGTGATGGCTTATCATAGATTTTATAGCAATTAAAATAAAAAGTATACAGGAAGAACAAACTTCTAATGATCGTATGCTATGGTCATTCTATGAAAACCCTGAATTATTTTTTAAAAATTTCTTTTACTATTTTTTCTTCAATTTTTATAATGAACTTTAAATGTTACACTTCGATTGTTTAAAATAGTGGATTTTATTATATATATGACAGTGACAATCAACTGATTTGTAATTTTTATATTTGTTTTGAAACTACTTTCAACGCTTCTTACATGTTTAGGAGACCCGTTAAGAAGAACTGACGGTACACAGACATTCAGAAATACAAAACTACTTTTCACTTTGATCAAGCATGCTTTAAAAATCTTAGATTCACTTAGTCTATGAATATAAATATTTTGTAACGATTTTGTTTTCATTCGGATGATATTTGAAAAAGATTTATACAATAGTATTCTTGTAAATAGTATTTTTTTTTCTTCTTTTTAAATAAATTGCGTTCGTTATATTTGATTCTAATGAGTCAAATGTCTATGATGCAATGATTTCGAATATTTAGCAGCCCTCATTATCTTTATAGTTTGTCTCCAAAAAGATGTTTTTTTAAACACTATAAAAAAAAATTTCTCCTATAAAGAGTCTATTTAGTGAAGGAAGTAGATGTAATATATATATATATATATATATATATATATATTACATCTACATATATATATGTTGATAGATAGATAGATAGATTGATTGATAGATAGATATAAAACATAAAACTTCAAAAATTGGACTTACCTTTCATTTTAAGGTATATAATTATATATATCACGGGCATTTTTCTAGTTTAAACTAGACAACCAACCTAAATCTTTTATATGAACAAATAATGGTTTAGCAATGTACCAAGGCAGCTAAAAAGAATTATCCTTATATAAAGTGCTTCTCTTCTAAGGAGATCGAAATTAATTGCTATCATTCAATTCAAATGCGAAGAAAAGGAACAGTTCCTGGATCAAAATATGTCTAAAGAACTTATTCAGAGGAAAAGAAAATTAAAAAAAAGCAATAAGTGTGAATTTGGTATAGGAAGTACACGAAAGATTAAATATAAAACAAAAATCTTCAAAAGTTGCACTTACCTCTGGCTGAATTAAAACTAAAAAGTCAATTAAATCGCTTATGTGGACATAAATGCCGGAACCTTAAGCAGATAGGAATTGCCCCAGTGCACTGGTTTCATGCTCATACACACTACTAAGCTCCTTCGCCGCGACAAGGCTGCACTCTTGAAGGAGGGGAGGAATGACAGAAAAAAGAAAGAGAATAAACAGAGAACAAGAAGAAGGACGAAAGAGTAAGAATGAGAGTAAAAAGAAAATAAATAAAGACAAAAAGAAGAAGAAGAAGAAGAAGAAGAGGAAGAAGAAGAAGAAGAAGAAGAAGAAGAAGAAGAAGAAGAAGAAGAAGAAGAAGAAGAAGAAGAAGAAGAAGAAAGTAGAAGAAGAAGAAGAAGAAGAAGAAGAAGAAGAAGAAGAAGAAGAAGAAGAAGAAGAAGAAGAAGAAGAAGAAGAAGTAGAAGAAGAAGAAGAAGAAGAAGAAGAAGAAGAAGAAGAAGAAGAAGAAGAAGAAGAAGAAGAAGAAGAAGAAGAAGAAGAAGAAGAAGAAGAAGAAGAAGAAGAAGAAGAAGAAGAAGAAGAAGAAGAAGAAGAAGAAGAAGAAGAAGAAGAAGAAGAAGAAGAAGAAGAAGAAGAAGAAGAAGAAGAAGAAGAAGAAGAAGAAGAAGAAGAAGAAGAAGAAGAAGAAGAAGAAGAAGAAGAAGAAGAAGAAGAAGAAGAAGAAGAAGAAGAAGAAGAAGAAGAAGAAGAAGAAGAAGAAGAAGAAGAAGAAGAAGAAGAAGAAGAAGAAGAAGAAGAAGAAGAAGAAGAAGAAGAAGAAGGAGGAGGAGGAGGAGGAGGAGGAGGAGGAGGAGGAGGAGAAGAAGAAGAAGAAGAAGAAGAAGAAGAAGAAGAAGAAGAAGAAGAAGAAGAAGAAGAAGAAGAAGAAGAAGAAGAAGAAGAAGAAGAAGAAGAAGAAGAAGAAGAAGAAGAAGAAGAAGAGGAAGAAGGAGGAGGAGGAGGAGGAGGAGAAGAAGAAGAAGAAGAAGAAGAAGAAGAAGAAGAAGAAGAAGAAGAAGAAGAAGAAGAAGAAGAAGAAGAAGAAGAAGAAGAAGAAGAAGAAGAAGAAGAAGAACAACAACAACAACAACAACAACAACAACAACAACAACAAGAACAAGAAAAAAAAAAGAAGAAAAGGAAAACCTAAAAAATATATGCAAGCAAATATTATTTTAATAGTTGTTTTGAATTTTGTATTTTTCGTATAAAAATTTTGCGGTTTAAAAAAAAGTTA
>JAWDGP010000761.1:220000-350457 GCA_033675545.1 Elysia crispata | reverse complement strand
CGACAAATTGCTGTGGCAAGGCTAATTTCTAGATCCCAGAATCTTTTTTGCCAAACTGAGGAGAAGATCTAGAAGTAGATTCTAGATTTTTTTTAAAATGTTTCTTTGTAAACATTTTAAAATGTTTTTAGTATCTAGCTGTAAGACTTTGGAAACACAGCGAAATTTAAGCCAGCATGGCCACTTTGTTCGGTTCTTTTCAACTCTTACAATCTTGTAATCATCAGGCTATCACCAATCGTATTCTGGTGATCTTCGTCGTTGTTGTTGTTGTTTTCCTTCTCCTCTATCTTCGACAAGTACCTCTACCAGAATGACCAAAGAGAGATCAAAGAGGGGATCCTTCCCTACACTAATCTAAATTGGATACTACAGTGATGATATTGTATAATTATGCTGGCATATGAAGATAAAAACACAAGAATTCGTTTCTGCAGAGATCATCTTGTTTTACTATGCTGATTTACAGAAAAAGAAACATATTTATTCGATGTTATGTTAATTCATGGCGATAGGAACACTTGAATTCGGCTATACAGTGATAATGTTGATTTATTATGCTGGTTTATACAGAAAAAAGATCTAGAAAAACGATTCATAAGTAATGATTTTGTATTGTTATGCTGTTTTATACTGATAGACACACACGAATTCAGTGATGATATTTTATTGTTATGCAGGTTTATGGAGATAGAAAAACTAGAATTTGATTCTACAGTGATGAAATTGTATTATTAAGTTGGTTTAGAGAGATAGAAACGCCAGAATTCGATTCTACAGTGATGGTTTTGTATTATTACGCTGGTTTATGGAGATAAAAAGCTATGATTTGAATTTACAGTAATGATTTTGTATTATTACGTCGGGTTATAGATAAAGAAAAAATTGAAGTCAGTTGGAAAAAGGGAAAGTTGGTGAAAAGGGACGAAAATGATATTTGTGATTTGTCCTTTGAAAAAAAGGATATAAGTTTAAAATATTTCAAGTAGAAATCCGAAAATGAAGTTAGAAGTAAGTACAACCTGATAACTTTATTGTGATTTAACATGCAAGTAAAGAGAAAGACTTTTTTTCCCAGGTTGTGGTAGATTTAACCCACAAGTATATTTATTCTGTAGAGTGGTTAAAAGTAATATCACTTACTATTATAAAAATGACGGATGGTAAGCTCTGTACAATGAATTTAAATCACTTAATGAAGAACATAAAGATTTATGTAAACTCTGAATGTATTGAATGCAGGAGTTATACAAAGTGTTATACAGAGTTTATTCAGAGACATGCAAATTATACAAAAAAAAAATTCTAATACACACCGTTTCACAAAAGTATTTGATTCAAGAGTTAATTTAATCTCATTAAGATCTGACATAGATTTTGGCAATCATCCAAATAGAACGCACTTTACATTTAAATAAAACATTTTAAGAAAATCTTTCTAAAATTACAATAAATATAACTGAACAAATGGGGTTTTTTTTATCTACTATTAAACCTCTTATCAATTAGGAAAAATGGAGGAATTCTCTTTCCCGTTCAAGATTATCAATTATTTTTAAGGGGAAATTTTTGCATTAAAAAAAAAAATTTTTTTTTCACTCATTCACAAACATATTCTAGGATGTATGGCTATAGAGTGTCGATTTATTCAAGTGTCCACCATTCAGACAAAATTGTTTTTCCTGGATCGATTTAACAGACAAAAACAACAGTCCAAAACGGCGGCCACCTAGAAGGTAGCCAATGGATCGAAGAGCAATGTTGGACCGTGTTTTCTCTGTGTATGACTTCTGGCTTGTAATTAATTAAATCTAAAACGAGACATTGTTGAGGCAACAAACGTGGGACCGTTTTTCAATCAGTTTCAGCATTAGAAAAAATATTAAATTAAAAAAAAAAAAACTATCTGGGTTATATGTTCATGTGGGCGTGTGGCTAGCATTGGGTTTTCACTTTTTCCTCCCATTGTTTTGCTTTCACCCTATACGTTTTTTCGCACGATAAGCGCGACTGAGTCAACTGGCTGATGCAATATTTCGCGACATGTCGCTCAGTGTATTGACCCCGTAACCGCGTGAGCTGAAAATTTCCGAAACTTACGCACCATCCCTTGTTTTCCCACTGCGTGTTACTGTGTGGTATGTAAGAAATACAGCGCAGAATGCCTTGAACATAAGATTATCTTGTGCAACGCCTAGCATTCCTTCTGTGGGTATGGTGGGTCTAAGACATATAATAGAGTGTTTTAAAAATAACATCAATGGAATTTATGTAAACGATATAAACGAATATGACATTGTTACGTATGTTGATATATATTAAGAGATAATACATATAAGATCATTGCTTGTTAAATTATCTTTAATCTGTTTGACTTTCAATTAACATTGCATTACAATTAAACACATTTGATATTTCACATCAGATTTTTTCCTAACTTTCATCAATTAGGCTTTTGCTCCAGTAAACATATTTTTTCTTGTGCTCTTTAAATGCCGTATAAAGAGAAATAGAAACTGGATGCTAAGAAAGCTTTGAGAATTCAAACAAGGTCCCACGTTTTACTCCTGAAAAGGAATCACAAAAAAGAAAGATTAATATGGGGGTGAAACCTGAGCCTAATAAAGACTAGGTATTTATTAAATTTTAAATATATTGCATTTAAAATAAATCAGATATAGTTTAAAGACAGTTTATGATAAGAATTACACAAAATTATTTGATTCAAGAGCAAATTTAATACCATCAAGAACTGACATAGATTTTCGTACATATCTAAATAGAACATACTTTACAGATTTAGATAAAAGTAAAGCTGGACATTTTTAGAAAATAATACAATAAATATAACTGAACAAACTTTTTTTGGGGGGTTGCTGTTTGTTTTAAACCTACGATTAAACCTCTTATTAATTAGGGAGAATGGAGGAATCCTCTCTCCCGTTCAAGGTTACCAATCATTTTTTAGGAGAAATTTTTAAGGGAGCAATATTTTTTTCACTCATCCACAGACACATTCTAGGATGTGTTTTGTCGTATTACGACTCATCAGTGTTCCTGGTCCATGTAGTTCTTGAATGACTCAATTTTTTCAGTCCTCCAGGTCTTTCCTTTCTCTTATCTTGTCTCCTGAACATGGAGATCCTTAGCTTTACAGGCCTAGGCTCTCTTCCAGCTACTCTTCCTGGACCTAAACTTCTGGACTGGTCTTTGCGGCTTCTGCCTCTGTGATCTCGAAATATAATATCATGACAGGACTTACTACAACATGTTTTTTACACACATCCCCTTTTTTTAATCTTCAGTTCCTAATCCATGTTCTTCTTGTGCACATCAATGCTTCAGTGTTCCGGGTCTTTTTCTTACCTGTCCATGACTATCTCTAGCTTAAAGCTCGGAAGTATCTCTTCCAGTTTCTCTTCGTGATCTTTAAGTTCAGGTCTTTGCATCTCCGCCTTTTATGATTTCTAACCAGGATATCATGATCAGAATTATTATTATAAAAATGGAGAAAACAAATTGAAAAAGAAAATATAAAAAACATTTTCATTCAAATTGTGTGTATATGAAGTATTGAAAAGAAATGGGATTATTTGCCAGAAAATATTTTTTATGCTGGAAAACAAAGCGTCTAAGCTAAAAGCAGGAAAAAAAGTATCTTACCTAAATCAGTGTATAAAAGCCCTAGCTGGGAAGGAAGAATTCAGCAAGTTTCATTGGTACATGTACTACATCAAAGTAAAAATGACAGGAGAAAAAAAAATACCGTAATATTTTAGACTGACCGATATCATCTGCATAAAGTCTTCCCACCCAGAGGTACGTGGCAGAATCGCTTTTCGCAAACATCTTAGCCCTCTCACCGTGAACGTAACTGTTATGTAATTGTTACATGATGACTGCCAGCGAGGCTCTAATGCTACCGGTACTGAGTACTAGCCTGGACCAGGTGCAAGCGCGCTATGGAGTGTGTGTTTCCACTGCTCCACTGCATGCTCACACAGTTACATTACATAACAATCACATGATCCGAGATAGTTATACGAGCAGCAGCAGCATATTTCACTGGTCTAAACAGCTGACCAGACTGACCAGACCTAACGCACGCTTGCGGCTTCCGATGTAAACAACGCAGGCCGATTTGCACACGTCACTAGGGAAACCACGTGTTTGTTACGTCATGACTCATGTTTACGGTACGTAACTCAATCTGCGAAACATGGCTATTGTAAACCGTGGACACGACAAGGTTGCTGGGGAGTATAATGGATGTGCGCTTTCAGTTGCTATTCGATGTGACTTAAGAGCTGTCGCCTACATTCAGAGCCGAGCCCCTAGATTTAACTTTAGGCCAAAATGTTCTAAAAATAGCTATTATTAGAACATCTTTGCTTTATGGGCCTTCCTCACTGTCATTCCAATCTATGGTAACCGTTAGTTCCGCCCATCGTTTGAGTATCCCTCCAAACACCTGTCTACACTGTAGGCTAAACCCGATAGGTTTACAGCGAGGCTACTTTTTATACCGGTTTCCTCGGTTGGCTGGCTCTGAACCTTGGCGGGCTTTGCATATTTCTGACTCGGAGGAAAGAAGCCGCAATTATACATGTACATATATTTACTTCACTTTCTAGATTCGCTGATATTTGAAAAGGTGAAAAAATCGTGACACATCTTGTGTTTGCGGGCAAAAAAAAAAAAAAAACAGCTTATATTGGAGAATTCATTTTTAGAAGATCATGATTTTTTTTGGCATCTACATACTGACTTCTGTTTTAAAAAAAAAGATAAAATAATAAAAACGGTCCGTTTGGTCCAAAATGGCTGAGGAAGAGAACACAGTATTTTCTTTTAAATATTTTGAAAGAACTTCGGCTATATTCCACATTTCAATAGAGAGAGAGAGAGGGAGCGAGAGAGAGAGAGACAGACAGACAGAAAGAGAGAGATACAGACAAACAGATAGAGAGAGAGAGAGAGAGAGAGAGAGAGAGAGAGAGAGAGAGAGAGAGAGAGAGAGAAGGTAGTGGTTACTAAAATTTAAAATGTCTTTCTAAATAATGATTAAAATTGTTACACGCGAGCATTTTCACTGATTTTAACACTGAATTTGAAGTTGTTTATAGATCTGGGCTCCGGTTAATATTAAAAAAAAAATTTTGAAAACAAATTTAATTCTCTTGCGACCATCAATCACAGACGCCGCCAGCCACGCCCCGGCTATCAAATCACTGCGCCAAAATATCAAGCATGTTGAATTCGTTGAGCGGCGTGACGGTGACCGCATAGAGTGACGAAAAACTATGAGATTTTCTCGTCCACACTGTCAGTCCCACCTCGCGGGAGGTACCCGATAGTTAGTGTGACAATATGGACGCCGCTTCAGGCCCTCAAATCGGAGCTTTTCGCCCCACGGATCGGGACGTACCGTGCCCGCGGTATCTTTCCCCGCGGGACCCGATACTCGACGGGTAGTAATTACTAAAAATATCGTTTAGACTCCAGTACAACTAGTAACTTCGATCGAATGTGAAAACGATTATGTCGATTATTTGTACACTAAGTTAGTTATACTTTCTTCACACATGGGCTAGCGACATACAATGTAATACTTTGAAAGACAAGTTGAAGAAAACTAATGATATTCAGTGTAACTTTAATATATTTAGAACATGAAAGAAGATTACGAGTCAAGAAAGTTTTTAATCGTTTCATTTTCACAATAAGTAACTGTTTTGAGTCCCTCGAACTGACTCCTAAAAACAGAGTAAGCCTACTGTTAAGTACCATATAGTACTGTGATCCCCTAACTAAGAACTACAGCTATGAAAAGAAAAGCTTAAAATTTCCTAAGTTATTACCATCATTTAATAATTTAAAATCAAAGTACAAAACAATGGTATTAATTTTTTTCCTCGTTTCGTTTTATTAAATAATTAATTCAGTTATTTAATAAATAAGATTTATTAATTGTGTAAAATCCTAATCTATATGTTTAAGTCGATCCCTTTAAACGGTCATTATCACGTAGGTACAAATAAAAGGACATGTATAAATTCCCACAAATTACTGTTTATAACGAGCGTCACGAACGATTCTCTCTCTCTCTCTCTTTCTCCGTTTTACTTATTTATCTTTCTAAGGTTTTCCTTTTTGCTTATCCTTTCTTTCTTTCATCACCCCTCCTCTTTTTGCAAGTATCTGTTTTTCTCTAACAAGGCAAGTTTTGAACCTGTAGCATTGTTTCTGCTTGTCATGGGAGATTTCAAGCACTAATGACTTTCCATAGGCACTGAAGGGCAAAGAGTGGTCGAGAGCCTCATTTGTTTATTAGCTTTCAACATGTGAAAAAACATAATCTTTTCCTCAGGACAGTCATCAAAACCTAGGCCTTTATCATACTCATACTCATCATATTTTTCAATTTTGTATTGAAGCACTTTCATTTTTTATATGAGTATTCACTTGTAAATAAGCATAATGCACTTTTACAGCAATTCATTACAAAAAATTGTAAAAAGATAAGATCCCTTGTACAGATCTACTAAAGAATTCATTATATTGCAAAAGGGAGAAAGATAGATGTATGTTCTTTCCCTGAAACAATGTTTAGTCATTGATTCTCAACAGTCTAAGGTGTAGCACCTAAACAGCAAAAGAGTCAGAAATGTTTTAAAGAAAGACAATCTTTCTCTGATTCTAGCTAGATTGAATTTGCGTAATTTCTTGTGATTAAATCTCACTACATATATTGCGACAGTTAAAAGGTAATAAGAGATTGTTTAGGAACACAAGATATTACTTTTTTCCCCATAGCTGTAATACAATCATTAACCAAGCTAAAAAAAATGTACAGAAATTGATTTAAAAAAAGAAAACTTCACTATTGAAAGACTAGCCTTCTCAAGTTATAATCATAAAAGATCATACAATATAATGCTGTTAAATAAAGTAACACTGAAGTTAATTTTAATGGGACAGAAAAGTAAAAAAAAAAAAAATAAAGAACATCCTGCTATCATAACTTATAATGTTGTAATGTTCAAAAGTATCTATCAACCGTATTCAATATATGGCCCTGACAAATACCAATTATTGTACTTCTAAAAACTATGTTGGTCTTAAACGACTGTATCAGACAGTACTTTAAAGCATCAGAGACAGAAGTTATCTAAATTTGCTTCAAGCAGACTGCTGATAGTCATTATAAGATACTGGCTCCATATATTTCTCACATATAGACAACCAAGAATGTATAAAAGGCCAAGTTTTATGGATTACCTTCGAAAATGCAGAGAAAATTTGTGAGGCAAAAACAAATTGGCAACAAAGCATCAGTGACTGTTCAAAGTTTTAAATATATTTTTTCTTTATTCCTCTTAGCAAAATCATTTAAACAGCAATTTTTTATGCATGACATTTGTGATTACAGGTAAAAGTTAAGAGATATTATATATGTTGAAAATCAGTTTTCATTGATCCAAGTTCTACGTGTGACTATAAGTTTCGTATGTCTTTTGAACAATAATGAAATAGACCCTTTAAGACAAGCATCAATATTTCCTTTAAAAGTCATCAGTGCAGAACAAAAGCTTAAACAGAAACAACTGAGGTTAGAATGTTGGATGGCATTCATTTTTATATGCAGTTGATGAGTTTTTCATATTCTATAATACAATATATATGGATTTGTGATGATGTGACTTTACCAGTCTGTTCAATTGCTCGACCTGAGAATTCTGAATCTTCACTGCCTGAGACAATCATGCTTTGATCAAAAAACTACTATCTTTATCACAGTATCAGGAAGTTTGTAACTGCACAGGAATCTTTTTAAAGCTGAACGCTCGGATTGGAATCCCTAAAAATTATTTGATGGAGGTGGTCGACCAGGGTCTGAGGCAGGAAACACCAGGGGAGATTTGCTGCCAAATGATGGAGGTGGAGGCACGGTAGGGTTAAAGGTAGCAGGCCTTGGACCAAAAAAATTTGGAGGTGGGGGAGGAGGAAACTGCGTTGGAAATGATTGAGAGAATTGGATTGATTTATCCTTGCTGAGTTGAAAGGGTGGAGGGCAAGGTGATGAAAATGTAGGCTTATGGGATCCCGTAAAAGGTGGTTGACTAAATGAAGCAAAGGAAGGCTGTGAAGTGTTTGTAAATGGAGACTGACCAACTGAAGGAGGGTGGTTTGGTGTTGTGGGTGGTGGTAGATGTGGGAAAAGTAAAGCATTGGGTGGTGGGGTCCACCTGGGATTCTGGCCAAAACTAGCTACAGGTGGTCCTGTTCGTGGAGGAGGAGCGTGAAACATGTATGGTGCTGGAGGAGGTGGTGGACCTGAAAGAGGACCCCTCACTCTGGGACCTACAAAAGAAGAGATTGAAAAAAAGAATTCTTTAACTTTTAAGCAAAAAAAAATTTGCAATACACTTTGAGATCATCTCCTACTCCTAGGTGAACTCTTGGTTTGCCTTAAAAAAAAAAAAGCCTTAATCAAAATTTAAGAGCTGACAAGATCTTAAACCAAATCACTAGCCATCTAGAACGGAAAGAATGAAAATGGGATTTTACTTTAAACGATTGAAACACATTTCATTATTCTGTCTCAACCTAAGCAATTTAAAAACTGTTATAATTTTTACACAAGTGCAATCTAGTAAAATCAACTTCATTGGAATCTTTCATATCAAACTATGATGCAGATTGAATAAAGCAAAAAAGTCAAATTACATAGAACATTGGATTAAGAGTAAAAATATATAGAGGACATTTTAATGATAGCAGTTTTTATTTTCTGCCCCTACATACTGTGTTTTTTTAATCAAAGATAGAAGACACAGATTTTGATCTAATTTTAACAACCAATCCCTGGGTTGAACAGTTTCTTAGCCCCCAAATCTTTCAAAATTGTCTGCATTAGTGTGGATAAATCTATACTATTACTAATAGCAACTTAAACTTAATATTAAAGAAAGTCATAAAGACTAAATATATGTATTCACAATTTTTGCCTGAATAAAAGTAGGTTTTAAGTTATAATTAACAAGATGTTGATTATGCTGGAATGCATTATAATTTCCAGTTAAAGATAAAGGAGACTGTGAAAATATCTTGTCCTTATTGCTATTACAAACAGAATTTATGTAAAAAAATAAACCAACTAAAAACAAACACCAGTGTGAAGGATAATGTATTAGTAGCTGTCCTGCCTCAAATTATATGGAAAAATAAAATGTATTGACTAACCTCCTGATCCATTATGGCTTGTGGGATGAGAAGGTGGCCACTGATTTGTTGGTTTAGCACTGAACCTTTGACCTTTGGCACCAAAAGGATTACGCATCAACTCACCAGGTAGAAGGCTGGGTTTACTTGGGTCAGTGTCTACCATAAAAAAAGAAAAATATACTATCTTACACAGCTTTTTGAGAATCAAAAAAACTTTTTTTCCATGAATTTTAATATTTCAACACCTTCATTATATCTAAAAACTAATACCAATTTCCATAATAAGTTCTTAAATTTATTTTAAAATTACAATGACTGTAAAGTGATGAAAATTTTAAGCCTTTTGTGAAATTGCTTAATTCGAAATAACTGTGCAAATTATTCATCCTAAGGTTTGGCAAGACTGTGAAAACTTGTGGCTCCTGATGGAACGAATTTTAACAGCTGTTGTTCCATCAAGTCATAGTTTAAAATTTGACAAAGATCTAGATTTTTAGGGGCTTGTGTTGCTTTGTTTAATTTTAATGTTATTCAATGATATCAACTGAGAGTGATTCCTCGCTGCCAAAAGCAGAAAACATAACAATTAATATGCTTTTTGTACTGAAATCAAACTTGGGGATGTCCAGAACATACCCATGATTTAAATATGCCAGAATTACTAAAACTTATTTTTAAGGACAATCCATTTTTATTTATCGAATGACCTTGTGAAATGACATGGATTTACCTTGCTTTAAGTTTATAGTCACAATAGTTTGCATTAACAGATTTAACTACCCTTTACGCCAACTAGGAGCAGGCCTAAAGGATTAAAAAGAATACTGATCTACAACAAGGTATTTGAAGGTCACAAAGAATTTGGAAAATGAGCTAATTCTGCATTTTCCAAGCAAATTCTAGATCCTATTCAACATTTACTATAAGTATATGAATTCCCACAGAAGTTACCCAGAAAAATGTAAAAAAAGCAAGCCTCAAGAAAGAAATTTTTGTTTTAATACAAGGCTCCACTGAAATAGTAATGGGGAAAAAAAATCAAAACTGTTTCCAAAAGTATATTTTGGTTTCTACTTAGATGATAATTCTATAAATCCTTTATACTCTTTTGCTACAATTATAACTTTACATCCTATTAAATCAATGTAACTGCACAAAATTCATTTCATAGTAGCACTTTTTTCACACTTTCTTAGTTCATAGATCTAGAAACTTTTATCCTTACATGATAACATGAAACATTTATACAGAGAAGTTAAATGGTATACCGATAAAATCTCATTACATATTTATCAGTCCTGTTCCTTTCATACATGACATGTTTCATTGAAAAAAAGTGGAATGGGAAGATAATGGAGGTGGAAATGGAAAAGCTCTTACATTAGAATAAAATGTGTCTGATCCACTTTAAATAGACTCAAATAATATATAATTCTATCTTGCTATAATAGATATAAAATCTTTTTTTTTAACGGACCACTTTTATATTTTCAATCTCTATACTTAAACCAATGAATAAATTTAATTTCTAGGTGCATAGCTCATTTGCAAGTCAATAAGTGGATATCCATAGCAAACAATGAATGACATTCTAATGACTGTGCAATTGGATGTGGATGCACATCTACATATACAAATATACATACATACATATATAATAAAATATCATTTACTTATGTCATAAATCAAAATTTATCAAAAACTCACCTCGAACAACATCTTGCCCTGGCCATTTCCTGTAAACAAAAACAAAAAAGAACCCTAAATTTTTCTTTCTGATTTTTTTTTTTTGAGAAAGGGGAGACAGAGAGTGTGTATGTGGTGTGTGTGAGTAAATGAATGAGTGACTGAGAGAGAAAGAGAGAGAGAGAGAGAGAGAGAAGGAAATAGAGAGAAAAACTGAATTAAATTAAATTAGCACATCCATATACATTTCAGATATAGAAATATCACAGACTAGTAGACTTTTATAGAAAAAGAAAAGTTGGAATCTATAAATTAAAATGATTAT
This sequence comes from Elysia crispata, assembly GCA_033675545.1. Lineage (NCBI taxonomy): Eukaryota > Metazoa > Mollusca > Gastropoda > Plakobranchidae > Elysia > Elysia crispata. Next base: position 339,218 of record JAWDGP010000761.1, on the reverse strand, counting down.
AAAATATGACAAGGATATGCTTATCATCTAGTTCGTATTAATAAGCTCAAAGGATTACTTTTTTTTCCTTTGCAAGGGATTCTCTTCATTTGAGCCATTGTCAGTTATTCCTCTTTCCTTATTCTTTGCTCGACGTTTTTCCTTTCTCTCCTCTTCATCATCTGAGTAATCACGATGCTGGTAAAATAAAAATCATAAAGAAATAAGTTACAGGTCAGATCACAAGATGTAAGCTGACAGGGTATGTGCATTATCTTCTATGAAATTTATTTGCAAAGATCAAGAGTTAAGGTTAGTTAATGTGTTTCTTTACCTAACTATTGCTCTAAACATTTGGACGATAGCAGAGACAAATAAGCAGGCACAACTTACAGCTGCAGGAACCTCGTTATCATTTTTCCATGACGCATCATCACACTTTACTCTGAAAAACATTAATATATCTATTATTGCTGTCTCAGGCTGTAGCATTGATAAAACTCACATCCTCATTTGGCTTGCCAACATAAAATACTAGAACAATAAAACAGACACAAAGGAAAAAAATAAAAATCTAGTGTCCCAGACCAACTGAAACAATTATACTGTGTTTCAACAATTGTGAATTTAAATTTTAACAGAGGAAAAATCTTTTAAGTAATCACAAGTATAAAAAAGGAATAGTGATTGTTACATAAAATAATCCTATCACCTTTTCATGTTTTTCCCAAACTTATCTTCCTGTATTCGAGAAATGCTCTTTTCCAAAAAAAATTCAGAAGTATTGAGCTCAGCTGTACCAATCATGAACCAGAGTAAAAGGAAAAAAGAAACTCACTTTCTTAATTCAGCGATGAAGACATATTTTGTTAGATTATCCGCTTTAGGAGCAAAATAGACTCTGTGTCCAACTTCGATACCCTTTTCTGTAATATCTGCTGCATTGTTAAACCGTACAGAATAGTATGGCCTCTCTACAGTTCCAAAAGTCTCAAATATCTGAAAAATTATGAGCAGCTATAAACAAAGAAAAGAATCCTAAGCTTTCTGAGCATCATTATGACATGCATGTATTACATTCTATGTAAAGTTGGGCTATAAGTAATGCATACCATTAACTTATTTCCATGAGGTGAGATAAATAATTTCACTTAACAATATAACTGCAAATTTTACTTAAGGATAATTGGTTTACTGTTTACTTTCAAACCACAATATTTTCAGCAAATTTCTGTTCACCATTTTAAGAGATGGATAGATTTAGGATGTGAAAGTTTTATTCAGTTTCCAATACAGTCAGTCTTTTAGGAAGATATAAAACTATGGAAATACAACTTAACACTTTCTAATTTTTTTTCAAAATTTATTGAAAAAGGAACAATTAAAATAGCTATGCAAGTTAATTTTTCTAACAACTTACCATGATCCTACAAATTAAAAAAAAATCAGAATCTATATGGCTCATTAAAGGATTCTTACACCATATAATTTGAGGTGTAATATAAGCAATTTATTTAGCTACCAAAATTAATAAACAACCCCCCCCTCCCCCCCCAAAAAAAAAACAAAAAAAAAAAACAAAAAAACAGTTAATACACTCCTCCTATAACCATAAAGATGTCAGTCTTTAGGCCAAACTTATAGCTATACAGCTGCATTCTACATAATCTGTTGACTTTTTCTTTGCCTACAAATCAACTCTGTTGGAGACTCAAAAGGAGATTTTAAAAATTTTACAGCTTTATCTTCATTGTTTGCTGCCCAAAAAATCATGCTGGAGACTTAAATGGAAATTTCTGAGTTCATTGAAAGCTGCCAGAAAACCTTATTGTTTTATTTTTATCATCAACCATCAGTTGCAGGTTTTTGATAAGACAAAATACTGACAACCAAAAGGAAGTTGTAGTCTATGTCAAACATCTGTTCATAGAGACCAGTTTTCTGTGGCCCTGCTTCGACACTGTGGGTAAAATTGACTTTACATACATTGCTTCAATCAATAACCTTTCCAATATGACAGTGCCATTTACTTAGGTATGAACAGGAGATTTCATGTGTGCACTTGTGAGACAGAGACATAGCAAGAATGAATGTAGTATTCATCATTGGATATCAGACTGTATTTAAGAAAATGAAATTAATGTCATATATCTCAATTCAATCAATCCTAGATTGGAAAACATGCCTGAAACATGCAGCCAAAAGATAAAATGAATGTAACTGAATTTAAAGATAAGATCAGGAATCTTTTTTTCCTGCATAACTTGTTGAAATTAAGAAAAAAATTTCGATAGAGTTAATGCCCAAACTACAATTTAATGAAAAGATACATTCTTAAGAATTTTGGAAGTGCAAAAATATGCTAAAGGAAATCAACATAAATACTTACTAGGCCTAAAGGCTTTCTCCCTTCTACAAACAGTATAGTGTCATCATACAAGGCCGGGGAATTGTTGTCTGCTTTCACCACAACTGCATAGTAAAAAAAAAAGGAATCAAGAAGACAAATTTACTCTTTTACTATCCATTGTAAGGCTTTGAATGTTTATAAACCATAATAGATTTCTTAACATCTATTCTGTAAATAACTATGAATTTGTGTCAGCATAAATATCTAGATTTTTGGGTGTTTTCTTTAATGGGAACCATGGGTTTTTTTTTTTCTGGTTTAAGGAAAATGTTTGCATGAAATTTTGACAGACTATATAGATGCAAACAAAGTTCATAAATGAACAAAAAAAAAAAAAAAAATAAAAAACAAAATTAGAAAAAATGTAAAGACCACACATTTATTTAAAATTTCCTTTATCCTCTTTAGTGAATAGGATCTGCATAACTGCAAGCTAACCCTAGTGGGAAGATGGGTTGGTAGTTGATATGGTGTAAATCATGGGATCACTATCTGAGAATTAGATTGCAGTAAATTCACAACATGATTTGGAAGCTTTACTAGATATTAGTTACCACAGTGATTCAAATTTTCAATTTACAACTCTCATCAAACTTTGACAGCCAAATTTTAAAGATAAAGAAGACTGTAAACAAATATTTTAAAAAGGCAATTCAGCAGGCACCTACAAGCCACTATCTTTAAATAAGTGTTTAGTTGAAATCACTGAAGTTTGAGCCTTATTCAGGTCTACATTTATTAAAGACTGAAGTTTTTAAGGGCATTAAAAAAAATCAAAGAAGGCACTTACTAAGATTATACTGTCAACACTTTTACAGTGATTACAGACCTAATTGAGCATAACAAGATGCAGAAAACAGAAAGGCACTACTTTTTAATGCTTTTTGATTTTTTTTAATGATTTTCTAAACTTGTGCTAAAATTGATATTCCCCAGAACTTTTTGGACACCATGTTTTGTTGAATAAAGCAAAGAAGAAAAAAATCTTGTGCATTGTTGTTTTTAGTGTTTGTTATGCGTTCAAAAGATAATTTCCTCTGTTGTACCTCTAGATCTGGATACAGGCATTGATCTAACCATTTACTAGATTTACCCTCTGCTTTATTACATTTGTAATGAAACAAGATTTAGAGGTTGATGGCTCCTTTGGGATTAACTATAACAAATCAAAAAGTTATCAACAAGGTAAGAAAATACTCAGCATGAAATTAAAAACATGGTGACTGCACAGTACAAGACTGATCAATCAGCACTTCTAAACATACCGGTAATAAAGGTTAAAAAAAAATGTACATGTGCTCCCATGTGCTTGCAACAGTTGCGTTATTAGCCACAGTGATAGGGGCAAAGAAAATGAAAAATAAAGGAAAACCATCACCCTTAGGTTGTGCTGTCTTTATTTATCTGTTATCTGCCCAAACAAGTAAAAAAGGACTGCATTTTAAAGAATAGTATGCTTCTAGTGTGTCAATAAATAAAAAAATAGCACAAGTAAATGAAGTATTTACAAATCATACCAAGAACGCCAACAATGCCAGAAACAACGCCGAGTGGTTCCACTTCAACACTCTCATCCGGAGAAATCATTAAGTATTCCAATGGTGGCAGCTCCTATGGAGTAAAAGAAACCGTAGTCAAGTCAGTGAAGATTGGTCTGCATGTATGCATGGTGGCACCACTATTGCTTTAGGTCAGACTATAAATTAGGAAAATACTTATTTCATTTCCATCAAGGTGCTATTAACCTGTTCCTCAAAAAGAGACTTCACACCTAACCCTTTCAACAAATCTAGACCTCATATTCAAATTCAAAATTTTCCTTTATAAAGATGTCTACAAATAAAAGTACACAACATAATGAAAATAAAGCTTGTGAAGATCATAACTATTATGCAATGAAATTTGTGACATGAAAACAAAAATAACTATATTTTATATTGTAAAAGTTTAGGACATCAAGATTAAATAATAACACTAGACAGGAAATCAATAGTCTTCTGAAATTGCTTCAATTGCATTTATAACCTTAAGCTCTCAGATCATTTCTTGAACCAACCTCAGGAAATATCTCTCCTTCAGTGCGAATTCTGTTCTTTTGCATGTTAGGTTTGGTTGAGGTCTGCTTTTTCCTGTCACAGAAGCACAATTTGAAAATTCAAAATCCAGCTTCAACACAGTAAATCCTAACTTTATTTTATATCTTTTGCAATTCTTAAGTTCACCACTTCATGGACAAAAACAATAAATGCAGTTCTTTTTTATTTTCTTGTTTTGTCTATTAGATTTGACTTACTCAAATCTTACAATGATCATTTTAAAGTGTTTGTTTCATTGGGTGTTAGCAAAATTGATTTCTACTTCATACATTGATAAAGTTAGAGAAATAATTAAGTTTACTTTCTTACAAAAGGAAAATAATTACACAGAAATACTTACTCAGTTTCTTCATCACTTATCATGTCATCAAATTCCTTAAGACGATTTTCAATGGGTGGTACATATGAGCTACTGCTTGAGCTGCTGTCATCTGCATCATTGTCATCATCACTATACGCAACAATGGGCTGGCCTCGATGAAGCAGCACTCCTTGTAAAATATCCTCATCTAGTAACCCTTTCTCTGTCTCCTTTTCCTTCCCTACGATGGTCGTTAAACCTGCATTACTTAGTTTATCGTTGTTCATCTTTGGAGTTACATTAACATCTGGTAGGTGCATCTCAGATGTGTTTTTGATACAAATGTCTGTTTTATCAAGACCATTTGAAATATTGTCCTGCTCAATATTCATTGACTCATTGTGATGTGAAACTTCTTGTGATGACCTGGATTCTACTGAGGGAAATGGTACAGTTGGATTTGTTACACAATCAGCAGCTACAAAAACCTCAATACATTCCACCTTCAAGATTCTTTCATCAGTATATGAGCTTTGGGGATTTTTTGCTGTGGAACCTATCAAATTTGTAGCACTTATTTTGTCTTTATACTCAATACTAACTTCTTGAGTCCTTGCATTGTTCTCTAAAAGATTATTCCTTGCAGAATCTTGCAAACTGCCTGCTGATGACAAATCATCTGTGGAGTTCACAGAAAGACTTTTCTCAGACATGGAACTGAACGAGGTGGCTTTATCAACTTGCATGGCATTATTTGAGACACTTTGCTCATCCTCAGATTCTGTAGGGTTTTTATTTCTCTGTTCAAAGCCTAGATTAGATCTCTTATCAATGGATCTATTTGAAATCTGGCTGTTGTGTGCTGCCTCGTTGAAATTTTCAACGAGCTTATCTGAGTCCATGGTGCTTGCCCTGCTGTCATGAGCAATATTTTACATCTAAATAAAATACTTCTAAGATTTAATACATGACTGCAGAACTGTTCCTCTTTCAACTGAAACAGAATAGATAAAAAATTTAAATTAGAAACACGTCTAGTGTCTATATTTATCGTACATGAATAATGTCAAAAGTTATGTTTTTTCATTAAACTTTCAAACTGGCGTCCAAAATGGAATAAAGCAATACTGATCGAGCCCCCACTCCATGTTATTGTCCATATATCTTTAAAATGTTATCTTATTCAAAATTGATATCAGGAATATAAGTCACATCTGATGTAATTTGTAAATGTCATATATATCCTGGTTCTAGTTACACTGCAATACATTGACTGAACTGATATTTTGATGCAGAATTTTCTTCATAGACAGATATATCTTAAATTAAATGCTAAGGTACACAATTAGATATTATTACAACATACCTGCAGTTTTGCATTAGAGACAAAATTAAAGGGATGATAAATTGAAAGACTGTGATGAGCAGTCTTGAAAGAAAAAGAAGTAAAAAAAAAAAAAAGGGAGCGGAAAAAAACAGAAAATGCGTATTCAGAGAAAAGATGAGATATTGTATTGTTATGGCTTTCCTAATTTAAAAACTCTCATAGATGAAATGTTTTAAACAAAATAAATTTAGCGTCAGAAAGATAGAAATGGAGATCTATATAGCAGAGTTTCAGACAAATACTGGGTCATAAAACCCACATCCCACAAAAACAAAACTTTTTGAAAAACTTTGTGGCATAATCAACTTGCTGTGAAGGTAGTTAGGTCTTCTACCAATCCGCCAAATATGGTGAAATAGCTTTTGGGGAGGAAGTCGGCAAAGGATGGGATTGATGTCAAATCTCTAGGCATTGGCTTGCTTGACTGCTACTCAAGTTAGTCTCGGAGTATCAACAGGGTGGAAAGGACCTCAAGAACCTTCGGTAAATTTGCAGATATCTGCCCAACTCCCACAGAGAACTATTCTTAGTCTTTTACTTCAGTGTTTATTTCGCCTAGATTAATACATTTTAGTTGTCGCGATTACGTAATTAGTAAATTAGGTAAAAATGAAATGGAATGAGTTATAGTAAATGAGATCCCTGATCAAGCTCTGAATCCTTATATTCGGAACCAGAAAATAGTGCCGGGGCAGGTGTCGGGATTGTGTGCATGCGCTCGGACTGCATTGGGTAGAGGCTAGCTTCAACCCTAAAGAATAAGTAGAGCAAGCAAAAGCTCAAGTAGATTGGTATACAGAACTGGGACAATGTCACATCTGGAAATAATGTAACCAAAAAATGCTTTTATCTTGAAAAGTATTTATTTGCGGCAAATGAAACCATATTCTTGATCAGCCTATCAAATTCACTGAGAAATATGCAATTCAAAGCTTATAGGAAGTTGGGCCCACAGTTGCAAAAATCCTGAGCCTTTGGGCCACATTTTCTCTTTGGAAGATAGATCTCTGATTACTTCTACTGCTACTACTGTTGCTATTGGCTATTGATCAGAAAATCATAGTAAACTTCAACTTTGTCATGATAAACTCACTCTGATAAAGATACTACAGCTCTTTAATGACAACAAGTAGATCTAGATCTAGATCTGATGTGAAACCTGCCAACGACTTGGTTTAAGAAAGAACAAATAGATCTAGATCTAACATCTTGGCTATCCAGGCATTCTCAACGTTTTATCTAGCTAAGAAAATCTTAGACAAGAGTCTGAGATGTTTACAATGACCAGATAAGTCGTTACTAGTTTTAGAGTATTTACAAACCATTAATACACCCAGCGTGTTCGCAGGTTTATTTGTGCCGATTTTCGCTTCAGTACAGCTTACAGCAGTTTGAACCAAATTTGAACAAATAAAGAGTGGTTATTTCTGATTTTCTGACCACCCAACACTTTTTTTTAATTTCTGTTGAAGAGAAAATTAATTTCCGATGAAAATTGACAACAAGGGGCCTTGTTTTATAAGATTTTTAGTCTCATAGTTTTTTTTCTAGCTCTTGATATAGTTATGGTAAAAGAACTTTCTTGTATAGCTTAGCACAAACACCGAACAATACCCTCATTTATTTACCTGTAGCAACAACTTCCTATGCCTGGATCTATTCTACGACTTTAGTGTGGCGCCAAGCAGAAAGCGAAACAAGAAAGACATAGTAAATCGACATCTAGATTTAGATTTAGACCATTATATACGTATTTACGGATTTCTTTCTCTGAAAATCGCAAACGTTGAAGTAATCAGAAATCCAGACCTGAATTAGATTGTTCTAGATCTAGATCTAGATCTTTAAACAAGAAAATGATTTACAGCGCAAATCCACAACCTGTGAATGTACATTCTTTCAGCACAGAAGCACCAGAAGTAAACCCAGATCTGAAAAGGGTAACCTCAACAGTGGAATACAAAAATGATAGGTTTATTGTCAAAGATAGGAGTTTTAACAGACAATTTGCTCATCTTTATGCGGAACGTCTAATGACCATGAGAAAACGGTTAACTGCAGCTGCCACGGAAAAATGGGGTAAGGTTGATTGTTGAAAACCAATAATTTATAATTTTCTTTTTCATTTGTACTAAGTTTAAACATACGCTAATCTGCCCATTGATTTTTTAAATGAGGGAATTTCAAGTTGATCGAGGATTTGAAGTTTAATTACAGCAACTTTGGAAAGTGATTGTTATACATCATATAACATTAACAAAGCTAAGGTTTCCACTGCTGAGGTTCAATGGCAAAAATCTTCTCTTATCATGAGGTTGGTCTGTTCCCTAATAATTTGAATGAAATAAGTTTTATGAAAGTTTAACATCCCCTTAGTTTCTTGAGTATACTCAAATTAAAAAGAAATTTGCATATTATAACATATGATAGTACCACTAAAGGGAGAGATAGAGGCAAGATATGAGAGTTTGTCCCTAGAACCTAGACCTCTTTCTATCTGCTAAGACTAAGGGGAATGGCCTCTCTTATGTTAAAGAAGTCCTTCTTTTTAGATAAGTGTTGATCCTGTTCTAATTGTGAATTTCAATTTTACTCAAACTGGCCCCCTCCAAGTCCAATTCATTAAACAACTGTATGCTCAATTTGTTGATAGAATGCCACTTGCAGATTAATTTGAGAAGTTGAGATGTAATATAAAATGAATTTTGTTTTGATTTGAAATATTGGGGTGTATAGAAAGAAGTATTTCATTTGGTATTGGTTCCTATAACAAGAAATGTGTACCTTTATTACTGGATGTTGAAAATAGTAAATGGCATCTCCTCAGATTCGTCATTTTATGCCTAGACTCTAGATATATATGTATTTTTCTCCTCACTGACTTGGTTTCATGAATGTTTTTGGAAAGGGGCTGTTGTCGCCAACTGCAGGTGCACTGTCAGCTAATGAGTCCATTACGGGACAAACATACATAATAATTCATAAATTGGCTATGAGATGGTGTGTTAAACGCAGTGTGTATTGATTATAATTGATAGAAATTCTCTCAAGTCGAAGTCTAAAATTTAGTAGTATTAATTTGATATAAATTTTTTTTAACCATGGCTCGCAGGTAACACACCAATAAGAAAGCTTCACGAGCTTATCAATGATGAACGCTGCATTGTCATTGGCACCATTTTCAAGCACATGGAGCTTAGACCAAACATTTTAAAGGAAGTCAGTGAAGAGGTACTCTTTTGTCCAGATACCTTGTATTGTCAGATAATTACATATATGTGCTGTCGTAATTTTTACCAAGATCTGTATTCTTTAATATAAGTGGGGTTATAATTAATTTGAATCTCTTGAAGTTCATAAAAAAAAGAGTTTTGAGAAATTCTCCTTAATCGTCTTTTTTAATCTTTCAAAGTTTTTGGATTTTCATAAAGTTCTCATTGACTTGATATTAAATATTTCAGCGTTTTTTATGAGTTTGTAATTTAACATTGGTTCAGAGATACCACAGTCAATAATTTAAAACTGTAGAAAATTTGTTTGCACTGTAGTTTCATTTCTAAGCTTAATTATTATGTTGGTTTTTTTTTTTACATTAATTGATTTCAGCACAACCTCATGCCTCAACCAATAAGAAGCAGATATGCAGACACAAAGGACAAGCTTATTATTGAGGATGAACTGCAAAGAATTTTTGTTGTAGGAGATTTAAAGTGTGAAACTTCTGTCACAGGTAGGAGCAATTCAAAATGACTTCTTGATACAGTGTTCTCTTAATAAGCAAAATGTACAATGTTGAAAACGCTCTTTGGGTTAAATTTGTTTTGATTTTAGCCAAAAATTTTGGCCTCACCCAAAATTTAAAAAAAGTTTGGTCTTGAAGTGATTTCATTAATAGCAAAGTTGTGGTTTTTTTTCAAAAAATTCTGTCACTGAAGTATATCATTCTTCAAAAGGTTCCAATTCTACCTCTGAAAAATACTGCAACTTTAACAGAAAAATATAGAAAAAGTAAAAGTTTTTTGAAGATAAAATTGTTAAATTTCTATTTTTTTTTCTTTGCTTTAATTTCCAAATTTTCTGCCATATGAGTTCAAATGGCAATTTTGGTTTAGGTAATCTTTGCAATCAAATTGACCCCATTGCTTAAAAATGTCTGCCCTGTAGGTGTAATTGTTGCTGTCCTTGGAAAAGAACCAGAGGATGACAAGGGCAAGTTTCATGTGGAAGATTATTGTTACCAACAGCTACCAACACAAGTGCCCAGACCTATCATTGATCAAGACAAGTAAGCTTGGTGGTTATATCAACTAAAAAGGAACCCAGACTTAGAAATTTAAAATTATTATTGTATCAATCTTAAATTAAGTTCAGCAAATAGGAATAGTTGATTTTATCATAAGTCCTCAGGCATTTTTCTATAAATAAATTGATCTTCAATATGGAATATTTTTTCATCTAAAGAAAAATTAAAACGAACAAAAAAAACAACTCAATGAAATGAAACAATAATTGTTTTTAAGGTTACAGCAAATTTTGAACTCATTACTTATTAAAAGAAATGAATATTCTTTGTTTATCACAATACTTTCTTTAAGCTTAACTTAGGACCAGAAATTTTAAAGATTGAATCATATATCTTTATGGGTTTATAGATAACATTTAAACTTCATTCAGCATGAAGAAGAAACAAAAAACATTCTTTCCAAATTAAAGATAAAAAAAGAATTTACTGAGTCTGTTAGCACATTTTGTCCAAGATTACAAAATGTTATCAATATATGACAAAACAAACTAGAGCAAGGAAAGTAATCATGAAGGAAGTGTAATAGATTAAAGAGGCTTAGAAGTAAAATACAAAAAAGGTTAACGGATAACATTTTCTTTGTCGTTGGACAACATGAGCATCTTCAGGTTATTGACTCAATAAGAACAGAAGTTATGAATCAACTGTAAAGGATGTAAATCAACTGTAAGTTTAGTGTCTGCTTTTTTTTTAAGTTGAGTCAATTCAAAATAAATTTTTTCATTTTATAGAAAGTGGTTGAGCTATTCGATTATAACTGGGTTTTTAAGAATACTTAACAGCTTCTTGGCTTTGTACATTTTTGCAGGTTTAAGAATTGACTTGAAGAATCTCGCCCATTATTTAAATCTTAAGCTTAACTTGAGTGCTTTGTGAACACTGTTTTCACATTTAAAATTCATTAACCTGAAAGATGGTGATGGTTAGTTTTGGCACTGACAAATTTATTATTTTAGGCAATTAATTTATTGTTTTCTGTTCTTTTATTTGCTGCGTGTGTAGATTCATCATGTTTGTTAGCGGATTTGAACTTGGAGGACGTGAAGAACGGCCTTTTCAGATGCAAATGCTTGCAGACCTTGTTTGTGGTCAGTTGGGTGATTTGGATCAACAAGAAGCGACAGCTTCAATATGCCATGTTGTTGTAGCTGGCAATTCTCTTAGTGAAAGTACTCAAGATAGAGATACTCTTACAAAGGTGAAAAAAAAAATGTGCTTTTGTTTTAAAGAAGAATGTGTTGTATGTGGTGTTTAGAGTGAGAGTAAATAGCCATCGTAAATAAAAGCTTTTTTAGACATTATGATTAAACAAGATGGGGGCTCAGATAAAGAGTAAGGAATGGCATTGAAATATGTCAATATATATGAAATGTCTGTATGAACTGCAACGCATTTATAGAATTAGTGGTTTTTTCTATTAAAGTGTTAGTGGATGAACTGGAAACTCTTGATATATCTTGAAGGACATATATGTTTGCAGAATGTTTTAACACCATTATACAAATTTGAAATGTGTATATGTGACACAAGAAAGGTTGGATAAATTAACATTTTATTTTAGTCGGCTGAAGAGTTGGTCACATAATTTATTTCCCTATATTTTTCTTTTTTTTTCTTTTAGCTCAAATCATCACTTTATGCTTTTGAAGTGATATTTGATTGCTCCATGCTAATACCATGGCCAATGTTCTGCTTGTGATGGTTAGCACATTTATCAGCAAGGGGGAGATAACACCAACAATGATCTAATTATCTGGAACACTTAATATTGTCTCACGGTCACAGGTCATAGAATGCAAGTGGATGTAATAGCATAGATGGTTGGTTTAGGTAAAAAAAATTTAAATCAGCTCAGCAAGCCCAGGGTCTTGGTTTTTTTTTTTTTTAAATAATTAAGAGCTTTCTTTGCTAACTAAGTGTATTTATTTAAATGAAGAATTTGCCAGCCCCCTATCTCAGCCAAAGTTTTTAAAAAATCATATTTGATTTAAAAAAGAATAATTTTTAAAGAATCAATTTCTCTTTATGTATTATGTCATGAATACCTTGTACACTTTATTGCCTGTGCAACTCAAAATAGAAAATTGAGCTGGGCTTTTGTGATGTGGATCAGAGGTGTGAAATTGTTTACAAACCTTTTTCTCTTTTCTGTTTTACAGGCCAAATATTTGTCTAAAAAGACAAGCGCAGGGAGTGTTGAGGCTGTGAAAAATCTGGATGGTTTCCTTGGGCAGCTTGTGGTAAGTGTTTTTAGAAGGTTGTAATGAAAAGCATTTTCCCTATACTTTCAGGTTTAATTTTCTTTGTTAGAACAAAAACTTCTAATTCTTTATATCAAGTTTCAAAGTTGTGCCATTAAAAGTAGTTAAATCACACTTTTAAGTTTTGGAGCTGTACAAAAATGAATACAGACTTCTCCTTTTGTCAATAGCTTTTCAGTGAGCTATTGCTCGACCAACTAAAGTGTCCTGATTCCTGGAATTCTATGAAAGTAGGACTAAAATTTCTCGAGTTATTGATTTGAGACCCTGTTTTTTGTTGTTGTTTTTTTTTTTTTAAATAAAGAAAAAATTTTTGGGTGAAACAAAAGGGTTTCTCATCTTTCAAGCTATTATAATAATTTGACTGTACATTTAGCACAAATTTATATATCTTACTATGCACGGCGTCTCAAAATCGGCTCTCAGCGATACTCTCGCCTGCATATCTCCTTACCGAGGACCGTCTTCAGTGAATCAATCACTGTCAGATGCGCTCTGCTGACGCTGCTAGGCAGGGTAAACCAGTGTGCCCGATATTTTGCGCACTGCACTTTGATGCGTAATAAAGTTTGCCTTTGTTTAACAAGCTATGATCAAATTTGCTAGCGAGCTAGACTGGTTTCCTCTTGACTTTCGATTTATAAACTCTGTCTTATGACTTTTGTGAAATTCCCGTGTTTTTATCTTTAAAAGGTTTTATTTTAGAGCTTCGTTTTGCGCACTTAGTTTGTTAATTAAGTTTTATAAATTTACTTCTATTGTATCATTGTTAATTAGATAATTACAGACAAACGGCTCCATAGAAATCATTTTTTCTTCTTCAACGGTTTTCTAATATTATTTCTCTTTCTGATTTAACAGGTTTCTTATCCTCAGCAACAATAGAGAATTTTTAAATAATTTTTTTTTACACCATTATGGAACATACTCAAGATCGACTCTACCATTATACTTCTATTGTGTTCACTTAATAAGACAATTACTGGCAAACGGCTCCATAGAAATCATTTTTTCTTCTTCAACGGTTTTCTAATATTATTTCTCTTTCTGATTTAACAGGTTTCTTATCCTCAGCAACAATAGAGAATTTTTAAATAATTTTTTTACACCATTATGGAACATACTCAAGATCGGCTCTACCATTATACTTCTATTGTGTTCACTTAATAAGACAATTACTGGCAAACGGCCCCATAGAAATCATTTTTTTTTTCTTCAACTGTTTTCAAATGTCATTTCTCTTTCTGATTTAACAGGTTTCTTATCCTCGGCAACAATAGAGAATTTTTAAATAATTTTTTAAACCATTATGGAGCATGCTCAAGATCGACTCTACCGTTATACTTCTATTGCGTTCACTTAATAAGACAATTACTGGCAAACAGCTCCATAGAAATCATTTTTTCTTCTTCAACTGTTTTCAAATATCATTTCTCTTTCTGATTTAACAGGTTTCTTATCCTCAGCAACAATAGAGAATTTTTAAATAATTTTTTTTACACCAATATGGAATATGGAATTTACCCAAGATCGTCAATATCAATATAATTATGTGAATGAAATGTGCCGAACATGTGGCCAACTGACTTTAAATAAGAAGGGAAAAAACAATATTAAATTAAAAAGTCGTTCTCTGGCATGGAACTTAGTGATGACATTCGTATGGTGTTTGGAATCGATCCGAAATCAATGATTTTCATCGCAATATGTTGCCATATAATGTAAGGCAAACATATCAGCGTGGAAAAAGAAGAGGCAACCTTAAAAGCGTCTAGGACTAGATCTATATTTATGACACAGACAACTTGAGATTTATGGTGTGACTTCGACAAACAAAAATCCTTATTAACCCATCTTTGTGATATCGTCTCTCTAACCTAGCTAAGCCATGGGAGTTTACAAAGCAGGCACGAGCTCTCACACTTAGAGAGACTCACCGAGAGAGAACTCACAGAAAATAAAACTCACCCAGACATTCATACCACTAGCCACTTTTTAATTTTTACTGATTGATACCGCAACACTACACTACTTACACTTGAAGACACAACTGAAACGATGACAGGTAGCCATATAGATAACGAAATTAGCGTAGAACTAGTAGGTACCAGCAGGCCCACTGATAGCATAGAGACAGAGAGAAGATTCCCACCAGTTATATCAGTATGAAAATAGAGACCACATAGACACTTCTCCCACTAGAGACAATTAAGAAAACGAATGTTAGATGCACCATTAGCAGACACACAGACAGTGGAAGTAACGATCGACAGAGGTACAAACATAGAATATAGATCTAGAAACTGACCACAAAACAGCGCAACAGTCATAGACATGACTTGTAACGATCAACAAAACTCACCGTTCCAACTACCCCCATAGCTTCATCAACACCTATCAAACCCTCTGGTCAGCCACAAAAGAAAATTCAAAAACACCAATGATAAAATGTGTTTTATTATTCGCCATTGTTCCTTGTTTGGATATTTCAACTCGATAGAGTAACATACGCTGTAGTAATAATTAAAGGGAATTATATTTGAACCTAGTTCACAGACACAATTTTTGTGCTGAGGATATGATTTTTGCGTGAATGTCTAGAAAAATATTTGTCTTATTCACAGTAACATTTTTTTCAAGTTCTGTGGAGCATTCAATCATGTTAATTAGCCCAGTAATCAGGTCATTTTTCCAACTTTTTAAATGGCTGATATAAAAGCTTCTATCAAAGCTATTTTTACAATTTTTTTTTAATGACAACTTTTTTTTACTATTTTTTTATTTAGTGAATGATCAAATGAAAAGATAATAAAATGGAGCTTGCAGATAGTATTAAAATGAACTATTATGACAAAAGACTGGTGCATGCCAGCAGTGCGGCCGACCTTGACCTCACATTGGATGGATAACCCCAACCCCGTGACCTATTTATCGCTTGACTGAGGCCAGTGCGGCGCAACTAAAGTATCACTAAAGTGACGCCGTGTATGAGCTTTCAGAATGAGGAATATTTATTGAATTTTACAATGCCATCTTAGCGTTAGATTTTATTTTGTCAGCTATAGCCTCAAAAGCTTCTGATTGTTGCTTGATGCCAATAAAAACATTTCCAGTGATAAACTTATTTCAATATGATCACAGTACATGGTACTCAGTAAATTCTTTTTTTATCTTTAATTTGGAAAGAATGTTTTTTGTTTCTTCTTCATGCTGAATGAAGTTTAAATGTTATCTATAAACCCATAAAGATTTATGATTCGATCTTTAAAATTTCTGGTCCTAAGTTAAGCTTAAAGAAAGTATTGTGATAAACAAAGAATATTCATTTCTTTTAATAAGTAATGAGTTCAAAATTTGCTGTAACCTTAAAAACAATTATTGTTTCATTTCATTGAGTTGTTTTTTTTGTTCGTTTTAATTTTTCTTTTGATGAAAAAATATTCCATATTGAAGATCAATTTATTTATAGAAAAATGCCTGAGGACTTATGATAAAATCAACTATTCCTATTTGCTGAACTTAATTTAAGATTGATACAGTAATAATTTTAAATTTCTAAGTCTGGGTTCCTTTTTAGTTGATATAACCACCAAGCTTACTTGTCTTGATCAATGATAGGCCTGGGCACTTGTGTTGGTAGACAATTATACATAGAAGTTTTGGATAGTTCAATTAATTGTCATAATAATGAACCAGTGATAACCTCTATTTGCCAAATTTTTATTTATCTACAAAAACCTGATTTTTGCCCTTGATCTATTTACAGACTAGTGTGGATGTGACTATTCTACCTGGAGAATTCGATCCAACCAACTTTAGTCTTCCCCAGCAACCGTTCCATCAGTGCATGTTGCCGGTGTCATCTCAATATAATACCTTGCATCGTCAGACAAACCCTTGTGATATCACTGTTGATGGACTAAGGTTAGAGAAAAAGATTGAGGACAATCATATCTTATGTATGTTTAAACCATAAAAGTCCCTTAATGTTAATCATCTTGCGTGAAAGGTTAATTGTAGAGAGTTGGGAATAATTTGCTGTAAGCATGGCTGTCTGCTAGCGTAATACTTAGTACAGCGCTAACTTGATTGGAGTTACAAGGTCATGATCCAGGCACTGAGGTCACCCTGCCAGAATGACTGGTGATCAATGTAACTGGGAATTTGACTTCAGAGATGCCTCTTATGAAACTTGATTTTTATGAAAGATTGTAAGAAAAATTAGCTTGATGGGTATGAAAACTTCATAATAATATGTTCACATGTTCATTTTCTATGATTCAGTATGTATATATATATATATATATATATTTGTCTTGAGAATGAATGACAATTTTTTCCAAAATTTTTGCAAGTTCAAATAAATGAGTAAGGCTTTCAAAAACGCTTTCATTTGGATGGGTTTTTCAAATGAAGAGATTGAGATGAAGAATGAGAAAATACCAAGTAAAACCAAGTTAAAAGAGCTGTTCACTGAACATGCCTGCTTGTCTAACAAAGTTATAAAAAATAGACCAAGCTTTTGTACCATTGGCACATTACAACAGCAGATAACAAATCACCAACAATAAGCAAAGAAATAGACCTAGTACCCGTTAAGCCCTTAGCCTGATGACATCAAAGTAATTCCCTCTTTTTCTTGTTTGGTTTTAAACTAACAGATGGTTTAAGTGATCTTTCACGTAACTGGTTTGATATAATGGTATTTTGCACTTACATGTTGAAGAGTTTTTTGCTGGTTTTTTTTTTCCAGAATTTTGGGAACAGCAGGTCAACCTGTCGAGGATATCTACCGCTATAGTGAGATGGAGGACAGACTGGCCATGTTAGAGAATACACTGGTATGGGGTCACACGGCACCAACAGCTCCAGACACATTAGGTGACTTCAATGTTGAAAGACATATCTCTTGTTTGTAGACATTTAACCCTTACTTGAGTTCCCTAACCTTGAGGTGCCATCAATTTGAACTTCAGAGTAATTTTTCATCCCTGAAGCTCTTACTAAATTGAATATATTTGTGACCTTTGTAATGGAAACAATTGATGATTTTTCAAAGCTAAATAACTCTACCAGTCAATTAAATTTAGGATTTAGATAAAGGTCTTTGTACTTGAATATCCTCAATAAGCTAATTACTCTTGCATGTATCTTTTCGCACTTAAAGTGAAGCAACATCAGGGAGATTTTGTTTGAATTTCTGAATTTTTGGCTCTATGTAAAAGGATAATAATATAGGGGGTTTTTACCCTTTAGAGAACTACAATTTGTTGGCTTTAGAAGGCTTCATTTTATTATCTTTTTTAGCCAAGATACTCTAGCAAAATACTTTATACTAACTACAGAAAAAAAATGACAGCACGCAATATACTCAGTTAAAAAATTTTGATTTTCAAATGAATCAATGTAATTTTCTTTTATATCTCTCTTATTTCCATAAAGTGACCATTACATTTATAGGCTGCTTTGATATCCTTTTCTCATGACATTCTCATATTTTAGCTTGCTATCCATTTGTGAAAGAAGATCCTTTCATCGTGTCTAACTGCCCTCACATCTACTTTGCTGGATGCCAGCCAGAATACAAAAGTAAAGTGTTTAAAGGTATTTTGCATTGCTTTTTATTGTCTGTCTCTTTTTCTTTTCCTATACAGTGGCAGCAGCTAAATAAAGGGAATAATTGTACATCACTCTTTTTGGGAATATTCACATTTGCAAGTCTAATCGTTAATTTATGCATGTTAGCGGGTTTCATTCAAAGACATACTGCTATGTTCGTGAACATTATCACGAGAGGTATAATGCAACAGATTAAATTACAAATCTTTGGGGAAGAAATGTAAAGATATTTCACACCGAAGAAAATTGTTTTAGTTCTGTTATGTTGATTATTTCATTTAAGAGACAATAATTACCTTGAGGCTCAAACAAAAATCATGAGACGAAAATAGTTTGCTATTGTTTATAAATCTTAAGAAATAAAAAAGAAAAATGTTGAAGGAAATACATTTTGGGAAAGAGGTGCTGAGTATATGCAGTTTGCACCTCAGAAATGCTATTAGTTTGGCATGATAATATGCACATCATCAAGTTATAAAGTTTACCTCTGCAGTGCAAAATAATGAACATCTCAAGAAAAGTGTTCAATAAACTGACTTAAAAATAATATATCAAAATATTTAATTTTTTTTTATCACATCAACAAATAATGTTTTTCTCAGGTGCATCTGGTCAAGAAGTCCTTCTCCTCACTGTCCCCCGCTTCAGCCAGTCAGGTACAGCTGTTCTGGTGAACTTGAGGTCTCTGGAGGCCCAACCGATCAGCTTCCATAGTCATTTCCCCATAGTGGATGAGAGTGTAAGCCCTGAGGTGGACAAATGATACAACAGATATTTTCATAACTGGTATGATTGTTTTGAATATGACATATACATTTCTCATGATTTGAAAATGTTTGCACTTTCCACAAGTTCATTTTACAAAAATTGCAAAGCAACATCTCTTAATTTTATTCAATGTTATATTTTAAATAGATTCTGTCTAAAGTGACAAGTATTATATATTATTTTAACAAGTTTTTACTGTTAGGCTTAAAAATTACTTAGGCATGTATATCTGATCAAAATATATGATTGAGAGGTCTATCGACTGTTCTCCATCTATGGTATGGGTAAAATCCCTAGCAATGAATAGTATAGTTCTCTTTAGGAAAGATTACTAAATTTAAAAAAATCTGCTTTGAAGGTAGGATGTTAGCTGTTAAGAGTAACTAACTTATTCTACCTAAGCAGATAAAAGTTGGGCTTCATCACTTCCTACTCAGGTCTAAAGCAAATTGACTCTAATGGAGATATTTTGCATTAGATTTGAGTCTTTAATATGCTGTTTTTATGTTCAGCAATGCAATTCACAATTCATTTTTTACCATTTCTCAATATTGCAGTATTTCTCCTTTGTTCACACATTTGCAGTTAACATTGTTTCTTTGCGAGGCGCTTGTTGCAATTTTGTAGGAGAAATTGATTTGTCATTGTAAATTTGTAAGATCATATATTGATATTTGAAAATTGTAGAGCAAAGAACTAAACAGTATTTGGTCAGTCTCATTTGCTCAGTCATTAAATCATGAAATCAATGTCACATCTTGTTCTTGTTCTTGTTCTTATGTACCTTCAAGTGTGTGCCTGTTAATGGGTTGATGTTGGAAACAAAATGTATTGACAAAGAATAAAGTTGGGAGAGGAGAATGAAACAATAATAAAATTGTCTCATATTGAATGCATTCATTTTCTTAGTAGGTAGCTTATGTATATTATCTAACCCAAAGGCTATTTTATGCAAGTTTTTACTCCTTGAAGGCTTTGCTTGAGCATCAACTCATGACTTTCGTGATTGCAATTTGAAAAGAATGTTGAAAGAATAGAAATTACAAAAATTTAAATGTGTCCTGTGTTGTAGAAGGTTCTCTGATGCCATGAGTATGTGAATGGCTAAAGTTTGTGAGAGGAATATGTCTGAGGGTGTCATCTATTGCAAAGATGTGGGAGTTGTCTGATAGTGCAGCGATTGCTGGAGTGGACTATAATTTTCAAGAAAACATTCTTGATAAGTTTAGAAAAAATGGCAGAAATGTGCAGAACCTATTTAGTTACAATTCTGTAAAAAACAATGGACAAAAAGGAAAGGAGCAGTACAATGTATGAGATTCTTGCCAGTCTCATTTTAGGATTGACACAGCAAACGAGATGAAATGGCTTCAGGTCATGACATTTTAGATTATTGGTAGTTTGATGTTCTAGAAAAGAAAGTCAGATGGATACATGTTTGTGTTAAAGAAGGCTGAGAGGAAAGTCTCAGTTGAAGGTTAGGATAGACTTTGTTTCTAAAGGGCTGGGAAAGCAATTTTGTTATCAAAGATGATTCACAGAATCGTTTGATGTCCTTGACCTTAAGTGGCGTTTTATTTTTTTTTTCAAGCTCAAGTTGCGTGTCAGCAAAGAAGAGGTTGACTCTGCAAGCCTGATGAGGAGGATATTTCTTTTTCAGGAAGTTTCTTATGAAATAAAGAAACTGATAGACAAATGTGAGCTGTAGGATAAGAATATTTCTTTGAAAGCTATAAGTATAAGTCTGGTTGTGGCAAGACATGTTCAACACTTGTAAATGTGATGAGCCTGCAAGGGTGACGCTAAATGAACGGAGAGAAGCAACAAAAAGGCTCTTGAATTTCTCTGAATTTGTTTGAGAGAATTGACAATCCATTAGGAAAATAACTGAACTTCTAACTGAGCAAAGCATAGTGTCTCCAAACATAATGTCTCCCTTTTCCGAAACAATTATGACTCCCTTGACCCAAAGAGTTGCTACCATTTTTTTAAAGGCTGTTGTTGACATTTGCCCCAATCTGAAGAAGAAAAAATAAGAACATTATTTGATGATAGCTCACAAATTTCGTCACAAAGTCTCAACTATGTTTGCACAACTTGATTTTCTAGACAAGGGCATCAAGAGGCTATAGTGTATCATACCAAGACTTTACAAAATGGGTTTCATGTGATTAGAATTTGTCTTTCCTAATGTTAAATCTATGAGACAAATTTGTTTAGCTTGCCATATCTTTAATGTGATAAGGTGGGCTCAAGATGCAAAGGATGTCTTGCGTTGCAGTACGATGTTTCTAGTTACCGAGGTCATTTAATCAGTGCTGAACATGCCATTAAGCTTCAAAACCATGCCCTTTGAATTTAATGTTTTGCTTTTTACAATGCTGCTTTTATGTAGAGGTATGTTATTTTATACAAAATTGTTACCTTATATTTAGAATATTAGCATGCTGAATCAAAAATAATGGCTCAATCAGCCTTCAAGATATTTCTATCTTTCCTAGATGTTTCTTATTGAAAAAGATAATGTATTTAATTTAACAGTAATTCATCTATGTTAGGAGAATTTATCCATGCTTGAACATTCTGATTGATTATGATAGCCTTGTCAACTTTTTTTAATTGGCCTGAGTTCCCCTCCCACCCCAATAAAAATAACTAAAAAAATTGAAACTTTTGAATTAAAAAAAAAAACAGTTCAATACCTCAACTTTATTAAAAGTGTGATTTTCATGTGCTTCATATTCATGATCTTGCTTAAAGCTTATCTTGGTTCACTGGCCCTTTCATGTTGATGAGGTGATATTTTGCTTGCAAAGGTAGATTAAAACTAAATTTAACATACTGCATGTTGCAAGTTTCAATTACTGAGACAACAAAAGGAAGACCAGATAGGGTGTAAAGTTGCTGCAGTGATAATAGTGTACATTGCATTAAATTTATGTTTGATATCCAAATGGTGGCAATTTGAGGTGGACAAATGTTCTCATCACCAAGAACATGTACCATAATCATTTTATGTTTGCATTCTTTCATAAAACTGTTTAGGGTTGTAACAGTGCATAAAGAAGAAAAATGTCATGAAACTGACATATCTGTAGATGGTGGAGCTAAACATGTCTCGAGCTACCCTCAAAATAGACCCTACCTCTTAATATAAAAATATAAATGTTCTTCATGAAAAGTATTTATTGATCAAAGCTTCTACATAATGTACCAGATGGTCATGGAAGTGAAGCTGGCTGTGACTGAGCCCAACAAATAAAAATTAATGCAGTGAAATCTAGAGACTATTGCTGTCTTAAAGTTAAAGCAACATTTATTATAAACAGTGGTCAAACCTCATTCAGATGTCCCTTTTTTAAGTGATTTATGTACTGCATTAACAACTAAATGCATTTATCAAAATATGCAGTAGTCAAACTTATGTTTCTGAATAGATAACTTTATATTATCATTAGAACATATAGGTCAAACCTGATTTAGGTGTCCCTCTGGGTGACTTAAATGTATTGATAAGACAACAAAAAATGAAAAGACATACAAAGACCAAATCAGATTATGGTTCACCTGTGGATGAAGCATGTGCTAACAATACAACTTAAGATGTAGAATAAAGATATAAATAGATCAATCTGATTTAGCTGCCCCCTCTGGAATCTTATGTGCTGCCAATACAAGTAAGCTGATAGGATAAAGATATTTACTGACTAAATATGATTTAGGGCCCTCTTAGGGTATCTAATGTGCTGAAAATACAAGAAAACGTGGAAAAAAAACGATATACAATGACAAAACCTAGTTTAGATGTCCCTTCGGGTGACTTACGTGCTTTCGATAGAACTAAACGTAGAGCAGATAGATGTATGCAGTGGCCAAATCTGGTTTAGATGCCCCTTTGGGTGACAAAATATGCTGATAATGGAACTAAAACATGTAGAAAACTAGAATAAAGATATATACATTGACCAAACCTGATTAAAATGTTCCTTCGGGTGACTTATGTGCTGACACAACAACAAAACATAGAATAAAGATATAGACTGGCCAAATTTTTTAAGTGATGAATATATTACATCTTTATATTAAAATATAATGGGATCAAAACAGCTGTAGTTCTTTTTTGGTGCTTAAGTGATAACTATATAACAGAATATATCAAATAAATACATACAAAGGCCAAATCTTTAAATATGTATTTACTTCACGTGAGTGACATATACATTTATAGCATATTTATTATAAAAGCATCTACATGTATCTTTTATATATAATTATATATATATATATATATGTGTGTGTGTGTGTGTGTGAGTGTGTTTAAATATATTTGGAGACCTGAGTAAGTTAAAACGATTTGTAATTTTGTAGACGGCCTACTGGGTCCTTTCGTTTGGAAAAAAGTTGGGTCATCAGTTTAATACCAATCTTTCTCATTTATGAATTGAGTGGTAAATTGTGGTCATAGGTTTGCAAGTATCACAACATGGTTGCTTTTTTGCGTAATTTATTTTTTTTTCAATTATTTAACATAGATGAGATAAGCTCATGGAATAAGTGTGCTAGTTTTACACTGGGTATCCCAAGGGGTAAGACAGAATTATATATATTTGTATTACACAAGTAATGCTATCAAATACCCAAACCACCCGACTATAAGATAACGATGCAATTATAGGACACCATCAGATGGAGTTTTACTTTTAAATATCGCAACAAAAACCTTTAGACCTTAACAATAACATCATTCAAATATACGCGCCATCATCAACTACTGTAGCGATGAGGACACAGAAAATTTGTATGAAAATCTAGAACAAGCAAAGGTACAATAGAGACAGCAGGATCTTTTTATCATCATTGGCAATATTAGTGCAAACGTAGGAGAAGGGAGAGAAGGAAATGTGGTAGAACCCTATGGACTGGGCATCAGAAACATGCGAGGAGAGAAACTAGTTGAATGGTGTCACATAAACAGGCTTATTATCGTAAACACATGGTTTCAGCAATCAACAAGAAGGAGATGGAGCAGAAACCAGCTCGATTACATCCTGAGCAGTAAAAGATTTAGAAATGCGCTTCTCTCAGCAAAGACCTACCTTGGGGCAGACTGTTATAGTGATCGTGTCCCGGTGGCTGCTAAAAGTTAAACTGAAAATTAAGAAAGCCTGAAGAAAACCTAGAAATATCAAATTTGACTTGGCCCTGCTAAAATCCAGACTCTTCGAAATAAGTACATGTATCATGAGGCTGATCAAAATAAATTTGAAGTTTTAGGAGAAACTAAGGAAATGGATCAACGATGGGAAAAATTCAAAGTAGCGATCACAGAAGCAGCTGTGGAACAAAGACTAAGACAGGAAATTAAAATAGAGGTGGATGACTAAAGATATTTTGGACCTTATGGAAAAACGGAAGCAAGTAAAAAAAAAATGATTGAGAAAATACGAAATATTGCATAAGGAAATCCGAAAAAAAATGTGATGAAGTCAAAGAGAGCAGAAACACTGAATTACACAGCAGAAGTTTGGAACAGACAATGTACAAAAAACATTGAAGAAATCTCTAAAAAGAAAACATGCTCACCCACAGGGTGTCTTAAGTAAAAAATTGTGACATCCTTTTAGAAAAAAAGAAAAAAATCTTAGACAGATGGGCAGAGTACGTAAGTGAACTTTTCGAAGACCACAGAAAAGATTACATTGTAAAGAAACACAATATTGATGGTTCACCTATCATGAAAGATAAAATCCGGGCAGCAATAAGAAATATAAAATCAGGCACAGAAACAGGCCCACACAGTATATCAGTGGAACTTTTAGAAGCATTTCAAGACTATGGAATTGATAGGATTACAACATTACCCAACGAAATCTATGACAAGCGTCACATTCTACCAGACATCTCCAAATCTATATTTATACAGCACTGCCAAAGAATCCAAAGGCAAAAGAGTGAATGGCTAGAACGATCGGTCTTACGAGTCATATCACCAAGATACTTTTAAAAATCATTATGCAAGTCAGAAACAAAATCAAACCAGATATAGCAGAGGGACAACGTCGCTTTGTACAACTAAAGCTATCTTTGAACTATAATTGAGCGGACCCTGGAAGTACAAAAAGATGTATATCTAAACTTCATTCACCACACCAAGGCATTTGCCAGAGTACGACATGATGAGATAATCACGCAAGTAACACAGTTGCAGGTAGATGGAAAAAAATTACAAGTGATCAAAAACATGTACTTGGAACAGCAAAGCTCATTAAAAAAAAATAAATGTGGGTTTCAGACAAGATGTGTGCTTTCTCAAGACCTTTTCTCTCTCTACATTAAAACATTGAAAAGATTATGCGAAACTTTGAAGGAAACCCAGGAATTGAACTAGGAGGGCACAAAGTAAACAAATTGAAATACGCCGATGACACTGTATTAATTGCATAAAATAAAGAAGACTTGCAACAATTATTAGACGTTGAAAAAAAAAAACAGAAAGAAAAAAATTGGAATTGAATAGCATATAGGCAGAAGAAAAGGTCGTCAGTAAAAATAATGAGTGTCCACCCATCAAAACTTTTATCAACGGGAATAAATTAAAGCAAGGGGATCAATTCAAATACATTGTTACTTTCATATCAAGCGATGAAAGCAACAACAATGAAATTGCATCAAGAATAGCACAAGCAATTAAAAAAAAAGTTTTCAAAAGATGAAATAAATACTAACAAATAAACACATCTGCATTTGCACAAGAAGAAGAGCCCTGGAAAGATATATTGAACCCATTTTGGTATATGAAAGGGGGAAACTGAGATGTGGGTCTTACGGAGAATGCTACGAATTTCATGGAATGCAGAGAATTCAAACGAAATAGTAACTCCCGTTCTCTCTCTCTCTCTCTCTCTCTCTCCCTCCGCCCCTCTCTCTATGTCTGTCAGTCTGACTGTCTGTCTGTTTGTCTGTCTGTCTGTCTCTCTCTCTCTCTCTCTCTCTCTCTCTCTCTCTCTCTCTCTCTCTCTCTCTCTCTCCCTCCGCCTCTCTCTCTATGTCTGTCAGTCTGACTGTCTGTCTGTCTGTCTGTCTGTCTGTCTGTCTGTCTCTCTCTCTCTCTCTCTCTCTCTCTCTCTCTCTCTCTCTCTCTCTCTCTCTCTCTCTCTCTCTCTCTCTCTCTCTCTCTCTCTCACACTCTCTCTCTATGTCTGTCAGTCTGACTGTCTGTCTGTCTGTCTGTCTGTCTGTCTCTCTCTCTCTCTCTCTCTCTCTCTCTCTCTCTCTCTCTCTCTCTCTCTCTATCTATCTATCTCTCTTTCTCTTTCTTACTTTTTTTTTTATAGGATACAGGAGGGAATATAATTAAGTCTATACTGCGAGTGTAAAATTACCTTGCGTTTTACAGAACTCATTTGATAGACTTTTTGTAAAATACAGGTTCCCTTTATCTCTATGAGAGAAAAAAAGCTAATTCAGTAAATTTTTTTTTCAATTTTTCTTTCAAATATCCCTCTCAACCTCACTATATAGCTATGTGGGTAGGTGATTAACTAGCTGTCCGTTTATTACTTTACCTGTTTCATCACAAAAATTTTAAAAGTATCAATAATTAGATTAGTTAGCTATTCTTATCAATTTATGCGAGGAACTACTCGACTACAAAAAACAAAAAAA
This sequence comes from Elysia crispata, assembly GCA_033675545.1. Lineage (NCBI taxonomy): Eukaryota > Metazoa > Mollusca > Gastropoda > Plakobranchidae > Elysia > Elysia crispata. Next base: position 312,429 of record JAWDGP010000761.1, on the reverse strand, counting down.
ACAAAACAAAAACAAAAACGCCTGCTATCTTCTCCCTTCCCCCCACCCCCACCCCCCCTCCCCCACCTAAAATAAAAACTAACAAAACTTAGATTTTTTTTCGGGCGATTTAAATGACTAAATATTAGCGTTCTCATTTACTTACTACTCAACCCAACTTTATCAAGATTTCTTTTACCTTTTTTTTGTTACTGACTTTCTCACTTCAAAAACTGATCCTACCTCTTTCTGGATGATTGATTTTTTTTCTGTATTGCATTGTCATCATCATCATCATCATCATCATCATCATCATCATCATCACCACCACCACCACCACCACCACCACCATCATCATCATCATCATCATCATTATTATTATTATTATTATTATTATTATTATTATTATTATTATTATTATTATTATTATTATTACCATCATCATTATTATTTGTATTTTAGTAGTAGTAGTAGTAGTAGTAGTAGTAGTAGTAGTAGTAGTAGTAGTAGTAGTAGTAGTAGTAGTAGTAGTAGTAGTAGTAGTAGTAGTAGTAGTAGTAGTAGTAGTAGTAGTAGTAGTAGTAGTAGTAGTAGTAGTAGTAGTAGTTGTTGTTGTTGTTGTTGTTGTTGTTGTTGTTCTTGTTCTTGTTGCTGTTGTTGTTGAGGTTGTTATTTTTATTTTTATTTTGTATTTGTTTTATTATGACTATCACGGCCATCATTCTAACAATCACCACTTCCGTCGTTTTCGTTGCGTTTTTTTTTTTTTTCTTTTTTTCTTACCTATAAATTAATTACAAATTACAGGCTATTTGCTTTTTAGGGGATCCCTAGGAGACAACGGCATTCAATGAGACGATCTAATATTGCCAATATCCTTCAAATCATCAGTGCAAAGCTATGTCAGAGCGGCAGAGCGTTCCTTGCACGGCTTTTAACCGGTACCTTCCGTTTAATTAATGACCTTACGATAACCACATCACTTCCGTGGATGCGCATGCGCTGCAAGATGATTGAGATCGAGTTTCTAAACCGAACGGTCTAATTTGTATATACGTTCATATATATATATATATATATATATATATATATATATATATATATATATATATATATATATATATCCAGTACTTTATAATCCATTAAACATGAAGAATTAAGTATGCGCTATAGCACATTTACAATAACTTAGCTCTCAATACGTTTTTCGGTTGATAAGATAAAAGGACACAGGAATCTTCAAGTAAAGGGTGGGAATAATTGATATTAATTTTCACAGTTTTCTTCGCGCCGTGCGGTGACTTTGACTTTGAAAGGGATCTATAAATAGATTGAGATTGTACAGATTGAGCTAACTGTTTTTATACTTAAACAAAAATAATAAATTTCCGCATTAGGGAGAGTAATTGCTAACTGTTCAAATTTGACAAAATGCTTGCCATGAGCAAAACTTTCATATTAAGTAAAGGCATTTAAATGGAATGGAGGAAAAAATGGAAAACTGATCTCTAAATGCAAGACATTCGCACTGCTGCAACACAGGACGGACTTAGTTCATAGTTTTAAGGGTTTTGTTTTGTTTGTTTGTTTGTTTGTTTTTTAACTCAGGCCACTCCAAAAGATGATCAGAGTGCAAATCAATATCAGTTGTCATGAAAAAGTTAGATTAACTTCGTCTTTTCTGCTAAAACACGCTCTTTGTGAAAAGGCTACAGTAAAAAAAAACAAAAACAAAAAACCCCAAAAAACTTGAAACATTTTTAATACAAGATGAGACTAGGACAGATACAGAGGTATGAGATGTTATATCCGTAATAGCACAGGTAAAGGAAGAAACAGAGACAACAATTTACAGAAGATGAGAAAGAAACGGATACGGAATTACGGAGACTGTAGAGGGAGGGGAAAAGACAGGTTGATGTTTTCATGAGGTTCGTGATGTAACTAGTAAAGGAAGTCTAAGGTAATATGCAAAAGCAAAAATTCGTAAAATGTCAATACTACACACAATCAAGAAGATGCAGCTGCAAGTTAAAGAAAATGCTATGCAAATTCACGCTGTCACCACGGCCAAAGAAGTAAAGTTTCATTTAAAAAAAAAAAAAACAGAAAATAAATCTCTCATTAAGTGCTTAACAATTCGTCGTTTCTGTTTGTGACATGCCTTTGAGAGTTTTATACTTTCAAAGTTAATTTGGCAAACCAATTGCTTCAAAATTAAAGACGATTCTTCTGAGATTCTTACTATGTCTTGGAATTTTTCTACTTCATACTCTTTTCATTTATGGGCCCTTCTCTCTAGCAATACCTTTTATTTAAGTAAATTTAATTGGCATCTGTTCACATTAGACAACGGTACTGAATAATATAACGTGTACTGAAGTTCTGACTTTGTCGCGCCTTTATAGGCTCACGTACCATCCTAGCACAGGATTGTGCGCTTCCGGGATTAAAACCGAAACTAATCTAACGATATCAGCGACAGCAATCATATTACTCATTTACTAACAGAACTTTCCATTGTGAGAACCAAGAGACAAGGAAAGGTGTGGATCCTTGAGTTTGGGTTTGGTAGAATTTTGGGATTGAGATGATCCAGACCGAAATTATGAATGGATCTTGGTCTGTAACTGATAGATATAAATCTACTGGATGTCAAACCTAGGAGGTGCCACTCACGTACTTAAGACCTGAGTCCACGAAAATCTTGTCTGGGTCAAAATTTATTACTTAGTTTAGTAATGTTTTTTCGTGTGTTTTTTAAAGTCACTACATTTAGGGTAATTATGTTTGGATCTAGATCTAGATTAGATCATGTCTAACCCTGCTTCTGTGCACCCATTAAATTTAGTTTTCTTGTGATGATAATCCGGGCTCTGCGATGCCAATTGCCATTCAATGTTATTGTTGAGACTCCAAGCTGGGCACTGCATCGTAAATGAAATTAGTGGATCACAGGCGAGTGTTAAAACATCACTGTCGTCTAATCTTCCCATCTCATATACCCAGCAGACTTTATATCTTATATAAGAATATCAACTAATGAAAAGGTGACACTGACAGTCTTTCCCTCTTTGAACTATTGGGAAGAGATCATGTAGAGCCCCAAAGGTGTGGAAAACAAATCCCAATTTAGGCACAGTTGTTGGTACCATGTTGCGAGATATGTACTTGAAGAAGTCACTAACGCATGGGAAGCTGCTTCCTTTGCATGTGGTTGTTAGAAGGACCGAAGCAAATAAAAGAACTAGACTGCAGTGACTATTACCACATGGTCCTTCCCTTCCCCTTTACTTTTCCCCAACCCAAACCCACCCCCAACCCTTAATACAAAGTCCTGACAAATACTTGGCATGACCACTGCCCCCAAACTTCCTCGAAACGTGTGGATTGCAGATAGGAATGATGTTTGATATAACATAATGTGATTGGCCAATTTTTGTAATAGAATTAGACCAAACCAATCTTGTTACAGGTCAATTGCAGCCTCTTGAAAGGGAGGAATTTACTGAGATGCAAAGAAACGCATGGGTTGAGAGTGTGGTGTGCGTGTAGGGTATCAGGCCTCTGCCTTTATTATTGGTGATTTTTTATATGCTGTCGGTGTCACTATGTGTCCAATGGCAGAAAAGCATTGTCAGCGGTTCAGATTGTTGAACAAGATATTTATAATTGCTCAAATCATCGCTCGAAAATTCTTTTACCTTGCTAATAAAACTGTTAATGTTTATACATGTATTGTTTCCATATTTGTTTCAATTAATGCTATTAATGAATTTATTTTTTTTTATGTTCATAGACCCAAGGTTGGAGGTTGGATTTGCAATAGGCTGTGGTCAGCCATACTGTTGTGACAGATTGGTGCAAAAAGAGACAATTCCCCTTACTTTTAAGAGCCATAAAAAAATTCCTGCATTGTCTCTAACATAGATTAATCTACAAGCATGGGTATTTTAGACAAAATTCAAGAAATTGAGCATGAAATTTCAAGGACTCAAAAGAACAAAGGTATTCCTTTTTTTTAATTTCTATACTTTACAGCTATGAAAAGTATGATTATAATTGCAATTGAATATTCATTATGGGTATTAATTTGTGAGAAATACACTTTCAGTTTATCAGCTTATTTCAATTGGTTTTGTGGCGAACGTTAGTGGGAATGTGTTAACCATGGAAATGCATATAGATCATTAATTTTGTTTATTTAAATTATCTTGTCCACTAAAATGCTTTGCTCACTGGACCAGTTATATAAGGGAGAAAGTTTTTGAGGGAAGGTGGGAAGATAGAAGAGAAGACTGAATTTTGTGTTTCGTAGCAAATTATTGTTTTTATTCCAGATTTGAATAAAGAATTGATCAGTGTAGTCACACACTAAACATAATGTGACTTTCTGTGATCCAAACTTGATATTTTGTAAATTTTTTTTGTCAGCTATATATATATTGTTCACAAAATATAAGGCTATGCTATGTATTTTTACTTAATCAGACTTAATACTTATATCATATTCACCTCTTCTATTTGGTGTGAAAATTGTTTTATAGGAATCTCAGTTGCCAGAATTATGTCTCACCTGAGAATTTAAGTTTTTGATCCTACAAAGGACAGACAAAGTGATCAAATTTAAGCATTAATTCAAGCAAATTAATTTGATACCCACTGTAAATAAGCTAGTGTCAGAAGTTTTATTGCATTTTAGATTTTAAATGCAATTCAAAGGAGATGACCATCATATTAAGACATTTGATATGAATTGTTTCATATGTAATAGCACAGGTGCTCTCAATCTAAAAAATTACTGCAGTTTGTTTCAATTTTATGTTTTAATATGAAATTAAATGTTGCTATTTATTCTAATTTTGTCTATTATTTGAAAAGCCCAGGAGATTTTTTTGGTTTTGATCTCTAAACTTCTGATTTCATAAAGTTCTGCGTGTATTTTCACAGCAACTGAGTATCACCTTGGTCTTTTGAAAGCCAAAATAGCTAAACTGAGACAACAGTTATTGGAGCCAACTGGAAAGTCAGGTCAAAAGGTAACAATTAGCTTTTTAAACTTTACTCAAAGAAAACACATGTTGGTTTTTGTTTTCACCACAGCTTTGCATGGTTTTGGAATTGAGGCTGGGTGTAAAAATTCATTCATAGATAGATTTATGTCCAGTTTTAAAGCAAAACTACAATATTCAAGATTTTGCTTTATGCATTCCAGGTCACCCATTAAAGTTCCCTTTTTTCATACTTATGGAATCATTTTATTTTGGTAATGATAACAAAAGATTTGCACATTATTTTACCAAAAACATGCATGTAAAGTAAATAAGATAAACAGTAAATCTGTCATATTTCGATTTGGGTGCATCATATCATACATGCACAATGATCTCTACATCAAAACCAGAGGATTCTGGTGAATTAATGCATAAACTATGGTTTCTTTTACCAGTTCCTTTTTTATATTAAGGAGATAAAAAGTTTTTTTAAGACTTTAAATATGATAGCTTCTTGTAAAAATGAGCTCATGATGTTATGGTTTTTTATTGTAAAACAGTTAACCTTCTTACACATTTTCCTTATGCATCCAGGGTGAGGGCTTTGATGTGATGAAATCAGGAGATGCAAGAGTTGCTCTTATTGGTTTTCCTTCTGTTGGAAAGGTATCAAGGTTACAATTTATTGAATTTTTAAAGTTTGCCTAGTTTTTAACTGATTCATTCTGAGAGGACCCATGCAATATTAATTTCAAAGTATAGTGTTAAGCCTATTTTATCAGAAAATACAGATTAAGCTGTTTTGAAAAATATCCCTACAAAGTTGATGACCATAAAACAGTGCATGTTTGTTTGCCTCAAGAGAATTCACCCTTGTTTATCCTTAATACCACACTTCTAAGATTGTTAGTTTTACAAGCAGGCTATGATAGCCATTTTTACTTCTACAATGACCTTTATATAACTTTTTTTTTTTGTTGTAAATACTACAACAAAAATCTAACATAAGCTGTTGCTATTTCCACAAAAAATTATAACTATACTCACTTATAAATATACAAGTTTACAGCTCTCTGTTCTTTTATTATGTTTGGCTTATGAAAAATGCTGGTCTCAAAATATGTTTCATCTGCTTCCTCATTTGTTAATGTTCATATTTTGATGACAGCCTATGAATGATTTGTGTATCTTCTTCATACATAAAATTGAAATGTTGAAGAAAGGGAATATGCCTTGGACTGCATTTCATTATATAGACTATAACTTGCATAAAGCACAACATTCACAGTATCAAACATTTATGTTTACATTGTTTACATATGCATTTCAATTTTGTAAGGTAAATGGAAAGGAAAAGGAAGGCACCTTGTAAAATTTTATACAATTGGACATGGTTACTCTAAAATGTGCCTACATATCACTATGTTTGAATTAAACGGTTGTTAACATTAATGAACACAAGAGAACTATTCATATTAAAGCTTTAGAGGAAGTTGTATTTCTCTTTTTATTCATACAATTACTTTTTGAAATTACATCTTTAAATTGAAAATGTAGATGACATTTTACTTTAGGTAAGATCTCTTTCAGTTTGTTGAAAGAGTTGATATGAGGTTAACAATTTATTATTTTTAATAATCATTTTGTTCTTGTATCCAGTCCACTCTCCTGAATACCCTTACCTCCACACACAGTGAATCTGCCTCTTACGAGTTTACAACTTTGACCTGCATTCCAGGTGTTATAGAGGTATGGAAAAAAATGATTAAAAATCTCTTGTTTATGTTTTGATTGCATAAAACTCAAACATTTTAGTGCTGCTTAACAATTGCATATGGTTTCTTTTCATCTAAAAGTTTGCAACGTTTTTAAATTTTGAATTGAACAAATATTTTCTATAATTTCAAACTAAAGGTAAAGTTCCTATCTTGTTATTTTTTTTTCTAATTTGACTCATAAAGTGTAAAATGTTTTACCCATTTTCAAGCATTCTGTCATACAAGAATGATGAGAAGGTTAAATGTAAATTTTAAAGGTATATTAAAAGTTATTATGTTTGGTTTTTTTTTCTTAACCTTTTAAAACAATATTTATAAAAGTAGTAAATTTATTCATTTTATTATCAGTATAATGGAGCAAACATTCAACTGTTGGATTTGCCTGGTATCATTGAAGGAGCAGCTCAGGGTATGGTTTTCTTTTTTTTTTTTTTTAAGATGTATATATATATACATATATCTTACAAGCTATGCTTGTCAAGATAGATTGCATTCCTTATCTTGTTTAGAGCACTTCAATATATTGCATATTTTACTTGTCATATTTTCTTGTTTTATTAATCACTGAACAAATGAATGTATTTGAGATATCTTGTCAATTTTCTAACCATTCACTTTTCAGGTTGATCCAGTTATTGAATGTTAATTTTTTTTTCACAAATTTGTTCTGCAAACATAAACTATGCAAACTATTTTTTTTAATGTGATATACAATTATTATACATGCATAAGCCAGTTTGTGTCAAGCATCGTGATCTCATGAATTTAACATCCAAATTTGCTTCCATCACTTTTTTCCTCTTAAAAAAATTACCCAGGCAAAGGTAGAGGTCGTCAGGTGATAGCAGTTGCACGAACAGCAGACTTGATTGTTATCATGTTGGATGCCACTAAGGGAGAAATACAAAGGTCTAACATTTTTTCTTTTCTTGCTCTGTCTCGTCAAGTTTTGAACATGAACAACCTTGAGGTTATAGATTTCTACTATCCAGAAGAGTAAAAAATCAGTCCAAGCCATAATACTGAGGAAAGATTTTGTTGTTTTTGTTTGTTTTTTAATTTGTCATACTTTCTCTAAAAAAAATTTCTTTAAGTCATCAAGGATAAGATAACAACAGGGGGATTAATAATGGGGATTGTATAAGAGTTTGGCAATGAGACCTAACATACAGCAATTTCAGACAGTTTTGAGAGCTAAATAAAAAAAGTGAAAGGATAAAGGCTTCCAGCCACGCTCCCAAAAATATAAGTTAAATTATAAATATAAAATCAAACAGATGTTTTCTCCTTCTGGGTGTCCAATAGGTATGGAATTAGATCAAGTTAAGAACTCTTATTTCTGATTGTATCGGAAATATTTTTTGCTATTTCTTTCCTGGTTTATCAGGCAGCTGCTGGAAAAGGAGTTGGAACAAGTGGGAATTAGATTAAATTCAAGAAAACCAAATATATATTTCAAGGTAAGATAACACTATGTTAAGAACCTGTATCTTCTCTGCATTTCCCAAAGTATGTAAAGAAACTGCAAAATATGTGTTCATAACTTTTCATTTAGACAACTCCGTTTATATCTAATTACTTCTAAATAGTTTTATGTCTTTGTATGCAAAAAGGCAACATAAGATAAGGTGTTGGAATTGTTGAACAACTGAAGTAAATTGAAAAAGTAAGCATAAAAGAGTGTGAGTGTCCAAATTGGAAAACAGAAACTGTTTTTGATTTAATTAATTTTTTTTTTCACTCAATGAATTAAGCAAGCTCCAAATTTTTATCTCATTAGTCATAAAAATCTGCCAGATGTTTTACGACAAGAAATAGTGTTATAGCAAAATGTAAATAAGTATCAAATTATAGTGGACCTCAGGTCCAACTAAATTATATGTAAGGGAGTTTCATCAACTACTCTCAGCGTATATTTTATTTATTTCTATGTTTCTTATTATTAAACATACTTTTTTAAATGGTTTAATGGAAAACCAAGATCATTAAAATGGTGCCTTTGTCTGTCTGCCTGTCTGCCTCGCTCTCTCTCTCTCTCTGTGCCTGCTTTCCTCTTTCCTTCTCTTCTCTGCCCTCCCCCCTCCTAAAGGCATTTGATATTTCATGGCTTAGCAAGTGTTTATTTATGGCAGAGTTTAATTTATCTTTCACTGATGTCTTTTCAGCAAAAGAAAGGTGGTGGAATCTCCTTTAATGCGATGGTCCCGTTGACAAAGTGCAATGAAAGAATGGTGCAGCTCATCTTACATGAGTACAGTATCCTTTTTTTATTTTTAAAGTTTCTTCCTAAATCTTTAACCTTCCTTTACTTAATACCCAATTTTTCCTAAGGAAAATTCAAGATCATAAAAGTTTGTTAGGTTAGGTTCAGTATTGTGTCTTGTGGAAAAAAAGCATTCTCCAGAACCTTTTCTGGTAATAAATGAGTTGAAGTTTTGCTTGGAAGTCAGATTTAATACAGTTTAAATAAGCCTTCTTTCTAATACATGAAGAAGAAAAGGAAGGGAATATGAAATTCAATCCCAAAAAGATTATTATGCCTTTTAAAAAAAACCCCAACAAAATATAAATTATAATGCTTATAGATATTATAAGTTCTCAATTTGAGAATTTATTTGAGTGAGTTTAAAGCTGCTGTTTAGTAGGGATGTGGTTATTGTAAAAAGCCCAAATAAGATCTTGCATCCACATACGGAATACTAATTTCATACTGGTAGGCAATGAAATTGTCAAATTTTGACATGGCTGTTTTTGTTCAATTGTGAAACAGAAAAGTCTTTGCATATAATGTATAACTTACTGCTGCAAAATCTGAAGGCTGATTTTGTAAGTTGTGGACTTTAGACAAAAATTAAGGGGTTTTATATATTAAATGTAAAAGAAGTAAGTTATGAAGAAAAAGGTAATTACTGTTTCCTCTTTACTTTTATAAGTTTAGCAGCATTTGGTTAAACTGACCCAAGGGTGAAAATGATAAGAAGTTTCAGAAGTTGGCAGCACTTTCAAAGTTTTATCTTTTTATCTAGATAAAGGGCAAAAAGAAAAGCACTTCCAAAAAAACAAAATTGTTTACAATTTAACTCAGAGGTTTCCTTTAGTACATAGCTTTCATATATTTTGTCATTGAAGAAGCAGCAAATTCATAAGCTGATAAGTCTCCTGAGCCTCTTTTGGGAATTTGCAGTATATGGAGATTTGTCGTTTGACCTTAATACTTCTAAGAAATATTCAATGCTGAAGTACTTTTCAGAGAAGACTGCACTTCTGATGAATTTGTGGATGTTATTTTAGGAAACAGAGTTTACATGCCATGTTTGTATGTAAGTAATTTATGTATCTGTCTATTAATGTGAGAAAATAATGTCTTAATTATTGCAAGTAATACCAATTATTTTTGGTTCTTATCTAAATTTTCTAAAGGAATAAAAAACACTTGTAAAATTCTTCAGATGATAGAAGGGAAATGAAAATATTTTTATTTAAAGAGCTGGCATGTATGAATCCCAATTGAAAAATAAAAAAAAAATTATTTAAAGGAAAGAAAAAAAATCAAATTCATACAATATCACAAAATCATCAACTAATTAAGAATTGATTTGATAAAATTATGTCTGTCCCAGCAACAAAAATGTTTTTTTTTTGTTTTATTTTTTATTTCACCAATAGATCAAAATACTTTAATTTCAGGTATATAACAAAATTGATCAGATCTCTATTGAGGAAGTAGACAGATTGGCCCGCCAGCCTCATACTGTTGTTGTCAGGTATGGACTGAAGTCAAATTTTGAGCTTGAAAGTTATGGAAGGTAGCCTAGTTAGATTTTAGATTAGAGGGTTGAGAATATTTAAATTCCAGACTTTGCTTGTTTTTAGTAGATTTGAGTCTTTCTGTGTCTTTTTTAGCAGTCATTGTGTGCATTCTTTTCAGTATACAATATAACTAGGATTCAAGAAGTTTGTTACCACCTAGAAATTTATCGTCTCACATTCTGCTTTGATTGATTTTTTTTATAGAAAAGTTCTCTATTGTGAGCTGATCCATCTTTTTAGCCATTTGGGTATATATATTTTGTTTTATTTGCTTTATTTAGTCTTTAAACTGGTTATATGTTAACTCTTCCCTTACCATGTCTATCTACAATAATTATGTAAGTTACTACATAACTAATTGGCCTGTGACCAGCCAATACTGAGCATTTGTTATGTAGAGCTTGAAAGTGAATAATACATGTATATGGGATGGGATCGGGATGGAAAAAATATATGCAGATGGTATTGAGTAAAGGTCAGAGGTTTGATATAAATATGCAGTAGAACTCAGTTAGATCGAACACAAATTCCTCGAACTCATCCATTTTCCCCTTCTGATTCTCTCTATTCCCTTCTTATTTCTACGTATTCTTGGAACTGTTTTGAAGTTATAACAAGTTTTCTTCAAACAATCAATCCTAAATTTTAGAAAGAAAATGTTCGCCTTTTGATAGATCACACGCCTTACCTCTCCCTTTTACTGTGTAAAAACAATTTGTGCACAGGCAGTCTAGCCTTTTATCCCTTGTTGCAAGGAAGAGAGAGGCCCCCTTTTCCGCCCCACCTCAATGTAGCTTAGTCCAATGCACCCTGTGCCATTTGTCTGTCTGCGCCTCTGCTAGGTCTGCCAATCGCTAAGACTTCAAAGGGGCTGATTGTAACAAAGATTTGCTTGTTTCTAGTCTACAAGATATGGGTAAAGTTGACAGGTAAATCTGTCTGGGCTCACCCTTGCTTAATCAATCAGAACATGAATGTGAAATATAGCGGGTGGGTACGATCTCTTTATTATTGGTTGGAACGCCAGATAGCTCAAAAAGTGGAATGTTGAACTGACAATAGTGAGCTTCACGTTCAATCTTTTGTCAGGTTCTCTGGTGGAATTAGATCTAACCCTGTCTTGACAGACAGCCCTAGTCTGAGTTAACGATTATTCAGGATCAAGCAAGGTTCATTGTATTTGAACATGGAATTTAGACTGAATGTACACCTAGCAAGAACAAAATTTGTGACTGCAATCGTATGTAGACCTAGAGTCTAGATCTAGATCTAGTATCGAGAGTTTGAGATCCAATAATCACTGTTGCAGACAAGTTTTAACATAAAACGAGTTGGGAAAGACAGATGAAAGGTTGTTAGGGGATATCTGTTTGAAATACTAAAAGAAAGAAAAATATGGCAAATTGGGTATCTCCGTAATGCTTAGAAATGTACAGAAGGAGCCAAGAAAATGGAGCCTCTATACTTTGTTAATTAACGTACTTCAAAATATTCATGAAAACTGACCTAGACCCAAATCCAGGGCCAGAGTGCTCAAATAGAACTGTTCAAACATGGCTTCCTCGAACATAAAAAAAAAACTCCCCAATGAATTCGAGGAATCGGTGCTCTACTGTATGTATATGGTGTTGGAAGGGTTAATTGGAGCTCGAAGAATTTTGCTCACTGATTCTAGAAATAATAAAGAGTAAAAAAAGAAATCATCTTGATGCCAATCTCTACTAACAGTTCAAAGTTAGTTCTAAAAAATCAATAATGTAGTGTCCGTCAAAAGCAAAAAATTGCTTTCTTAATTTAGAAAGAGCTATAACATTGTAGGATATTCTTCCTTGCAATGGGAATCAAATAGAAGTCAGTTAAACTCATTTTTTATGCAGCAGCAGTGGTGGATAAGAGGCAATTTAGAAATGATTTCATTCATTGTTTTGAAACAGCACGGAGGTTATATAATTATTTTCTTTATTTTATTTTTAAATACAACTGAGACCAGATTCCTCAAATTGACCTAAAATTGAAGGGAAATAAATGTATTAAATAAATGCAGAAATGGCTTACTACCCTTATTTGTTGTCATAGAAATCAGAGATACATAATTATGGGCCCTCATAATTAAAACAAAAAAAAATAATAATAGAACACCCTGATCTTTCCGTTTGTTGTTAGTTTATTTAATATTTTCTAACCATCTTGGTCAATACCTTTGGACGCATTTAACATAATACATATACTAGGAGGAAAATGAAAGTATGTTTGGTGATAGGGGATTGATAGTATTCATATCATATCACAGTGCAGTCAACTGAAAACGAAGAAGAGAAGCAAGATAGAGAGAAGAGAAAAGGCTGAGTAGAGGTGAAAGAGCAGAGGCACACTATTTAAGATCTCAGATATTGTAAAATAGTAAATGAGCAATCTACAAGTATTAATTTTTTTTAATTTAATTTCTCCTTTTGATGCATTACTTTTTCTTATGATTTCTTTAGTTGCAATATGAAGATGAATCTGGATTATCTTCTGGATTGTGTATGGGAGCATCTGGCCTTACTGAGAGTCTACACAAAAAAGCGAGGAGGTAAATTTCCTCTCTTTCTTTTACAGGCTGCATATCTCTTATATGTTCCTTCTTATCTTATTTCTGTCCTCTTTGTTTACCCTCTTTTTTTTTTTTTTTTTTTTTAATTTAGCAGGATTTTTTCGTTTTAATATCATAATTAGGACAACTTAAAAAAGCCTTAATTAAGATTATTTTTAGACCCAAAGAGCCTTGATTAAGATTATTTTTAGATCCAAATGCTAATGCTGTTCTTGTTCCTTTTTTCCTTTTCAACAACAGAAAGACCAGATTTTGAAGGTGGGCTTATTCTAAGGCAAGGAGCAACTGTAGAACATGTGGTGAGTAATTATACTCTGTGGTGAATGAATAGTAAGCATAGAACGACTTCGGTGATGTTAAAATAGTATCTGGAACTCCTTGCTAAGTTTTCTTGTTTCAAATTCGAAATTAATATGACAGGTTTCTGAGCAACTTATGCATGTTTTTTCAAATATTTGCACTTTTGTCAAGATATTATTCCTACACCAACACATCTTTTCTGATGAAGATGTCCTTTATCTGTCATCTACAATTTTTTAATGTTTTTTTTTTCAGTGCCATGTTATTCATCGAACAATTGCTCAAGCCTTCAAGTATGCCTTGGTTTGGGTAAGTTTTTGAATACCAATTTATGCTGAGGTGTAATTAATAATTCCGATTTATTGTATAAGATGCTACTAATTAAAAAATGCATTTTATTTTTGTTTCTCTATCAATATATTACCCTTACGTTATTTTTCTAAAAAAATAGAGCTGTACCATGTTGAACTAAGACAAAAAAGGCGACAATTAAATTTGGAAATGAAGAATCAATTTCTGGGAAAAGAAATGAAAGCAAGGATTAAGAAAATGTAATTAATTCTGTTCTTGAAGATTTTAAGAAGTCATAAAGTCGTATCATTTTGATTTAAAATATTGTTGTGAGAGTGGTGCCAATCATTTAATGCATGTAAGTACCATAGATTTTAAACCATTTTAAAACATTCCTGTTTTTAAGTTCTTTGTTTTCATTGTTTGAACCCAGGGTCAAAGTACCAAATACAACCCCCAAAGAGTTGGTTTGAGTCACCTGATGGCTGATGAAGATGTTATACAAATTGTCAAGAAATAATCGAGATACTGTGCAGTTTTTAAGTTACCCCTGCAAAAAGAAAGAAATTTTTATGCTTGTATATGTCAGACCTTTGCAACAATTACTGAAAAATGTGCTTTCAATCGAATGTAACTGTGTAAGATGAAAGAAATAGCTGCCCTTGGATATTCCAAAGTTTTCTCTCTCTGTCTCTTTAGGTCTTTGTCTGCCTGTTTGTCTGGCTCTGTCTCTCTCTCTCTCTCTCTCTCTTGATCTCTGGCTGCTCTATCTGTGTGTGTGTGTGTGTCTGTCTGTCTATATCTCTTTTTTTTTTCTTTCCCTTCTCCTTCAGATTCTCTCCCTCTATGTTTGTATGTATAATGTAGATTTATTATGCAAACATAAGAAGACCTTGTTTTACATAAGTCACACTTTTTAAGCTTCAGTAATCATATGGTCTTTATTGTTAAGATATTTGACGTTTTACCTTTTAAGGGGGGGGGGGGTTAGGGGGATGAAAATCCATTGTGATATCTTCAACAAATCTGATGGCTTAGCACAGCATTAAATGCTAAGAAGTCATGCAACTCGTCTCCTGGATAACTATTAGGTTGCCTACTTTCTACTGCACATACTTTTGTGAGATGGATTCCTTTTTTTTTTTTTTTAAATGTTTTAGGACCAAATTTTGAACTTGTTCCTTTGCGAGAAATGAATGTTTTATTAAATATTGACAAACGTTTTTCTCCTCATATCCCATACGTCTCTGGAGACACAAATTTCTTTTTTGTTTTGTTTCATCTTGTTGATGAGGGAAAGGTAGGGGGAAGTTGGGACTGTATATGAATTTTTTGAGAATGCTAATAAATGAGAAAAAGGAAAAAGACTTTTTGTTTTGACATATTTCTTTCTCTAAAGATAATGTGTTACTTCTGTGTATAATTATTAGTATCAAAATTGTGTATTATTATAAAGTCTGAAACTCTCTACAGACATAAAATCGAAATGCATATATCCAAAATGCTGGTGGTATGCTAAGATAGTTATGGGCCAGTTTTTATCTTCATCATGTTTTTTTGCAAATCTTTCAGTTTTGGAGCATTGATATTGAATGCCTGTTGTGCTTATTCTTGAAAGTACTATTAGTGTTGCTGATTTAAGATGGAACATTTACGGTGCGGGTTGACTGCACCAGCCTTTGGGGTTAGCTATACATGTAATGGGAGATGGTTTGTAAAAATTCGTTACATATGAGGCCATCTTCCAGCCTATGACTACCAGTACCATGTAGCTTTGTGAACAGCTGGCTCAATGTTAATCTGGAATGCACATTTGTATAATTCCATACATATATTGTTTTAAAGCTAACATTAATGAAAACCTCTAGGGCATTGAGTTCTATCTGAGTACCTTTACAGTAGCAAAATTGTGGCCGTGTACCTTAGACAGCTTTTTCTGCTATAAAACTTTTAGTTTTCCAAGCCTGTTAGTTTTTTTGGTAGGAGCATCATATAGTAAATAGCAAGTTTTTTTTTTTTTATCATTTTAATGTTATATCATACATGTAATTTTGTCTTCTCCTAGTATTAAAACGTAGTCTTGATTGATCATTTGTCAGACCATTGAAATATATCTGGTATCCATGGTGAAAAGAATACAATTGAGAATGATAATTGATATGGAAGAAAGTTGATAATAATATTACATGTAATCGTAATATTTGTAGTATTCGGGTGATATGAATAATACTTTTAATAGTAATAATACATAATTATAATTATTATTATAATATTAATAGTAATAATAACAACAACAACAACAACAATAATAATATTACATGAAATCGTAATATTTATAGTATTCGGGTGATATGAATAATACTTTTAATAGTAATAATACATAATTGTAATTATTATTATTATAATATTAATAGTAATAATGATGATGATGATGATAATAATAATAATAATGATAATGATATTAAAAATACATTTTAATACTTGCACTTCTCGTTCCTTGTGATGATTTTTTTTTTTTTTTTGGGGGGTGGTGGCCTATTCTTCTACCATGAAGCTAAGGGAATTGAAACGTAGAATATGGGTTGATTTTCAGACATATTACTTTTTTTATTAGGCTTTCCTGACGAAAAAGTAGCTGAAAAGTGAGATAGAGAGGGTGCGGGAGGAAAGCTGAATTCTAAAAGGTACTGTTCAAGGAGAAATCAGCGAATCGGGGACTAGATAAGAATCTCTTTAAATGAGGTGAGAGAGGTTTAGTTCGATGTTATTTTTTTTTTCAAACTAGGACGGAAAGGAGCAGGATGGTTTTAGAGAAAAGTGTTTATTTGATAATAGATGAGTACAGTATGTGGAGTCACCGCTTATTATGCGTCTTAACGTAACCAGCGCGTGATTTCCTCTTGTTCCGTGTGCAAATCGCCTTGCATTGCTTATATCGCAAGGGTGCATTAGTCGGGAAAATATTTACTCTTCTTAGACGTCACTAAAATTGTCTCGAATCATGTAAGTGTGAGCATATAGTTGAAACCCAGAATACAGCAGGCATGTCAGACTCAGTAGTATTTATAGAGCATAGCTATCAGTCATTATGTAACCCTTGCATAGGCCTAATGGTTACTTTCTCTGTGGGGGGGGGGGGGGGTTAGCATGTTTGCAAAAAGCGGTTATGCTACGTACCGTTAGGTAGGAGGAGTTTATGTAGTCTAAAAATATAGTGTCCTGGTCTAGCTAAGGATCCGTTATCTTCGTCTGCGAAACCTCAGAAGTGGTGAGACTGGGCGGGGTCAAAGTTAAACATCTGTAGTGAAATCTCTTAAAGGCCTCCCATTGAAATGACCTTCCACGTCACGCGTCACTTCTTTGTACCTGACACGTTACAAGCCTCACTTTGTCTGATCAGATAGGTTTTGTCATTACCTCACGCCCAGCCAGGCTGAGAACTCTATTCCTCCGATGAAGAGGCATTGTTGACAATTGTTTGATTCAATTGAATAAAAGGACACAACACGGGCCCAAAAGTATCAGCATGCACATTCTTAGCGTCACTTCACCACACAAATCTGCATGACGCAACTGCTTATGTGAGGGGGTGCCCTTAAAAATTGTAATGTACTTACCACTTTTATTTACAAGCTGTGATCATGTCCATTCACGCACGTGACGTCTTGACTGACGCTATGTGTGAGGCTAGCCTTAGGAAAATACTTGCTTTCCGTTACATAAAATACAATCATGTAGTTAAAAGGAGTTGGCTTTATCTAGTTTCCACTGCAATTCATAGTGCTACTACTACTACTAAGTACTAGCGGGGCATGTATCGTTCCCGATGCGTAGTCTTCTTCTTCTTCTTCTTCTACGTTTCCGTGACATTTGCAGTCTGTCAAAACTGGAGTCCGGTATTTTCTAAAACAATATGTAGGATAAAAAACGTGGATATTTAAAGTAATATATATAATATGACCATGGAAATACCAGGTACTTTGTATTTCATCTCTCCCACTATTCCATTGCTGTATCAAATTATAGAGCAGCATTTTATTATTCTCTAGCCAAACGCAGAACAATTTATATTAAGACCCTTCGACTAGATCTAGACCTAATTCCCCTTAACTTTCAAGTAGATTCAACTTCAACAGATAACATTTTGGTCAAATCAAATTATTTTTTTTATAATCCCATTCCCCACTCCCTAAAAAAAGGTTTACTTTTGGACCATGAAACTCTTAATTAAAAAAAAAAGAAAGAAAGAAAGAAATCACTGTAAATGGCAAAAAGCGGTTTCCTAGCATTGCAGACTATCTACAAGTGATATAAACATGTATTTTTGCTCTGCACAATTTCAGGGTTCTGCTCAATAATGTTGACAAAATTTGTGCAGGTTAGAATTACAGATTCGGTGGCGACCCTGAACCTACCCACTTTGCTTACTCACGCCTTGAAAAAAAAAAAATCAGAGGAACTCTTCTGATCCAGTTCATCCTGTGTTGTGTTTGTGAACCTTTTGGCCTCTAGATGAGGTCACGTGATACTTCAGCCATTATGATTATCGAAAGTCTGCTTGATTACCGCTCTTCGTCGTAATCTTACTTATTATATCGCTACTCTTCACCTCTTTTATAAAGCTTCCTTAGTTAACTTTCGTAATCTTTTTTTCAGAATGTACATACAGGATCCATAACAGAAGTCTGAACTAGGTAAGACAATGCACGAGGAATCCAAAATGGCCGCTTACTTAAATTTTAGATCGAGCGTTTCTGCTGAACTAGAATCTAGATCTAAGTCCGATCTAAACCTAAACATCATAGCTACCTAGATCTAGATCTAAATCATAGAGTATTTAGATTTGAATTAGATCTGGATCTAGGATCAACGTAAGCATTTAGATTTAGAAAGTTAAACGATCAGATTATCCATCCATCCATCTAGATCTCTAGATCTCGTGATCTAATCTTGATCGTATGTAAGGCTTTCAGAGCAAGATGCCCCTCTTTTTATTTCTAAAGAGATAGACTTATCTTATATAGGTATGTATATATTTGGACACCCGATTATCTCCAGAGCTGGAATCAAAGAGTTCCAGAAAGTTACCAAAATTCAAAGATCTCAAAACCTTTAATTGATGGTGATTCTAACAGTTACGTAAATTTTACCAATCTCTTTTTTAAACGAAATGAAGCATTTTTCAGCTTTGTACTTTCAATCTACAATTTTAACTTTGCAACTAAATACAAATTAAACAATCAAGCTTATCAATTTGCAGCAAAATATGAGCTTAAATTTACATTAAAAATATTCATGCATGTTTAAGTTTGTAAAGGTATGAGGCCCATAGTATTACTTTTAGTAAATAAAGTACCAAGTTCGTTGGTTGTTACATGTAGGCCTATGGCTTATTGGCAAAACTGAGAGTATTTATAAATCCAAAAGCTTTGATTGAAATCCCTTCTCTTAATTTTACTGTTTGGAGAGTTAGGACATGAGTCTAAAAAAATTGTTCAACATATGGACAAAATAATTTTTTTTTGATTTATTGTGGAAGCTTATACACTCAGTAAATTAATGTCAGGCCAATAAAACAAATATCGGTGCTCAGGTCTTGGGTGCATCAAATAGTGGGTACTGTGATATGTAGTGAAATGAATTAGTTACATTCATGACACTATAATTAATTTTTTTAGTCATGTTTTTTATACTTTCTGAATCTTGTAATGCAGGCTTTCAGAGCAATTAGTTTTTCTCTCCCATCATTGTTCCTGTAATCAGTATTCATCATCACAATTACTATTATTACTACACAAAAATTAGAATTTTCTTGTTTAATAACTCCTTTTTTTTCTTTATGCCGTTACATTAAACATTACAATCTTCTGCACACCACAAGTGTCTCATCCCTGTTACTGGTACTAGTGGTAGCCAAAGCGATGCAAATTAAGGCATCATGAATTGAAATGATGGGCTCATAACTTGTGTCCCTTATTTTTTGTCGTGTTAAGAGTAAACTGAATGATCTCACATTGTCAAAACATCAGCCTTCTAACAACACAAAGCAATGAAAATCATGAGAAGGTAAATCAGCTACAATAGACAAATTTAATGGTGTTTTTAATCTGCTTTCCTTTTTTTCCCCCTTGCTTTTTCGTTCCATTTTGTAGTGGACAAGATATTGTTCTTGTTTTAATTATAAGTTATCAATGATTGATTTTAATTTTATAACTTTTTTTTTTTAATTTTGCAGGTTTCAGATATGAATCACTACCCAGATAATTATCATGGGTATGGAAGAGATGCCTCCAACATGCAAGGCATGGGTTATGGAGGATATAGAGATTCTGCTGCCATGGTAGGTAAAAATTATTAGAAAGAATTAATTCTGCATTTTAACTTTTGTTGGTGTAGAATTAAGAAAGAAACTTTTATAACATGGGACCTATAATCTAACTTTCAGTTGCAACTTAATTTTTTAAATTTTTTAATATTATCTATGGAGAATTAGAAGAGAACTCCTTCATCATAAGAAAGGAGGAAAGCCACAACATGAATTTTTCTTCATTTTTTTAAGACAAAAGAAAAAAAAGTACCCAGACACATATTTGTTGCAGACTTAAATGACGGCACATGATAATTTGAAGACATTGTTCTCTGAGAATTCTTAAGTTTATTTTTAGAACATTTAAAAAAATAAATTGTTTATTCAAACAGACCTAGCTAACAACAAACATTGACTATTAAATAACTAAAAGAAGACCCTGAAAATTTTATTTTTATTCAATACATGGCCACTGTAGACCTGGAAAAGGATTAAACACTGTAAAAGTAAAATATTCTGAACAGATCTTGAATGTTTTTTGTTCTTATTTATTATTATCATCATCCTGAAAGGTGTTTAAACTAATCAAATTGAGACATGATGTAATTTATTTTTTAAGACTTTTGAAATGTTGTATTTAAGAGCCCTTTTAAAATTAATTTTAACTCCAACTTTGATGCATTTGAAAATTTTTCCCTTTCCTTGATTTGAAGTAGCTGCCCCTAATTATAACAAAATTGAAAAAAAAAAACCTTCATAAACACCCCCCAAAAACAAACCAGGTTTTTTTGCACATAAACTAAAAATCAATCGCTTATTTTTATACTCTTCAAAAGTCTTTCTCATCAGAATTAAATTGCTTCATCTGAAATATCAGATATTTGAAATAAATTTATTTGCAATGAGTTTAAACTATATTTTAAATCATTACAAAATTTGGTAACATTTTCTAAGGTTCCATTTGATTTGAAAACATTTCTTTGAAAAGATATGTTGTTCTCCACAGCAGCGTGGTCATCCTGCTTCAGAGTTTCATGGAGGAAGCTATCCGATGAGCCCCCACCATGGGGGCTATGCAGCCAGGAGCATATATGGCCATGGCAGACCTGGATCTTATACAAACATGACTAATTATGGTCATTTCAATTCATCTGGCTACATGGGTCACCAAGCAGGTATGGTTAACCCATACTATAGCTCCCATGGTCAACAAACAGGTTCTGGTGAAGGATATGGTGTGCATCAAGTGCAGCATATGGGAATGATGGGGCAAAGTCATCACAGACATCCATCTGGGATGGTGTCTAGGGGAGGAAGCCAGCACTGTGCATCTCCAGCAGGACAAGAGCATTATGGAGCAGTATATCCTGGGCAAGGTTCCCCGACCCGCTTGCATCTTCAACATCAAGGGCATGCCTCGCACCCACAGGTGCCTGTGCCTCCTCACCCCATGAGGCAGACGAACGCACAGCAAAATCCACAGGAAGTAGCAGATAACATTCTCCAAATGGCATCAGCCTATCCATCCAACCAAACTGTAAGTGTAAGAAATGAAAATTGGAATACTTGACTTTTTACTGATTAAAAAAGAAGGAAGTTGAAAAATAAAGTTCATTCATAATGCAAAGGAATGATTTTTAAATAGTTCAAAATTTATTAACTCTTTAATGTCATCAATGAGAATTTACAAGTAAGTACTGTAAATTCTAAGCAACATCTTGAAAATGTTGAAGTATATCATATCATTTTCTATTTTTTTTTTCATACTTTCATTTCAATCATTCTACAGGATTCATAATTAATTGGGCTTCTTTCCCTCTTTTTCCTTCCTTTTATTATAACTTTCAAAATTTCATAGATCAGCACTTTTTGTTTTTGTTTTTTGGTCTTTCTTCAATTAAATGCTTTTGGTTTTCATTTACCCTATGTTTCAGGTGCAAGTCCCCTTAAAGAACCGCCCAGCTCCTTATCATATTCCCCGTTCCCCTCATTATGCCCCTCGCCAGGAACATCCCCACCACACTTCTCCTAGCCCTCATCAACAGCAAGTATTGACTAGCCATGCTAGCCCTAGCCCTACCTCAGGAGTTAAGTCTCCAATTAATCAGAATCCTATACCTTCTCCTGGTCCTGGAATGTTGAGATCACCAAGCGGGCAGGTTATGTCTCCATGTGGCAGCCAAAGGTCTCCGTCACACAGTGGGTCTTCTTACCCAAGTCAAGCTGCTGTACCAACATCTCAAATGACTAATATGAGTCCAGTTTCTCACCCTGCCATGCCCAGCAACAGCCAACCTCAGCAATATCACAACCACCAACATCATCACAGTCACCCTCAACAAAGCCACCTAGTCCATCAGTCAGGTTCTCCACATTATTCTCCCTGCTCAATGGTGCAGTCTCCATATTCAGCCTCTCCATCTGCTCAAGCCCCAGCTGCATCATACTCTCCCCAAAATCACAATGCTGTTCCACCCCATCACCATCATCAGTCCAGTGCAGGCAGTATGGTGTCGAGCCCACCAACAAACATGTCAGCCCCTTATGTATCAAGCCCAAAAAGTATTGGACCAGGGTCAACATTTGCACAGAGCTCTACTAACACTTGTAATAATCCTTTGATGTCTCTTGAAAAATTGGTTATGCTACCAGAGACCCAAGTGGTTGATCCGAAAAGTGTAGTCAATGATGCCTGTCTTTCCGCACAATCTGAGGAGGGTTCAAAAAACGTTGAAGACCCAGCAGAGCGGCCCGTTGAGAGCTCGGGTCATTCTGTCGGGTGTTCGGGTGTTTCTAGCTCTCAGGCATCTCAGTCTGTAGATTCCACTGGTTTTGTAGAGTCAGTTTCTGAAACTACTCTCAATAACACTGGTTCTCAGTCTGATCAGAATGTCACAATGATCAGCAGTTGTATGGGTGCAAACTCATTGTCAGATCAATCAGTGTCAAATGCTGCTGTTCCATGTCACATTGACTCTGGTTATACAAGTTCTGTCCCACAGCCAACACAAATAAATAGTGGTGTGCAAAACAATGATATGAAACATACTGGCCAAATTTTATCTGTTTCAAAGCATGCTGATGTCCCTAATTCTAAAGCTAACATTACTCCATTGACCTCTGAGGGAGTGAGCAAATCCTCTTCTAGTAAATTTTTAGATAATCCAGGTAACAACACAGATCAGTCTTGTTCAGAAAATGGTGAACAAAGTCATGTTGGAAGTATAGAGACACACAATTTGACTCAGAGCCTTCAAAGAAACCAGACACTCGCATCTTCCAACTGTAGTCAATCTTCTATGAGTAATAGCCATTCCCATGTTCCAGCAAAGACAGAAATTATACCTAGTAGCATCTCTACAAGCCTTGAAAGTTGTATAACTAGATCAGGTGCTGATTTGCTGTCCACATCTTTACCGATTAATGAAAAAGTTTCTGGAAAATATGCAGAATTGAAAGAGGACGTCAGAGAAAGCAGCTTTGAGATTAATATATCTAGTCAAGAAATTGATCACAGAACCAAGAAACTTGTAAAATCTTTGGATAAAACAGATTTAAATCATCAGGAGCTATTGCTAGAACCAAAACCTATTTTAAACAATTCTTACTGTGAAAGCACTAACAGAATAAGTGACAAAGAAAGTGACAGCAACACAAAAACTGCAGACTCCTCACTGGTTCAATTAAGCAAAAATATAAGGATTAAAGAAGAATTAAAACTATCACCTGTGCCTTGTCATCCACCAACTGTATTGTCAGAGGTCCCTATAATTCTGAATGGGGTAGGAAGTGCAACTATCTGTGAGGCAGATGTTGATCAAGAGTTGGACTATAGTAATGGTATTCATTCCAAAGTGCATAATGGATTGAGCACTATTGTCAAATCCAAGCTAGGATTTTCAAGATTTGCATCTCATCTGAATGGCATTACACCTTGCAGTATAGCTGTAGAAGCCAGTGAGAGAGCGGTTTGTGAAAGATTTTCTCTCAGACGAAATGTTCGAGGTAGGACAACTCGTGCTTCCGTGAATAGGGGACGCAACAACAGCACAGGCAATGCTGACTCTGACGAAAGTTTGGAAAACATTTCCAACTGCACAATTCTCACTTCTATAGATCCTCAAGATGGCACTAAGAAGAGAGGACCAAGTTCCTCCTCAAAACGCAATGGTTTCAGCAAATCTGTTGTGGTCTCATCCATCACTAAAAATTCAGACAACAGCTCTAGCACTGCAAAGGTCCCCATGGAGAAAAATACTTGTCCCCCGCATGGAACTAATACGGGTAGTGAAGAGGAACCTTGTTATTATGAAGGAGTAGACAGCAGCTATGATGTTTATCTGAACACGTTCAGCAGTGATGAGTCTGGTTGCTCAGATGATAAAGGATGTGATAGTCAGTCCAAGGAACAGGAGCATTTCTCATCCTCAGCTGAAGCAGAGAAACCTGCTGATAAGAGCACAATAACACCTGCACTTAGTGACAAAAATGAAAAATTTGATGACAATGTTCAAACTTTGATAACACAGAGAACTGATGCTGGACAGGAAAGTGAAGAATCACTATCTCCACCTTCCAAGAGACTGAAGGCATCACCTGGTTCAACTAATATAGAAAACACTAGCATCACATGTACTCCATCACAAGAGTCAAATGAAGTGATAGATCTCACATCAGAAACTTTCAGTCAAAGGGTGAAAAAGGAAAGCACATCTCCTGTTAAGCAGCATGTACGTAGCTCTGAAAAATTCAGGCCATCTATCCTTGGTAAAAGATCAGCAAAGTACCCAGTTGTTGTTCTAGAGAAGTCACCTATAGTTTCTCCGAAACTTGCATCTGTAAAGAGGGAACATTCAGATCTCATCAGTATTTCAGAGGGGAGTACTCCTCACCAGCTAGTTAAAGCCGACCTTCCTGAAATTAAAACCGAGGGTATTCCCGTCCCTGACATAGCCAACCCAGAAGCAGCGGTCAGTGTTCATAGTGAGTCACCTACAGAGAAAATATCGATTGTAAATCAGGAGAGTAATGTGCCACCAGAATCAAGTATATCTACTACACCGAAGAAAAATTTGCCAAAGAAAAAGCCCAGACCAAGGAAAGCTGCCAAGCCTAAAGGCAAAGGGAAAGAATTACTTAGCAGTAGACAATCAGATGTTAAAGACAGTTTCAAATCAATGAAATTTGGTCGTACCTTAGATTTAATGAACGCCAACCGCAAACGTGAAGGTGGCAGCATTGGGCCCTTTGTGAGGGTTGTAGGTCAGCGTAGCTCTCCTAAGACTGTATCTGTGTTTGCTCAGCCCTCTGCTGAGGTCCTGGCAGCAGCTAAACAGGGAAAGACAGGTGCAGGCAGTAAAAAAGGTCAAACCTTTCCGTCAGTGACAACTGTTCACATGGTATCCAACTTAGCAAGTAAGCAGCCTCCAATGGTGCCCTCAAGTCGAACGATCAGCCTCAAACCATGGGTTTGTGCTTTTTGTGGACACCACAGTAGCTACAAGTTCTTGGGTGATCTCTTTGGGCCATACTTTAAAGAGAATGAGATAGGCCAAGTGGAACAGATAGCTTTGGAGGAAAGCAAGAAAGCAGACTCTGAAAAAAATCCTAAACCTCAGGAATTTGGAAAGAAAAATGTTACAAAAGGCCAGGTTCAAGGCACAAGTACAACTGCAACTGCCGGGCGACAACAGAAGCGGAAGTCAGCATTACATCTGCGCGTCAGTGAGCCTCCAGCTCCTTCACCAGAGGAGCTGTGGGTCCATCAAGCTTGTGCTCTGTGGTCTCCAGGTGTTTGTCTGGTTGGCAACAAGATGTATGGCCTTGATGAAGCGGTAAAGGATGCTGCAGAAAATGTGAGAATTTACAACATGCTTGTGTAATTGGTTATAAAAAAGGCAATTTTTCTTATTACAAGGAAAGCTCATATTAGACTCAAATTGAAATTAAGGTAGCTCTTAACCATAGATGAGCAGGTGCTTTTAGAAAAGATTCTTTTTATATTGTGAGGGTGAAATAAAAAACATGTTATGCTGGGCTCACAAAGGGCCCTTCTTTCAATCAGAGAGCTTAAGTTTGGCTTTATATAGAACTTTTATTTCTGTTTCCATAATATTGTCAGCTGCCCTTTCCCCTCCCTACCAAATGTGCAATGTTTATTTACACTTATGGATTTTAAGCTCCTAGCCTGGCGACAAAGTATTACACTTTGACTTAAAAGTAAATGATTTGTTGCCTTCTAAAGATACTTTATTGTCTCCTGTAACCTTGCCTTTGACTTTATAGATCTTTTTTTCATGTTACTTTCATCTCGTCATTAGTCTAGTCCTGCTCAGAGGAAGAAGTTGTCTATTCATAATGATATGCCTCTGGCTCTTGCAAGATTACTGCTTAATATGCATTATGCATTTAGTAACATAGCTCTGAAAAATCTATATGTAAGTCATAATATGTGCAAAAAATAGATGGAGCTTCCACATCTGTTTCTTACAGTAAAGAGTTTAAATTTTTTCGTTAGATGATGAATTTGTCTCCCGAGTTGTTCATGAGACTTTTACAATTAATCAGGTTTGTCTCTTTCTGATTTCGGCTGTACCGCTGTTGTAAAGTAAGGCATATTTAATCAGTGAGTTTATATGTTAATCTTGTTAATTTTTTTTTTTTAATTCTACTTAGTTTTGTAGATTTGTCAAGTTTGCCGAGTACTGTCTTTGATGGTATATATTTTTACGTTTTATATTTTTTTCTGCTACCTATTGACCATCAGGTGCTTTTTAACAAATTATACTTCCTATTTTTCTTCCTGGAATAGATTATGTTGAAATTATGACACAGGTACACACTTTAAAATTCAACTAAAAAAAAACAACAACAGGGCCAAATCGAATAAAGAGCATTGTATTTAATATTTTAAAGTAATACAGTCAAAACTTTCAGTCATTTTTAGCTTCTACTTAGGAGCAATGGTTTTGTTGATATGATAATGCTTTTATTAATTTAACTGAATGGCATTATCAAGATAGCTGTGTTTTACTTAAACAATTGGAAACAAATAGTGTTTAAATACCTGTGAATTTAAATTTAAATATCTGTTGTGTAGTCAAAAGAAATTTGTTTTACATGTTAATAGTTCTATTTTTGACAGGTATGCTCGGAATGCAAGAATATTGGTGCTATGATTGGTTGTCTTCACAAGGGGTGCCCTATGAAATACCACTTTGTCTGTGCAGTGGAAAAAGGTACATTTTTGTTTTGTTTAGTTTTCTTAATTGGGGGAGGGGAGGGGGGCTAGGGGCTGTATATAAATCTTTTTAATAAACTCGCTCTAAAGCTCTAAGGTTTGATATGTAAGAGGCATTTTTAATGGGAAATTTGCATTAACATTTGCAATCTAACAAGTCAATGTTTAATAAATCAATACACCTTATACCCAGAGCAAATAGGTCACATGAATTTATGTTATTTCTCTGGAGAGAGAAATTCATTTTTTTTGTAATAAAAATATATTTATATTAGTAATCACTGATTTTTCCAAAATGAAAATTTAAAATACATAATATTTTTTTCAATATTATTGTTAAGAAACAATTTGATTTCACATAATGTTTTTATATAATATTAAGATTTTGATAACCAAATTTTATTGTAGTTTTTTTTTTTTTTTAATTTCATTTTTTTTTTTTTACTATAGTAACATTTTTTATATTTGCTGCATTTAAAGAGGTAAATTCCTGCTCTTATGCCTTGCATGTTGCATTCTTACTTTCTCAATAAAGTGTTTTTGATCACTGGAAGTTTGACAATAGATTAACCTTATCTCTCCAAGAAGTATGGTTGGATTATTATATCTCAAGGCAGACCTGTTAGTAGCATGGCTTTTCATTGGCAAATGAATAGTAATGGAAGAAAGTGTAGGCAGAAAAAGTAACAGACACATGAGGGATCTCTCATTGAATAAAGTACCATTGGACAGAGTTGAGCAGAGCTAAGTAAACCCTAATTACTAACTGTCTTCCATCACAATCCTATGATCAATTGATTTTCTTTCTATTCTACAGAATGCTACATGGATGAAGAAAACTTGTCCTGCTTGTGTCCAAAACATAAGGTAAATTAATTTTGATCTGCAAGATGGTCTGAGGATAACATTTAATAGTTTCAAAGTTTAAAGTGTCATATAATAAAGACCCCAGGGTTTTTGTATAGTCTCAAAGGGAAGCATTTCTTCATTAATATGAAATAGATAATGTTGAAATGCAGTTTGGTCTTCCTTAATCATACTGCTTTGGGAACAGTTAAATTAACTGTGGGACTTCTTTTTTATTGAGGAGGAACTATGAAGTACTTTTAAAATACTTAAGGAAATATGAAAATACCTTTGCTTTGTTAATATAACATATTTTGTCTTCCTCCTCTCCCCCCCAAAAAAAAAACAAAAAACAAAATATAATAAAAACAGAAATGGGGAGCTCTCTAGCAGTGCCCTTATTCACCTTTACTTGGGATAGATTTTAATTTTAAGGAATAAAGAATTGTTAGTTGATAATTTCTAATCCATATTTATGTAGTACCATGACTAAACTAGGAGACACTTCAGTCCTCACAAAACATAGTGCAAGCATGTAACATTTTGCTAGCAAATACACAGCCCTTTTGTAGTTGATTTTTGCCCGGTTGAAACAAAACATGCCTCATCAAGTTCTAGGATATAATTAAGTATGCAAAACCTGAAGTACAGCAGTTCTGTCAGGCTATAGTGTCCTTTAAATACATTTTGAACCTGCAACAGTTTATATGGATTCTTTTGGTAATGATGCAATAATTAAATAAGAAAGGTAATCGAGTGCTTAAAACTATATTAAAATCATTGATATCTCGGATGGACATCTCTCTTGCATAGTATATATATTCTATGTCTGTCTTCTTACATGTTAATTGGACTGCATAAATAAAGAGAATGCAGCCTTGGGCAAAACTGGGAAAACTGGCAAAATCTTGGGTTCTAAAAATTCAAATAAGGAAGTTAAAAGAATAGCAGAAAAAAATCACAAGCTTAGAATTAGTGTGAAAAAGGGAATAGCACAAGAATTTAATATGTATTAGAAAGAGTTTTGACTGTTCCAAACTTATATAGATGGAGTTCGTAATTAAAATTAATTTTGAGAATTAAAAAAAAATGGACTGCACTGTATTGAGAAAATTTTAACTATCAATGACCATCCATGAATTTTAGTTGAATTAAGTTTTTTGTCATCAAGCTTGACAAATATTAGATCCAAATTATATGCCTCGAAAATAATCTGTTCATCAAGATGAAAACATTCTGTAAATTTGTTTGTTTTTCACTAATTTGATGGTAGACATACTACGTTGAAAAAATATATTTAAAAAAGCTAAACTGCAGCTCCAAAAATTACAGAGCAATGCAACAAGCTGTACTATGGTTTTCAAAGTGTGTGACTGACAGATGAGTGTGTTTGTAATCCTGTCTTAATTTAAATAATGTAAAACTTGAGAAAACTAATAATAAGTCCATGATTAAAATAAAGCTGCAAGGCAGTATTTCAGAAAAATGTCCTAAAGTTTTGCTGCCTCTAGATTAAGTATATTGTTTAATCTTTTTTTTTTTGTCTATGTGAACAATTTTTAAAACATTTTCTTTAGTTAAAAGATTGCAAAGAACTTTTGTTTTTTCTGAATGATTTAAAATGATATCTATATGAAATAGCTGACTTAACAACCAGTTGAGTGTGAAGTTCATTGGCTAAAATCTTTGAATTACCGTATCTCTATATGTTTTCACTTTGAATAACATTAGAGAAATATCCTACACTGTTGTTGGATTTCTATTTTCTATTTTTTTTAAGATACTTTTAAAGAAGTTCTACCTTACCAATAGTCCCTTCCATTTTGTTTAATACTCCCTGGAAAGTTAATTGTGTTGATGTTTTTTTCTTATCACAGGAAAAGAAATTGGGCAGTGCATCCAAATCCTGACCGTGGTACAAGCCTTGATATTTGTATGTAAATAAGCAAAGACTGATCTTATAAGAAGGAAGAAAATTAAAAGTGCCAGGGATTCTTTTTCTTTCTTTTTTTTTTTTTTTGTTTGTTTGAGGGAATCTCTGTACAGCAAACGGCGACATAGTTTGTGGCTTTGTTAGCACAGTATAAATTATATAAATCTCTTCGAATGTTTTGAGACATGGTATGTGGGTGTTCATGTTCGTGGTTTATGCAAGTTAGCTCTTGTGTTGTCTCTCAATAACATGTTTGTGAAAAAGTGTGAGGGGTGTTTGGCTAATGTTTGTTTTCAATGATTATTGTTCATGTTAATTGCTGTGGCATAGGTTGATTTAGTGCTTACTGAGTGGAAAAGTAAATGTACCCTGAGAAATATCAACTAAAATTATGAGAATTCAAATTTTTTTTTTTTTGGTGACAGTAATGTGATAATTTTTGGATGAGCATAGGCACCAAAAAAATTTTGCCATGCGTGGTTCAGTAACATATGGCTTGAGCTTAAGAGATTTTGAAGTTGAACAGAGAATTGCATTTGGTTTAAAGCATTTAGGAAAGGTTGAACTGCTATGTTCTTTTGCCTTTCCATTTTTTTTTTTTTGTGACAAAATGAGTGAAAGATAAAAGGAGATGCTTGTGATTAATATTAAGGTTGTAGACTTCAGATTACATAGTCAGATATATCTTGTTAAGGATAGGAGGTAATCAGCTTTCTACTTGTTTTCCATTGTTTTTTTTTTTTTGAGACTTTGCTTTCCAGCCCTTAAGCTATGGGAAAATTACGAGGCAAAAATAGCCTAAAATATAAATGTGTTCTCATTTTCTTGTCATAGGCATTTTAGTCAGAGTGCCTGCGTTTGACCTTTCTGTTGTTCATATTTTGTTCATGTGTAAGATTTATTTTTTCTTGATTTCTGACAAAAACAAATATTTTCATATAAGATAACATATCACGCATTTGACTTGGAGACTCTCTTTGTATGTGTTAATTTTTACAGAAGGTTTAAACCTTTACAGCAAGCTTTAAATATTTCAGACCCTCAAGAAGTTTGAGACTACCTAGCAGAGTGACTGTCATAACAAAATTTGTCTTTGGCTGAGTCGGCAATTAGCAAATGCAACATGAAGAAAATGTTTCTCAAAGTAGATAAAATCTGTCATTTATGTAGAAAATTATGAATTTTTACACAGCTGAGCAATCAAAACAATAATTCATAATTATGAAAAGGGCTTTGGCGATAGAAATGGAAGGAAATAAATGTTAAGCAGTAGAGTAAATACAGCCAAATTCGCCACTTTGAAGCTGGAGTGAATGGCAACAGGGCTCAGTGTGCCTCCTATTTAGCTACGGACACATAGGAGATCTCGCCATACCAACATCCAATCAGTGGATTGGGAACACTCTACCTAACCTTGAACCCGTTTTAATAGTTTCTTTTTCTTAATTGCTGTCGAGCTTTTTCACCACCCCCATACCCATATTGTCAAAATTCGCCAATAGTAATCTCCCTGTTTGTTTTGGGATCCTTTTTGTTTTTGTTTTCTTTCAATTTTTAATCATTTTCTTGTAAGTTGTAGTAAAACCATTTTATTTCTAACAAAATCACTTGCAGTTAAAAAAATTAATAGGTTTAACTAAGCATACAGTGTGATAATCGAAATACTATATATGTAGATGTTTATAGTGTATTTAGACATACTAATCTATAGATTCTTTCTCTGTTCCATGAAGAGCATAGCTTCACATCATACAATATGTGTTTTACAATAAATCAAACAAACATCATACTTGATCATAAGAGAAGGTTTCAAGTACTTAAAATGGTTGAACATTTGCACAATTTCTGCAACAAATTATAAGTTTATGTGAAGTTCTGGTTTTTTGGCAATAGAGCTGTGCATTTTATAATAATGTCTTTTACAATAAAATCAAACCCATAAACACACATCATGTAACTTTTTTTAAAAATGGTTGAAAACTTCAAGAATTTATCCAACAAAAACAAAATTTCAAGTATCATAATATTAATATCTAAGCCTATTCATTTAGATTGCTTTGCTTTCTGCTCCTTTTCAAACTTTTTTGAAAAGCTTTTTTCGCATCTTCTGCCTTTTCTTTCACTTCTCCTGGATGGTCTCTTTGCTGGTAAGAAACCTATGTGATGTAATGATCCTTAACCTTTTCTTCATTGTTGAGGCCATAAGATAGTGAAATGTCAAAATCTTACTGAGCTTAGAGCTCCAGTTGGCTTCTGCTGTTGCTAAATTTTCACCCATGAGGTTTTCATAGGTCTCCAAGTTTCAATTGGCTTTAGGCATTACTGGATCATTCTTCAGGAGGGTGTCCATGTCTAGTGTTGAGTTTCCGAATTGAACACTTAACTCTTGCAGGAAACCAAGCTCCGATATGTCCTT
The DNA here is from genome assembly GCA_033675545.1 of Elysia crispata. Classification (NCBI taxonomy): domain Eukaryota; kingdom Metazoa; phylum Mollusca; class Gastropoda; family Plakobranchidae; genus Elysia; species Elysia crispata. The sequence continues at coordinate 279,942 of JAWDGP010000761.1, read as the reverse complement.
GAATGATAGACAGTGGACAAGCTCGTCCAAAGCGTTATCTTTATTTAAAACATCGTTGGTACTGGTTTCCATTGGTTGATCTATATCTTCAGGTTTTGACTGCTCCTGGACAAGCTCGTCCAGGGCAGGAAAACCGAGTCTGATATTTTTTATCTATCTGTTGGAAAAATTCCTGTTGCCTCAAAGGCTTTCTTTATCAGGTCTGGTTTCATTGTGGACTCCCAATTTGTTCTTTTGAGTCCTGGCCAAGTGACTTTATTGATAACTTGACCGTACAAAGCTTCTTCAATTCTTGTTCGCCGTCTTCATTGGCTTAAACACTTCTCTGTCTAAAGGCTGCAAGAGATGAGTGGTATGGGGTTGCAGGGCCAGTACAAGGGATGTTTATCCGCCAGCTCCAGCATTTCCAATACCTCATGACTGTGATGAGAGGCAAGTATCAGTACTTGTGGTCTTGCATCCCCACATTTTTGGAGAAACACCTTCTCGAACCACTGGATCCTAATCTCGTTGTTCATCCACATGTTTTGTTGATATGTCCTTATGATTCCATAAGGTGCGTCCTGTGTGGTAAACAATTGGAAAGATCTTTCCGTCTTCCCTTTGACAGTACAAAAAGGCGGCATCACTCCTCCAGAGACTTTAATTGTCACCAGGATTGTAATGCTATCCTTTGATGGGCTGCACCTTGCCACAACGTTCTGTATGCCTTTTTGTGAGATAACTTTAGAAGCAGATGGTGAGAACTGAACACTTGTTTCATCACAATTCCATATTTGCTGCGGCTTGTCTTCAATTCCAAGTCTCTTGAGAAGGGACTCCAGTTCATCAAAGTATTTGTTCAGTACAAAACTCACCATCATATTCAGTCTGTTAGTTGTAGAGTTTTGGGGAGTCAGTTAAACAAGTCTGGACGACGTTTTTTTTTTTAGCTCACTGCTGTAGTCTTTTCCAAGAATCCCAGCTTTGAATTGAGTTTTGAGACCAAGTTTTTTTTACAGTCATTCCAATTTTCATCAAAAGTTGCGATTTTGTCAAAGGAAACTCTGCATTTGCAGCTGCAATAACTTTTGTCGACAACAGAGTTTTAAATATTCTCTTGAATGCTTCTACTTTCCCCAGCCCTCTTACCCATTGTGGACCTCCCTGAAATATGATCGGCAATGGTTCTTCTAGGCATTTTAAATTCCTGAGAGGCCTTTTAGCAAGTTATTCCACACTTCACAGCTTCTACTGGCGCCTTCAAATCACATGGAGAGTATTTATTATAGATATTTTTACTTGTTTTTCCCATGTTGCCAACAGTGCTACAATAACATCTGAGTAAGATTATGTTAAAGAAGGCAAAATAACAACTAGGGGAAATTTCACGGCTTTAGTGGCGAAATTGGCTGACTAGGTCTAATATTTGAAAATTTATTGTTTTACAAGCTTAGAAGCGTATTTATCGCTAAAAACCTATTACAAATTAAATTATAACAACGTGAATCATAATTTGTATAATTTAACAAATGGAAAGCAAAACAGAAGTTATAACTAACAATCAAAAGTTGAGAGGAGAGACTGAAAAGAGAGCAGATTCGCGCTCAAGAACAGGAAATAGGGAAGAAGTAATGGTAGGTACACAGGAAGATTCAACTAAATGTCAAAACAATAACATGATTGGCAGCACTGATTGGCCAATTCAAAGTTCTAGACAGACTATCTGATATTAATTTTGTTTGAAATTTGGACTCACCCCTTGTGAGGGGCGGTTACGTTTAATAGAAACAGTGATGAAGCATAGGGGGAATTTCCCCAATTGGCGATTTTCCACATATGTACTCTATTTGTTGCGTTGTGGCATTTACATAATTATTTTTTTGTGTGTGTGCAGATTACACAGTATGGCAGTTTTGCTGTCAAAAGTGTTAATAAATCTGTTTATCATTAACATGTATATTTTTATGCCCCAAATCGTTAGTATACTATAGAGTTCCTATAGTGTAGGAACAGGTAGTTACAGGTAAAAGTGTAGGATCTAATTGCATGAAACTGCAAAATTGTTTTTGTTTTAAGCGTAAACTGAAGCTGGCAATAAACTTAAAATTCTGATACATTAATGTAGAAGGGCCCTCTGCAATGTATGATTTACTTTATCGTTTGAAAAGCTTTTGGAAGAGAGTAGAATTATTTGTACTCATTATTATTTCTGAGTTTGCTATGAGTATGATCTGAAAGCTAATACTTGTAATGGGACTTATCATTAAACCCTATATTATGTTTCATGTATATGGTTCTTTGGATACACATTATTTGATCAGCCCTGCTATTTGCTACCATGTAAAGATTCCTTAAAATGTATGAGCAGGCTGTTAAATTATTTTCATTATTTACTGTAGTAATATATATATTTTTTGTTACGTATTTAGAAACAAAAGTACTGAGTTTTCTAACCTGTCGGCCCATTCTCCCTCTGATTATAAATTTTGTTTGATGTATGATGTACATTGTTGTAATGATAATAAACTGCTTTTCATGCCCACATCATATTGCTTCTTTTTTAATCACTTCTTTTTATGCTGTAAATTGAAGGATTATAAATTATTGAATTCTGATGTTATTCACAAACATCCTTCATGACATGCCAAATATTTAGCTACACATCAAAACCTGACACCTTCTTCCAATGACAGGCTGATGTGTTCACAAACTTCTTAGTTGCCACTATAATATTTTTTTGAAGTTTTCGATCGAATTGCCTGTCTCCAGGTTGTGCTTATGCAAGTGTTGAATTTGAAGAAACATTTTTTTAAGTTGTTTATATTAATGAGCTTTTAATTCTCGTGAAAACCACATGTATGTTTCTGCATCTTTAAGTTTGTGTAAGATTTTTTTTTATATCTTTGATTTCATTCATATATTTATTCCTAAAAAGACATTTCTAGGGTTCTGAAAAATCTTGATTTTAGTTTTTGCAATGATGGAAGGTAACAACTAAATAGGTATGTTACTAAAAGGGTTGAAATGACTAAACTGGTTTTGAACTAGACATTGATGGAAGGTAACAACTGAATAGGTAAGTTACTAAAAGGGTTGAAATGACTAAACTGGTTTTGAACTAGACATTGATGGAAGGTAACAACTAAATGGGTAAGTTACTAAAAGGGTTGAAATGACTAAACTGGTTTTGAACTAGACATTGATGGAAGGTAACAACTAAATGGGTAAGTTACTAAAAGGGTTGAAATGACTAAACTGGTTTTGAACTAGACATTCGAAAGAGTTATTCATTTTATTCCTTTTTGTCTATTAAGTTAATTAATACTCTCTGGACATTAGAATGTTAGAACCATTATATTTTTTTTTCTCTTTCAAAAAATGAACTTTGTTATGTTGCTTCAAACTAATACATCATAAATCATACTTGTACCTTATTTGTCCAGACTGCCTTATGGAGAGGTGCAATTCTGCTGAGTACTGAAAAAGAATATTTCATTTTTCTAAAGAAATGGTTTGCCAAAATATTCTTCACAAAAGAGCAAAAAAGTAACTAGACTGAATTATTTTCCCGAACCAATTGAAACCAAAAGTTGGATTTACTTTTTTAGTTTAACGCAAGAGCAAGAGACAAAATTCTGTCAACTGCCAAGGTAATGTCATCGTGCAGTGGTACCAAATTGTACCCATTTTAAAAATTTTGAAAATACCTGTATGAAGATGAAAATTATGGGAGTGAAAATGAAAAACCTTAAGATCAACTTATTTACGTTCAAAATATGGTGAGAGCACTGTGTTTGTTATGAATTGATTCTTGGCTAATTGTCTAACCCTTTGGTGAACAAGCAGCAGACATAATTATGTTTTCTTATAATGTTGCACTGGTAATGATCTAGAAAAGAAAGATCACACAGAAATAAAAATTAGAATGATTTATTCCCAATATTCAAGCGTATTTGGAGTGTCTCCCACTTGGTACGGTAGTGTGGTGTCTGGCTACTTTTTCAATCTCAGTTTTCTTTCTTATGAGCATTGTGAGCTTTATCTTTTCATTGAGCAGGCTTCCTCTTTTACAAGACTATTTGTTAGGTAATGACATCTGGCAATGGTTTCCATTGTTAGAAGTTCTGCTGGTTATCTGTTTTTGATTATTAACTGCCATAAACTAGCTTCATTACATGTTTTATGAATTTTGAACTAAATTCAAATAGTTGTACAGGCATATGGAAACATCAAAAATATCTCGATTAATTTTTTTCTTAACTTATGCACCCTTTCCTTGTTATTTTAGAGATTGCATGTAAAGTGACATAAAGATAGAAGTTCTCTCAATTAGACTTGCACTTCCAGTATTCATTGTTCGGGGCCTGAGTGTTTTCCCTCTTACTCTTAGCAATTTTAGGCTTGAAAATTCAAATGAACCACATAAGAAGTATAGAAATTCAATAAATTATACTTACATAAAGATAGTGCAGGAATGTTTTTTGTTGCTTTTTTTTAAACCAGTAAAACTGAGAAATGGAATTCTTTATGATAAACAGCAGCAGAATTTTGGATAATCTTCGTCTTCAATTTCACTATGAAACAATTCTATCAGTTGGAGTGTTTTACATGTATTTCTTATTTTTCGTTTTGCACTTTATAGATACTTACAATAACATCAACTGATAATGGAATTTGATTATGTAGAGAGCTTACATCAATTGAGGAGCAGAAAATGTAAAATGTTGATGAACTATGAGCATGGTCAGTTCAATTGTATATCAAGGGGTGAAACTCTTTCTATTCGTGATTTTTAAAAGAGAATAACTTACTCATAGTCTTATCTCCCATTATCAAACTTTCTTTTTCACCTCCACTCTGCTGTGTTTCACAAAAAAAGTCGATGCCAGGACTCTTATACTGGTTTAGACGTAACTTGGATCTATTGATGTGTTGATGGGATTTTTTACGTACGACAAAGTAGTGATCTAAGTGCTCTGTCAGTAATAAACAGTCAGAAAATGTTGAATCATGATGTACCATACTCGCCCATGCACGGATGTAGCTTTGATTTAGCTTAGATTTGAGATTTAATGTGGATGTACGTATAATTTCATTACATGCTCAAAAGTCAAACAGTGTACGCTCAGGAATATGAACAAGGCAATCAATTTATTTATAGAACGTTCCACTTTTTTTTAGTCTTTATCTCTAATTCTCCGTTCATTAAGTGAAAAATTATAACCTCCAAAAGGGTATTTGAATAAACTAAAGAGACCAAATGGGACAGCGTGTACTTGATTCATTATAGTCACCCTTCTTCTACTGCAAAATAACAAGAGATGAGCAGCTAGCAAGTGAAGTTTGTTAATTGTAGACCTTCGAAAGACGTGTTCAAGTTTATAACGCGCCGGATATAAACTCTTCACAATATCCACCAACAACAGTGCGGCTTTGAAAAGATGGAGTATTTTGACTCTTACACTGTTATAGCTCACAATTTGTGAGCCATTAAGCTGATAAATCAACTGGCGACAAAGCGTTCGATGATAATTTTCCAATCCTTTCTGGTGCCTAGCGTTTTTTCGGTGTTTTGACTAGATCTGGGCGTATAGCTGGGAAAGGCAATGCTGATTTTTTAGCTCCAGAAGCAGTGACTAAATGCAATGTGGTTGCCACAGAAGTTGCATTAGTCATTTGTATCACGTCTCTGTAAATCAAGGATGGGGGCTGATTAGATGGAATTTGATCACAATTACCTGATAGCCCAAGTCCGATTCGACATAGGAGCCCTGTCGTGTCAGCTCACCACTACACTCTTCCCATAATCTGACGCCCAGAGTCATTGAGTGACAAGGCTAGAGACTCTTGTCATAATAATACATGAAACATGAACCTACATCAGTACATTTATGATAAAACTATAAGTATACGTAGATCTGCAGCCAGTTAAAAGGCTCCACATCGTTTGATTACCTTTTTAACACCAAAATCTAACCAGGACGGGTCTTATGTTAGAGATATACAATGAGCATGTATCAACTTCACACCAGCTGTTACGCCTATACAATTTTATTTTTTGATGAAATTAAACTATCGTGTTTACATCGTGGTCGAGCATGCCTACAGGTGGTTCTCAGAACAACCTTTCTAGCTTTTCTGCGATCTGAGATCTGCACTATGTAAATCTATTATCTGTTTATGAATTTCAGATTGATATTTTGTTCAACTGACAGGCACTGATGGAAATTAAAAAAAGAAAGAAAAAAAAGAAATATACGAACTTAACTGGTTAAAATTATGTCGTTACTTTGTTATTTTGTTCGTTTAAATCCAGTAGCTTCCCAAATTGAGTGGTACAACAATATTTAAATGAAACAGTCCTAAGTTTTGTAAATAAGTGTATATCGATGAAATGATTTTTTTTTAATTAGTGGCTGAAACTTAGTTTTATATCACCCGTAAGGTTGATTGATGTGAGATAAGTAATACTTTTTGTGCAAATAAGTTAATCGGGTTTCATAATATATCGAGCGTTTATCGCTACATTTGACCAAGTCACAAGAACAACTTTAGAAGAAAAACGACTGAAAGTTTTGGGCATAAGTTATAGTGGTTGGGTTCGAAACCTATTGCTTTTACTGATACAAAACAAAATACATGTACACAGTGATGAACAGGTGAACATGAAAAACAATTTAAAGTTGTAATCATATTTTTACATTGTTTATAACTAATTTGCATAGTTTTTCATTCATAAACAAAAGATAGTTATTGAACATCAGTAAAATAAAATGATTTAGCACAACTTATGTTTCATTATTTTATTATGAAATAAACGTGCTTTAGCTTATCTTTTTTGTTTTTTCGTGAAAATGAAAACACCTGCCAATTATTATGATGAAGATTATACAATACATAAATAGGTTATGATTATAACATGGTTCTAAAGATCGGTTCATTCAGGTAAAATTTTTCCTAATCATAATAATAAAACCCTTGCCAAGATAGAAAACAAAACTTAAACTTTCTAATCGTAAATATTTTAGAAGGAGATTTTTTTTAAAACAAATTCCTAAATCAGTAGAAGGCCTATTTAATCTGATCAGTGTTAACCAAGGATTGTAATGTTTAAGACAGGATAGGCCTTGTGCATTTTTTGACCAGTATAAAAGTTATGGAAGGCTCACCAAGCCGTTGATTTACATACAGATTATTGTTAGAATTAATTTTGTCTTCAAAGACGGATCAGAACACGTCAAGGGCTAATCGTCCGATTAAGTTGGCAATATTCATATCTCTGGCGCCGCGCATGAAACTATTTATAGGACTATAAAAAGCTCACACTAGGAGGGAATGTGACGTTTGGTTGATAAAAAAAAAAAAAGAAGAAAAATTAGAAAAAAAAAAAGAAAGGAAGAAGAAGAAGTTAATGACCAAAAGGTTAACTGGCACCCTCACAAGGTTAACCTGCACTTTGTGAAACTTAAATTTCCCCACAGATGGCTAATATAAATAGATGTATTTCACTGCAGAACGGAGAAGAAGTGAGGTCTCACAGCTGACTATATGCAGAGTAAGAACAGTTAGGGGCCACACCCCATTTCCTCTGAGCTGCTTTAGCAGTTTCATCAGGTAAGGAGTTTCACTGGCAGCAAAAACTGCCCAATTATCAGCAAGATTGTTCTTAATCGTTAATATTAAAAAAAATGCACGGGACAAGTTTGCTGCTAAAAGAAGAAAAAGGCGAGAAACGATACTTTTTGCAGAACCTGTAACTAAAAGGTGCTAAAAGAAAGTGAAATCATATCATTAAATTTCTCCATATTAGATCGCGTAGGCTAATAGGCATAAAAAGTGTGATGTCACTTTTCATTCTAAACAATCTGGGTACAATAGTTTTATCTGCTCCGAGCCACTTCAGCAGCTACACCAAGCACTGATACTTTGCCTACTAAAGTACATATAACGCACGAAAAAAGCAAGAGTTCCAACTCATTAATGATTCTTAATACCCTTAGAACAATTTTGCGGATAAACAACAGTGAGCAAACACTTTTCTTAGTTAAGCGTTTCATGAGTGGAATGACATCAGAGCCCTCTCCCTATAAAACATATAACTGTATTGGATAGGGGAGAAAGAGAAAAAAAAAGACAGAGAGAGGGAGGAAGGGAGAGAGAGAGGGGGTGGGAGAGAGAGCGGGTGAGGGAGAGAGAGAGAGAGAGGGAGGAAGGGAGAGAAAGAGAGGGAGAGGGAGGAAGGGAGAGAAAGAAAGGAAGATAGAGAGAAAGAGGGGGGGGGGGGCGATATATACATATATATATATATATATATATATATATATATAGAGAGAGAGAGAGAGAGAGAGAGAGAGAGAGAGAGAGAGAGAGAGATTTATTCATTTATACAATTTCATTAAATTATGGTCCATAATGTAGCATTCTTCCTAATCTGTTTTGTGTGTCTGTTCTTGTTTCTCTCTCTCTCTCTCTCTCTCTCTCTCTCTCTCTCTCTCTCTCTCTCTCTCTCTCTCTCTCTCTCTCTCTCTCTCTCTCTCTCTTTTAAATTCCGATTAATAATACTAACAATAATTATAATTATGATGATGATGATGATGATGATGATGATGATGATGATGATGATGATGATAATAATAATAATAATAATAATAATAATAATAATAATAATAATAATAATAATAATAATAATAATAATAATAATAATAATAACAATAATAATAATAATAATAATAACAATAATAATAATAATAATAATAATAATAATAATAATAATAATAATAATAATAATAATAATAATAATAATGTTAGCAGGCCTAACCTTTCATTGGTAACGGTACATGTTTTAGGATAGCCTTTTATAAATAATATCGCCATCTACTGTGTTTATGATATAAGCAAGAGGACATATATTTTCAACGCCATCAGCAGTATTTTATAGACTCTAGATAGAAATAAAAAGAAAGCAAAAAAAAAAAAAAAGACCGAGATCAATTCATAGATAGTTAGGTATGAGGTGCCATGTGGCATCCTTAAGTTTCGAAGGCGAGGCTGGACTAAAACAGAGGTGGAGAGATTTTATTGCCGTCCTAATCACCGCAAGGTGTAATAAGCATAATAAGTGCTTTCTTCTACTCAAAGTTAATTATGTTACCATTGAAAACAGCTACAGATCGCACAACTCCTAACTCCAAGTCCAAGTCATTCAGCCCTCTTTATTCCATTGCTCTAAAAACGAAAGCCCATCGCCCAGAGAGTGTGAATATATTTATTTTTCTGGGTGGATTTGTCTGTTCATTTATTCAGGTCTGTTCATACTCTTGCAAAGAATTTGATGATTTCCTGAAGATTATTACGAAAAAGATAGAGCTATGAATGTCTGGTTCGGTGTACGTGGATCCTCTTCGGATCCCTTTCATGCGAAGCACAGGCCTTCATGTAGTCAAGCAGAGCTGCGTGACCTGTAAATCTGACAAGACAGATTGAGGGTGGCCTCAAGCAGCTCATTGTTTACACAACTGATGCCTCCCAAACAGTTTGGTCTCTCTTCGGATCCCTTTCATGCGAAGCACAGGCCTTCATGTAGTCAAGCAGAGCTGCGTGACCTGTAAATCTGACAAGACAGATTGAGGGTGGCCTCAAGCAGCTCATTGTTTTCACAACTGATGCCTCCCAAACAGTTTGGTCTCTCTTCGGATCCCTTTCATGCGAAGCACAGGCCTTCATGTAGTCAAGCAGAGCTGCGTGACCTGTAAATCTGACAAGACAGATTGAGGGTGGCCTCAAGCAGCTCATTGTTTCACAACTGATGCCTCCCAAACAGTTTGGTCTCACGTTCACCATAGTAAATATCAACATCCACGACTGAGATATCAGCCTTCTTGACTGCAATTCGAATAGCGATTGCTTGCTTTGTGTTGCAGAGGGTTTAATATTATTATCTTCACTTAATCATCAAGTCACAATCAGAGCACTGGATTAGGCTTGGCAGCCAAAATCCAAGTTTATTCTATCAAAGAGAATGAGGAAAAAATTGCATTAACCATCATCGCAAAGACCAAAGGGATCCTTGTCTGTATGCTAAGCAGTCTTTTGAATTAAAGTCTTAGTAAAATATCGACAGGAGCGCAGGCTCATTATCTTTCATATCCACTGCATCAAGGTGGTCCTCAGTCTTTCGTAGTATGACCATATTCCTCATAGAGATACCTTCAGAAGCACTCAGCAACTGCTTGTTGTTTTGCTCTAAATCCATGAGCTGTTTCGGCCATGAGTTTCAGAGCCTTCAGTATTCTGCTGCCTGATTTCAAGAGTGTGCGCAGAATGTCAAAGACTGTCGTGACCGTGAATCTTTTAGTGCCAAATCCGATGGTCTTGTTTAGCGAGTTTCTTCTGGTTCTTTTGACAGGCGCATCTGTTTTACTCTTGTATTGTGGTAGGTCTCGACCATTATGCTTTCATCTGAGACTGACAAAGAAACAAGACGGCTTGATCAAAGAGTTCTGAAAAGGGGTGGCGGTGGCGATGTGTGCTGAGAACTGTCTTAGGGTTCAAAGTGGCATCCCCTTCCAGAAAAATTTGAAAAAAAAAGAACATGCAAATCTGTGCAAATTTTTTTATATTTTGGCAGTGGTTTTTGAGATATTCAATGGAATGAATTTTTGTATTATTTATAAACAAGAAGAAGGCTTGAAGATGCATTTTTTTTCTATTTTGTCATCGAGCATTTTTTTAAGGGTGTGTGTGTGTGTATCTGGGAGATGTTCAAGCACCCTAAGGACAAGCTCATTAGCTCACTCTGATGCACCATGATGATGATTGTCCAATACAAGAGTGCTGAAGCTTTTAGGCATCACAATTGTCACACTAGTGCCCCTGCATCTCCCACATGTTGTGTATTCCTCCAGATAATAATTGTTTAATACCTCAATTGACCTGAATTCACAGGAGTGTATCTCTGTTATGCGTGCTGCTGTCACGGAAATGTAGAAATTTCCGTACTTGTATTTAATAGTAAAGGTCGTGAAAACTGATTCATTTCTTTCGAGTTTTTTGATTTAGAGATATAAATCCCGAAGCAACCATCAGTTTTAGATTGATGGTAGTGCACCTCTGATTAATTCGTCAGTCTTCTCCATCCCAAACGTTGGAGCATATTTTGTACAATAAGTAAAGCAACCTGATCGATCTTGAAGCCAACTTGGCTCCTGTAATTCTTACTGCTCTCCTGACTTCTTGCTGGCTTAAGGGTTTATTGTTGAATTCCTCAGCCAGATTTCTCAACACTCTGGTTTGAACTTTAAAAAGTTCAACCTTACGTATAATCATCCAGGAAGCTCTGTGGTTTTAACCGGGCTTGTGTATTCTAGGTTTAACGCCCGTAAGCTTTCCGAAGATTCTTTTTCGGATAGCTGTGTTGTTATAAAATCTGGAAAACTTAATTATTCTAAGGTCATATCAGCCTGATAAGCGCACCGTTGCTGATTCAGTGAAGTTTCTTTTTTTATTAGATAAATAGCATATCTTGTTCTTGTAGCTCTTTTATCCATCTATCAGTTCTAGTTCTTCTTTGACTTACAGCGAGATGGTCCACCTCCTCAATCGTTCCTTTGTCCATTGTCGAACAATCTTACGAATATTTCCAGTCATGGAATATCAACTGATAGATTAATCTCTTCTCTTCTTCTTATATTTTTTTTTTTTTGCGGTAAATTTAGAGGCTTAAAACTTGTAAATTCCCAATGCCTCCAATCTATTTTTTTTTTTCTTAAGTGAAATAAAGTTTAAACTATGTTGTAAAGTGAGTAGTTTAGTCTAACTCTAAAGTTAGACTAAATGAGCAATAAGTCAAATATCTTTTAAAATTTCGACAGAAAAGGTCAGTTCTGACAGTTCCCTTAATTATAGATTGTAGATTATATTTTTAAATATCCTTCAATTTTCCATCACTGCTGAAAAAATAAGTATAACAAGGATTGAAATGGAAAAATGGGATGGGGGAAAGGGGGAAAAGGATTGGGAGTCGGAGGGGAAAATGGTTCCGTACAGCACCGTATGACAACACTCCGCAACCTGTGTATGTCAGACTGACTGTCTGTCTGTCTGTCTGTCTGTCTCTTTCTCTGTCACACACACACATACAGAATTACACATAATCACATGCACCTGTCCAGTCAGAGACAAACACCCTCGCCCGCCTATTACTGTTAATCGATTATTCGTTTAGGCGTGAATCTACAACCAGGTCTACCCAGAAGTGACGAGCTCATTAAACAACTGTATCAGGTGAGGGGAAGGGTTGGATAAATGGATGAGTCCCGGCCGCTCTAGCTGAAAGCTGCACCAGAAGCCAATTAATAATTGTTACAATTTTTTTAGGCATAGTGAAAGCTCAACTATAAAGATTAAATTCGCCATTTATTTTGCGCTAGCAACCTTGCTTCAATAGCCCACCCTTTATTGATTCTGTATATTTAGGGTAATTGGAATTTTGAAAGTTGTGTGACATGTCATGTTATGATTAGACTTTATACAATACGTGACTCTTTTTCTCATAAAATGACTGAAATTGAGCTTGGCCATACAAGATAGGCCTAACAGTTAAGTTACTGGCGACCGACAGTTTATCGATAGGCGCTTTATTAGTCATCACCGATTGTTATCGTTACTGTATTCATAAATTAAACTTTTGTATGACTGTGCCGCGCTGTGTGTGTGTTCTAAAGAGAAATTGAATACTATTATGATGGCTCATACTGAGTTGCAGTCAACAAATAGATTGAAAACATACGACACTTTTGTTGCCATGTTGATATATAGGCTATGCTATGACGCATGGGTCCACCCAGCTACTCATTAAAAAAATAGCCATGAAAATTTTTAATTAAGGTACCTGCTGCATTGAAAACAGTTAAAAATTCAATACTCTAGAGCTAATCAAATCTGAGCTTTGAAATTTGCTCGATCACAACCAGGCGTCTGTGAAATCAAAAAAAAAAGCACAACACGCATAAATTATGCCAAATTTTGGTATAAACATGTACCCATTCTGTGTTGTGAAGACAAAGTTTTCCTTGTTGGCAAAATAAAACTATTTTATATAAGTTTTGCCATGTCTGAACTTAAATGTCCTCGATAGAGCTGTTTAAATTTCAAATGTCATACTGTCACTTAAAATGCGAGAGCAGTTTACGTCTGAATCCATTATGGCAATGACATTAGGCAATATGGACTCGGGAAGGAAACGTTTGCCATAGCAGTCAGTCCTCTTGATTTGCTCCTGTAGCACGGGTGGCTGTGAGTTAGAACGCCCGCCCTAATTTTCTCCAATTATTACCGGCATTATGGCCCACCCTAGGTGGATGAGTTGATAACATTATATTTTTTTGTTTCATTTTGCCCGACACTGACTTATTTAATATGCAGAAAAGGTCTAAATTCAACTCATTATGGTCGGGCTATATCAATCAAACACCCACCTACACCTCCCCCCCTCAAAAAAAAAAAAAATTGTTTTCTCGTTTAATTGGCTGCAGGCGAACGTAACTATTACATTTAATTTGATAAGTGATAGCAAAAAGAGTAATATCAGGAGTTTAGAGTTTTTTCTAAAATTTTCCATGGAGCTCACATTATACAACTAATCGATAAAGTTATTAAAAAATTACTATCAGGTGCGAGGAATCAAAGTGAAGGTTCGAAATGTCAAGGTGAAATGAATTATTGACTCACATTTAACATACATTAATTTTGTTGACCTGCGTTTCGGCCGTCCGCTGACAAGACGAGTGGTTGGAATGGCCAACTGCTTTCCAAAAACTGAATTTTGTTTACATGTTTTTGTTTTGGTTTCGCCGGATATTTAATCTGCAAGGAATGACCTGTTTATTTGCTATGCCTACCCCCTCCCGTCTTACCAAATCAGGGCAGAGATTATTGATGTAATGAAGTAGGAAAAGCAGTAGAACCAAGTCATTCATCACTAAAAACTTAAAGAGGTAGAAAGAGAGAGAGAGAGAGAGAGAGAGAGAGAGAGAGAGAGAGAGAGAGAGAGAGAGAGAGAGAGAGAGAGAGAGAGAGAGAGAGAGAGAGAGAGAGAGAGAGAGAAAGAGAGAGATAGATAGATAGATAGAGAGAGAGAGAGAGAGAGAGAGAGAGAGAGAGAGAGAGAGAGAGAGAGAGAGAGAGAGAGAGAGAGATAAATAGTATAGAAAAATCAACCACAAATTAGATCTAGCTCTAGACCGACAAAGAAGACGAAAGACGTGAAAACAGAGAGAGAGAGAGAGAGAGAGAGAGAGAGAGAGAGAGAGAGAGAGAGAGAGAGAGAGAGAGAGAGAGAGAGAGAGAGAGAGAGAGTGAGGAAAAAAATATAAGAGAGCGAAATAGAGACAGAACAGTGAAATTGTAATTTCATTTTGTTTTGTACAGGAATTTATGCGTACCTGTACGCTGTTACCTCACCAAAAAAAAAAAAAAAAAAAATGAAAGTTTTTAAGGATAAAAAATATCAACACCTAATGAGAAATAAAACTTTCATTTTCTCCTCGATTCCAAATCGAAGACAATTAAATAAATAATAAGTGTCAAATAATATATATATATAAGTTTGCTACATTTTAAAAAGTTTGTTTTAATTGTGCGGGTTCCTTTGCGCGTCTTTATTTGTAAGAGAAATGTTTTCGTACTTCGACGTTGCATAGAAATTTCCTATTCCAAGCCAGAGTAAAAACATTTTATCTGTCTAATGTCGAGAAGAAAAAGCTAAAGAAAATCCGTGTCCTGGGTACAACGCTTGTTCTGATTTGCCCCTCTATAAGACCATCCAAGTCCTTGCTGATAATGCTTTATTCGTCGCCTCACGAGATAGACCTTAACCCAGGCCTAGATTACTAGATCTATATTCTGAAATTTCAGCTGCCTAAATACAAAATCAGTAGGTCTGTTAACTTGAAAAAAAGAAGAAGGCAGTATCCCTTGCCAAATTCCTTTATTGATGGATTCCTGTATTCTGTAATTACAGCAGTCTGATCCAGATTCAGTACTAATTTAAAAGAAAAAAAAATGACACCTCTGCAAGTTCGTCTCGTTCAAGCATGCATGACTGTAGCCTCTTGGTTATAGCATCAAGTGCGAGAAAAGCTAGCGACCATGCGTCTCCGTACTAGAGTCCTGGGAGAACTTAGGGGACGTTAAAATTATCGAAGAACGAAAGGCGACCATGCGTGCGACGCTAGACTTGCTAGACCCTGTGGTTGATGACCACGACATGGTCCAGTGACGACGAAATCTGCTGATCTAAGGATCTGTTTGGGGGTCTTACACACAGGTGGGCAGGTCCGATCGAGAGCTATCCCTAACGGAACGATTCCAAACACGGCAAAATTTCGCGGAGTGGAAGTCGAACGCACTTTACTTCAATTGAACATTAAGCCCAACTGTCATGATGATGGCGTAGTACAGTGAATTAAAAACAAGTTAAGTCGTAAATCAAGTGCTCCTTTATTCTTCACAACTTGGTTTTCTCAAGGTCCTTTTACTTCTACGTTACTTCATAATACATTCACAGCTCGGAAAAAACAACAACAAAGAAACAAAACAAAACAAAACAAAACAAAAATATTAAAAAATCTCTAACGCTTTCTTATTTTTTTAAATTCTTTTTAAAAATTCTATACATCACGTGCCAGATAGCTCAGTCGCTATGACTTTGACCTCACAGTAAGAAAGTCGTCGGTTCAATCCATGAAAGAGATATCTGGTCTGTTTTCTGAAAAAAGATTGAAGAAACTTAGGGGACGTAAAACTAACCACAGAACTTGAAAAAATGCCCTTCATATTATGTGCTTGAGACCTCTATAAAGACAGTTGAAAGAAAGAGAGAGACAACTATACCTGTTAAAATAACTAAATTAATTTAAAAACTTGATTCTCGATTCCAAATGGACGAAACCGAAAGTTAGAACCGAATACAATAAAACCATTATAAAAAAAAAAACCCAAAAATTTCATCGGTCTGTTGTACCGGTACCGTTTGGTTGCGCTCGAATGCATATCACAACATTGCACAAGTACGCTTAATCCTGCGGCTCGTTTTTTTTTTCTCTCTTTCACTACCTAATGCTGTTTTACATCACATAAGGCTCTTGAAGATTTTTATGAGATGACTTACTTTTCAGCAACCCACATAATTTTATTCATTCACATGCATCGAATACCCTTTGCCCCGTTGATATGTTAGGAGGAAGTCACTTTTTAAGCCATACGTAAGGACAAATTTTATTTATGCCTGAGCCACTACCGTTCAAAGCTGATTTGGGTCCTAGTTTCAAAATTATATGTTTTATTCTTGTATATAAATCTTCTTTGCGATCGCTATATATATATGAACATGTTCCAACGTTCCCGCTCATGGAAAAAGGGATTAGCTAAGAATAAACGAGAAATTCCATGAAGAAGAGACAAAAAAAAAGCATAAAAATTTTCTACATAAATCAACAACATTCCCAGCCCTTGCTAAAGAAAATTTATTTCTAAAATTAGAGCAAATAAACTTAAGAAGAACAGAAAAAGTTAACCGCCCACCACTAACTGCTTTCAGTTAAAAAAAGTCAGCCTGGCGTTGATAAAACTGTGAGATCAATAAATTATAAACTATAAATAAGACAAAGGGTTTTTAGCTTTAAACACAAAACAGAAAACCTATCGAGAAAAAGGGAGGCCTCACATAAAGAAGAAAGAAATTAACAGAAATAGTTGCGAAAGTTCATTCAATTTCATTTTAGTGAGGACACATTTGGTAAAAAGTAAAACTCTCTGAGACAAAGCAGTACGTGTAGTAACAGGTAGCCTAGATATAAATTTCAAAATTTCGTGCTAAACGACAATAATTCACGATAGGCAAGGCGGAACTGAAAAACTTTGAGTCCCCAAAGTCATCCAACGTCGGTGTGGGGTTGAACCCGCCAGGAATGTCCCTTGCGCCTGTGTACGGATATCAGGGCGTACGTTCAAACCCAACAGCCACCACCGTTGTGAGAGAAGAGAGAGAGAGAGAGAGAGAGAGAGAGAGAGAGAGAGAGAGAGAGAGAGAGAGAGAGAGAGAGAGAGAGAGAGAAAGGAAGAGAGAGAAGGAGTGAGGTAGAGATGGAGAAAGAAGGCAATGGGAGAGGGCGGAAGAGAGAGAGAGAGAGAGAGAGAGAGAGAGAGAGAGAGAGAGAGAGAGAGAGAGGGGGGGGAGGGGATAACGATATTTCTAACAGATAAAAGCTCTATTAGATAATAGAAATTAATTTTCTGATTTCCGTGAAACATTTTTTCTATTTTACAAATTAAAAAAAAAGCACTAAAAATACAATTGCTTTGCGGATACATAATTAAAAACATCCGAGTGGAAAACAAGAATGTGGGTGATAGTCCTTTTTAATTGTTTTTGCAGCAAAGAATATCGAAAATATTTTTCATTTTGTTTGGCCATATTTCAGAATATACATATTTTTTTAAATACAAAAATTATGAAAATTAGGAGAAACTGATATCAGCACTGATAACCCTGGTGACTTAAAACATGTACTGCTCGTATTTAGCGACTAACATCCCCCCCCCCCCCCCTTTTCTTAAAATGATGAGTTTCTTTATCATGCAAAAACATTTTTAAAAAGTCAAAACATTTAACAAACCACCATTTGTTACGCACTGAAACGGGGATGTCAAGTGAGCACACCCCTGAACTTTATGAAATGACGCAATTGCTTCAGTTAAACAGTGAGAATAGAATGACAACAAAATTTTTTCTTCGTCTTATTTTTCTAATAATGCTAAATGATTACAGGTAAAGAATGTGGTCTAGAATGAAATTGTCATTTAAAAATATCTCTTAGAAATGTCAGTGCTTATCTGATCAGTGGTGTAATGCCCGTAGTGCTTTTATGCCTTATAAGGCAAACGTAAAATGCTACCGGAAACTAAATCTGAGATTCCCACGACGGATGACTCACGCCTGGGTCAAGGAAGTCACCGGTTTACTTTCGAAGGGCAACATTGTAAACAAAAGCATCGAAGGAAGCCGAGTTAATTTTCCTTAATGTTGTCTTTTGCTCCACTAGATCTGTTATCGACTATTGTGAAGCACTCGTTTGAGACAATAACATGAAATTTCAAAGATAAGGGGATTAACAAACACAAAGTTGTGAAACATATCTCCCGCGCTGACAGTGTAGGCCTGCCTGTCAAACGAAAAGGGCGTGCCAAATGCTTTGTCGTTCACGTGACCTGCAGCAGCCACTATCCGTATTTCGCCAATGCTTCTGTGGGCTTGACTGGGACTTCCTCTTCAGTCAGGCATTAGTTACCTTTACAGGAGTGTATCGCTTACTTTGACATGGATTTTGCGTGATATTTTCGTAACAAAAGCGAAGCTCGACTGGGACAAGTTTTCTTACTGTTTCGTTAAGTGCAACCTTTACTTCAGATTTAGCATACTTTTCATTTTATAATTTTAGACTTTTCTTGTGCCGAACCTACGATCCCGGAAAAAGTAACATTCAAAACAAGATGGCGGACTTCGAGGGTGCCTCTGGGCTGACCGCCACAGAGCTGAGCTATCTGGCTATAGATCGTTCTTTAATTAACGATCCTTCTGTCCAGGCAGAATGGGCTTCGAAAAAATTAGTATGGGTTCCAGACGATTCTCATGGATTCGTTGCTGCCAGTATGCGAGGAGAAAAAGGCGACCAAGTAGAATGTGTCGTCGACGAAACCGGCAGGAAAATAATGGTTCACAGAGATGACATCCAAAAAATGAACCCACCAAAGTTCAACAAAGTTGAGGATATGGCCGAGTTGACTTGTCTGAATGAAGCATCCGTTCTTCATAATTTAAAAGACAGATACTACTCTGGACTCATTTATGTAAGTATGTCTGCTATTGGTGTCACTAGAGACCTACATCAACCCCAGAAAGAGGAAGTCGATGTATTCTAATTTCTATAATCTGGATTAAAATTTAGATGCTACCTAGAAATCTAGATCTAAATCTATTTTCTAGATCTGGAGGTTCACCAGAAGCTAAATTTAGCGCTCGAGCTAGATCTAGATTATATCTGGTTTAAGATCAAGTCTCAGTTGTAGATCTAGGTTTTAATTTTTAATGTCTAGCCTATAGATCTAGATCTATATAGATCTAGATTCTAGATCTTGGATCTCTATTCTGTTTAAATTTTGACTTTGAAATTCAAATTTTCACTTTTTCAATAAATGTCGAGTTCCCGTTTCGCTGGATTGCATTAAATTGATAATGCAGAGAGTATAATTTGAAACAGCTAAGATTAGTCTAAAGGAAGGTCTGAGTTCATGTAGTCCAGGAATGTATTGTATAAGCCTATGATGTACATCTGTACAGGAAACAGATTTTCAATGTATTCCCCAAGCCTTTTTGGCAGACAAGAAATTCTAAGCAAAATATCCATCTAGAGAATACAATGCATACTCTGAAGTACACTACATTGATTTGAAGAGTGAATGCTACTTAGTCTATAGATTTATTTCATTGATTATAAGTGAGTATGAGACCTTCTAAAGGATTGTAATAGAAATAGCTAGTGCAGTTAAATGCTCATAGACATAAAAATACAGGTGGATATGCAACATGGGAAGGCAGATGCATCATAAAACAAAAGATATACCACTGTAGACCAGGTACAAATTCTAATTCAGTAAACAGTTTTTTGTCTGGTGATGCAGACGGCACGAATGACTATCGCTGTAAATATTTACTATAACAGGCTTACATTATCTACAGTTATATTACTCAGTCAAAGAGAAATTCAAGAAAGTTAATGGTTTTTTAAATTATTTCCTGCTGAAAATGCATCTGTATTTTTGAACAAAAGAAAAATAATGCTCATCTTGAAAGAAATCTTTTTGTTTCTTCAGACACTTTGTCAACCACAGGAAATATAATTATCTACAAAACGTAAATTTGGTTAGTCAACTTAAATTCAGTCTAAAACATCAGTTTTAAATATTTTCAGGTAGGCTTGATTCCCAATCTTGTAATATGTACCATAAAATCAGATACCTTAATAATGGAGTTATGCAATTTTCTTTGTCAGTTATGTAAACAATTTTTTTTTGTTCTCACCAAAAATCTCTTCTTACTGTGCATAGTATGAGTGATAAGCCTGTACTGAGGTGAAATGATTTAAAAACAATTTTTTTTATCATTGTCACAAGTCTTGTTGAGTCCAAAAATTGTGATACAGAAGGACTTCTGAATGTGTACCTTACCTCTTTCATGCTAAAGAGGGCTTTGTTTGATTGGGCCATATATAAAACTTATTAATGCCTCAAGAAAGTGTCAATCGTTTGCGAACAATGAATTACCAATAAAAAAAAACTATCATATATATATCCTCTATCGTATCTCAATATACTAAACCAGCCCAACATACTCAATGGGAAGTCCTACCTGTCATATTATTATTAGTTTAGCGTTTGCTTTAAAGTTTCAAATGTCTTTACATTCTCTCTCAGTCTCAGTGCCTTGAACAGGAAACTTTAATCATGGTGTTTGTTAATTCCTGTTGTATAATTTAAGTTGTTCTAAACTCATGGTAATTGCAACTAACCAAGAACTGTCTTGCAATAAGTGACTGCTGCTTTGAGTGATTTGTCCTTGATCTTACCCTTAATTAGAACTAGAAAAAGGATTGCTCTTCTAAACCTTGAAATTGATCTATGAATGCTTTCCACTGCTGCCTAGTGTATTAATATTTGCTTTGTCCACTCTACAGACCTACTCAGGATTATTCTGTGTGGTCGTGAATCCATACAAACGTCTGCCTATCTACACAGAGAAGGTGATTGAGTTGTACAAGGGCAAAAAACGCCATGAGGTACCTCCTCACGTATTTGCTATTGCTGATACAGCGTACAGGAGTATGCTTCAAGGTAAGACTTAAAAATGTTCTTAAAATTATTACATACTGAATTGGTGATTAAATTTTACTATGTAAAAGGAAAATAGGACCATTTATGATTCCAAATTCCTGAGTTACAAAACATTTGAACACTTAAGTCTCAACTAATTAAACTTAAAGTGCAATTAGACTCACTTGAAGTATACCATAAGAAGCCCAAACCAATTACCCACACTTGTACTGTCACCAGCCCATAACCCTGATTAATTGACATAATAGAAAAAAAATAACCGCAACCAATTCTCTTTTGAAGCAGATTCAAAGTTTTCTTGGACTTCAATCTGCTTCTTCACGTGAATTACTCCTTTTGGTTTTAAAAAAGAGGAGCCTCCCTTTTTCATGAATTATTATAAATCTTATGCCCACAATGTCCCTATAAACTTTGAGGAATCGAGTAGGTCTAAGAGCAAAGTCAGTTAACAGTATCACAGAAGTCATGCAGTTGATCTGCTTGTTTTACTACTAATTAATGTTAACCATTGATGATCTCATCAGGTCACCCTATTCAATAAAATGTCATTTTGTACTTACAGTAGGTACTTAGCAGCTGCAAAATATGCTTGTTGATACAGCATTAAGTGGAAACAAATCTTAAATGATGTTCAATCTTCTCATTGTTTGTTTAATAATTTTTGCAGCAGGCAGTTGAAAGATTGAAAGATATCTTCTCCCATTTTTCACATACATTACAATTTTACATATTGTCTCTACTCAATAGATTTAATGAATTGGAGATTTTGAGCTTGAAAAAGCTGACTGTTGCATACATATTTAAGGAAGCTTCTTTACATTTAAGGATTTGTACAGAGATAAATACATGTACATAAATCTTCTGTGAAAATCTTTAGTTGTGCTCACGTTTTGAGTCTCACCTCTTCAGCTGTTTATTAAAAGTTTGATTTTATGTTCATGATTTATTAAGACCTGACATAAAAAATTATACATCTCTTGTAGCGACTGGTGTAGAGAATAATTTTTGTCTTTTTTTTTTTTTTGGTTTTCAATACTTTAAACGTTTCAGGTTAGAATTTTGTGCAATGTTTCTCAGCCAGTTTCATATGATAATGAATCATAATGAAAACTTAGCTTCTTCTCAATCACTCCATAGGACAAAATTTAATTTTTAATGCTGCAAGCATATTTTTTAAAATTTTGTTGAAAAAAAATTGCCTTAGAAAATGTCCTTAACTTTAGTGGTTGAAAATTCAAACTGCTCTGATGTGGACAGTTTATTTTAAGTCCTGTTCACTACTTTTTTTTTTTTTTTCATTCATACATTCTCTCTTCTCTCTCTGTCCTCATTTAAAAAAAAAAAAAAAAATTAGATTTTAAGTTTTTAGATCAGGCGTAGCAATATTATGTCATTTAATGGCTCTTGTGACAATGTTTTTTTTTGTTTTTTTGTTTTGTTTTTTTTTGTAATTGTTTAAATATAGCTTAGTATCTTCAGCAGTTTCCCTATTGGACAAATCTATCTTCAGTATCAAGACAGGGCGTAAAGCAGGAAGTGCTGAGCTTATTCTTCCTCTTTCCTTTTTATACCGATTAATGAACTCGACTGACAGTAAGGCAGAAGTGGTAAATATGCCAGTTTATAATTACTTCGGGTTTTAAATTGTTGGGTTAACAGTTGTCTCGGTAAACTTCTTGGCCACATTTCATTATAAAGGAAATATGCAAAAAGGAAAGACATAGCCAGTTCGCATGAATTAACGACTCGTTGATCTATAATTTCATGGAATTCTAGTGTCCGTCTCTTTATGATAGTAGTTTAAGCTTTACGTTGTGTCGAATATAATATATTATAAACTTATTCTGTTACAGAGTTGACACTGGATATCTTTGTCATTTAGGTCTTTCATGTCTTCAGGAAAACTTAAATTGTACAGTTCTTTTAACATCACTGGATATTGCTGTAATTAAGAGACACTGCAAGTTCCAGATCTTGCTCTGTGACCTTAATTTACCCCGATCTGACATATCAAGTAGGTTGCGGGGTGATTTCGTGCAAGCAAATCATCACATAGTGGAGTCGCTCACGGGGATTGATAAGGATACACATCTTTGCCGAGAAAGAAAGATCCGTATTGGGAAGTGCAGAAGAGCGTTGTTTTATTTATTTCATTTTTTATCTTATCTTTTTTAACTGCTCTATTGTACAGATGGCTCAAAGCTTTTTGACGGTCGAATCTCAACTCGAGCCACTTCAATACCACTCAACACCATTGTGGAGAAACACATCGCATTGTAGGTCTCGGCTCGATTCAAGGGTATTTATCGAGGCTTTTGACCGTGAGAGAGCTTAGCACAATAAAATGAGCTTTAGCCTCTCTCTCATCATCACCACCTCAGTAACTTTGATCGTTTCGGGCAGGCAATCGTTGTAGCTGTTGTGACTAACACATTATTAATGCAATGGATTTCAGTGTCACTGTTGTAAAAAAGAATTAATATTGCATTAAAGAATGATAACGTCTGTAACAGTCTTTTCTTTCCCGATATGTTATGATGGTGCTAATAGTGTTAGTTCCCCACAGGCGTGTCATTTGCTTTAGTAATTGGACACAAGAAAAATCAGTAGGTAGAGCGCTCGGCTGACACTATGCAGTCACGGCGATCGAAACCTGGCGCGGTTTATTATCGATATAAATATGGTGTTAGGGTTCTAATTCCATTCACCAGCCTTAAGGTTAACTTGGTGTAGACTTCATAGTATCTATAAGCATGACTTAAGAAGTTGTGTGTCATTGGGCTGGACCATTGCCTCGAGGTTTGGAAATACTTGCTTTACCCTGCTGCTCGGGCTGGACTAGGGTCTAAGACACATGTAGAGGTTTCAATTTCAGAGAGGAGGGAAAGAAGGCATTGCTGGTGTATCCGTGCACAAGCCCGAGACCTGGGGCTTAAGACAAGGGTTAGGTAACAACTGACTGGGTCACTGAGGCGTTCCTCATCGTCTCACCGGCTGAGGAAGACCGAGAATGATAATGTACACAATTACCGTGAGAGTAATGCCTAACTAGCTGCATGGGCTAGCACCACTGTACTGTTGGGCTATCCCCCTCCCTCTTTTAGCTGTTTTTTTTTTTCTTCGGTTGGGGGTAAAAAGGCCACGATTGTGTTGAAGCAGAAATCTTTTTGGTGGGCTAGTTTGCTAGATGAAAGAAATCATGGTTAAGAGAAATAGGATTAAAGGATACTCCCTTTCGCAGGTTCCCCCCCCCGGTATGCTTGGACAGCTTATGTAGTGGTCGAGCGGGGGGAAAGGTAGATAGTACTATCAGTAGTGAATACAAGACT
Organism: Elysia crispata; assembly: GCA_033675545.1. NCBI lineage: Eukaryota > Metazoa > Mollusca > Gastropoda > Plakobranchidae > Elysia > Elysia crispata. Next base: position 255,685 of record JAWDGP010000761.1, on the reverse strand, counting down.
GAAAGAGTATAGGATTCTTTGATCAAAGCTGAGGTTTGCTTTAGTAGTGAAAACTGCCCGAGCAGTGCTTATTTTTGTCTCGTGGGCTAAAGATTCGGGCAAATGAATAATAATTATCTGAATCTTATTCGAGACAAACCGTTGCGGCATTGTTTAAAAAAAAGCAACAACCATTGTGGAGTCGATTTTTTTTTCAAACTCTAACTCTTCGTGGATTAAAGAACATGTAATTACAATGAACCAAAAAGCTCGCTTCTCGTTCTTGACGGAATAAATTCTTGAAGAGCGTAATGCCCGTAATCCTGCTTGGGAGGTAGGCCTGAGCTGATCGTACCGAACCGACGGTAAGAAAATCCAACCTGACAAGGTTCATCATTGCAACGTGAAGAACGTTACTATGAGTATGAGACGCCAGCCGTTTGGTTGCCGCCATGCCATCTCGTTTGTACAGGTATTTCTACAGGGCGGTTTCTCCCCCCCCTCCCCTCTCTCTCTCTCTCTCTCTCTCTCTCTCTCTCTCTCTCTCTCTCTCTCTCTTCTCCTTTTCATTTAATCTAAACGTCCTTTCTGTTATGGTGGTTCATACTGATTATGAGAGCTGCTGTTATCCTCCTTGTGATTCCTCTGGAGGTCACTGTACGCTGACTCTATTGACCTGGGGGAAGTGAGGGAGAGAAACAGAAACAGAAAGAGAAAAAGGGGTGGGGGTAAGGGAAGGGAGGGATAGGATGTGAAGCGGATTTGAAGAATGCTGATCTGATTTTCAACTGGGAGACTGGTGGAAAAAAATAATGTTCACATTTAGGGAGATGGGTGAAATTGTAAGAGTGTATACACACTCCACCTCAGTATTACTGTTAGACTTTTTTTGTTGTTGTCGTTATGGTTTATGAACTTTGAGCGTAACCTCTATATAAATTTATGTTATTTACTAGTTGCCCCCTGCTGTTCTCCACCGCCCTTCATTTCTCTTCGGTACATTACTACTCCTCTAACACGGCACGAACAACATGTGACTCTTAACTTCTTTCGACCTCGACTCTCCGACCAACTCCTGTCTGGCTTTTAAATACCCGGTTGTGTCCTTTCTTTGATTTTTTTTTTTTTTTTAAATACGGTTGCCAACAGTAGAGTTAAGTGTTCTTGTCCATTTGTCATATCCATTACTGTGCCGAGTAGATCGATTTTTAAAAAAATAACTTGAGCAGAGGAATCGAGCATCGCATGGGTGTTTGGTCCCCCAAGCATAAATCTAATAAAATTGAGAATTCCAGTTTTGGTAACTGCAAAAGCAAGGCATCCAAAGCATGGTGTGGTTCTAGACCCTGTTTGTCTGTTTCACTTCATATCTTATCTCTTGCCCAAGCAGGTTCAGTCTTCTCTCTCTCTCTCTCTCTCTCTCTCTCTCTCTCTCTCTCTCTCTCTCTCTCTCTCTCTCTCTCTCTCCACTATAATTTGACAACAGTGAGTGACAGACCATGGTAGCCAGTAGGACGTATTTTTTTGTGGCTAGAATCTAATTATACACTGTCGCACACAAACGTTTCTTTACTTCCCAGCCGCCAATTGTTTACGTTATTATGCCTGGATTCCCCGGCTGGGGAAATCCATTATTCAATCTTCTTCTTTATCTGTAATTCCGTATGTTTTTACCACACGGTCCACTGGGATAAGCAGGGACTTTGTGCAGTGGTTTTCCAACCGCGCCTTGCCGAGCCGACATTGACAAAATTGGCCTCATCTTTTCAATTTGTCCCGCTTGAGATCGCCTGGCGGTGGCCAATATTTATGAGGCTTAACATTCTTGGCGAGGCCTTATAACGAACCGCAAGTTAAAAATACTACTTGGTAATAGCCATGTTTTGATGACACATCTCAATTAATAATGATGCAGAGAAGCGAGTGGGCTTTTTGATGTCGTGATATTTTTTTTCTAACCGGAGTTTGATAAGTTTCAAACGAAAGATACGTTGATGCTGGAATTTGTCCCCTTTTTTTTTTTACTGCAATTGCTACAGAAGCGGAAGCTATGAGAATACCGTTCATGGAGAACTGGGTTAGCTTGTAATGAATCAATCATGAGATCGCCACATAAATGCATTGCATAGGCCTTTTGAGCGGGCTTTGAAAAATGCATTCAAAGTGGTGTCATAACACAATATGAACATTCTTATGTGGTACACAGTTAAGTCTACGATAGACATTTATTTTCTCACTACTTGCTCTGGTTTTCTTTTCTTTTTTTTTACCCGACGAGAAGTGGAAAAATTTGATTTAGGATTGAACTCTATAACGCTTAATACATAAACCTTAGCTTTTTTTTGCTGATTGGTCAATGTAAAGAGGATAACTAAGTACTCATGCTTTAGATTAAGGTAAAAAAAAATGTGTAGGTGATAAATATGCGACCATAAGCGCACGAGTGATTGGTGTGAATAAGATGTTACATTTTGTTTTATACAGATTAATATCTAGCACAGGCTCAAGACGCGTTTATCTCTCGACTCGCGAGGTTTGTTCATCATTGCCAGAGTCTAAACTGAAGGCGGTCGTAGTTGCAATCGCATTTGAGCAGTGATAGATCTAGAGAGACAAGCTGCACGTAATGCTTGCCCTGAAAGATAAAGATTGGCTTCTTCTTTTTTTTTTTTTTTTTAAACCAGAGGTGTCAGTCTTCCTCAGAAGGAAATCAGGGAAAAATAATTATGACGGCGAGGCAGGCACCAGAGCGGTTTGCGTTCGTTTTTGTCGATGAGTCACCGAGCTACTGAAGTGCATGCTCTCGCCCAAGTTTTTTTTTTTTTATTTAATAACTGTTTTGAAAAAAAAACATGCTTAACAACTTGAACTTTTTTTTATGAACATTTAACACACATAAGAAAATTACTCCTGGCATAAGTATTCATTTGGATCAGTGTACAGTTCGCCAATCGATAAGGAATGCTTCCTTAGAATGCGATGGTTCATTTATTGTTGTCTGAGGTATTAGTCATCTGTCAGAGAACGTGACTCAAACGTTGTCTAGCGGGGGAAAGAGGGGTGGCAATGAGAGATGTATAAACAGAGGACGTTCGTCAGGAGTTATTATTAAGGCGTTACAAGTTCATCTGTATGGACCCATTTGAAATGTCTCGTCCTTCAGCATCTGTCGCTCTTAGAGCTCCTCTGCTAATAATTATAGGGGCAACTTAGTCGTAACCTTGATAAACGGATTACGTAATAACGTTTATAATGCCGACAGTGATGCGCACAATACTTGAAAACAAATAACTTTGTACTTTTCCCACTCTATTTAAAGATCATTCCAAGCGCCCATTTTAAGGTTGTTTAGATCAATAGTCCTTAAACATGCACTGCCTTGCATACGGGAATTCAAATCTGCTCGCTTTTTTTTCTCTCACATAGGCAACATGATAATGGATGTTCTAGAGACTCTATAACAGATTTTTCAAAATAAGCCAATTATTCCTACGATCCTTCCCTTTTTCTTTTCATTATGATATCTTCTCTCATCTTTCTCAATTTTCCCTTATTTTTTGTAAGATTATTCTGCCGATCTATGCTCACACCCATTCTCTTCATCGTCCTACGTTTTGGCATTTATTTTCGATTTTAGAGAGTGATTTTCCAGCACGATCATTCTATGAAGCTTTAACACCTTTTAGTGCCTTGAGAAAAAACCTGTTTAAGCATATTTTTTTTTTTTTTTAATTTCCACACTCTCCTTTGCCGCATGTCCGTGCCTGTTCTAATAAGACTAAAGCTCAGCGTGTACTTAATGCTATAGAATTATGAAACGCCTTGACATAGGATCAACTGGCTATCAAATCTGACAAAACGTATCAGGCTCTGCTAACATTCACTATAACTATTTTTATTTTAACTCAACTTTTCGAGTGGTACACTCCTCTTTTATTTACTTAATTTCCGCGTTGCAATTATGTTTATTATCCTAGCAAGTTGTTTTGTTTTAATTTATCGATGTTTACACAAACAGGGTCCTGAATTAATTGTTTTTTGAGGAAGTGAAATCGCCGAAAGCCGACCAGACGGCCATCATAAACAAAACATTTTTATTTTTTTTAAATGCCGCAGCTCGGCGCCGTTTAAACAATAAATCAATAATCGATAGTCGTCGGCATCGTCAATCAGTATTATCCCTCAGGACTTTAAGTAAGGAGAGGTCGGAGAAGTTGTCCTCGGTCGTCACAATATTACAAGACATTCGAGGGCAGGGTGGGAGTGGGACCTCGCAGAGCGCTGCTGTGACCAACCTTGTTATATCATCGGTACTTGGGCTTGGTGATTGGCATAATTGTCGGTTGGTGCCTCCATCATCATCATCGTCATCATCATAACCTTTGCTTTGTATTCTGCGTCGGTTGTCAATTTCGCAGCTTTGGGGGACATCTCTGAGTCTGAGTCAGTCTCTCTCTCTCTCTCTCTCTCTCTCTCTCTCTCTCTCTCTCTCTCTCTCTCTCTCTCTCTCTCTCTCTCTCTCTCTCTCTCTGTTTGTTTATCTCTGTTTTTTTCTACCTCTTTCACCTTGTCTCTCTTTTCTTCTCCCGTTCTCTCTCACCTGACATCGACTTACAGAAGCGCGCATCACACGTATCTGCAATATATTCCTATTAAAGCGCATGTGTGGTTCAGGCGGTGCATTGTTGACATTCCTGAGGCCGGCCGTAAATAGAAGTCATCCATTAGTCATAAAGTTATATAGGGCCCTTTCTCATCGCCTCAGCCATCAGTCTAGAGACCGTCCAGCCCCATCTTCCGTCAGTGTTATCTAACGTCGCTAGTCGGTAAATGTATCATTTTGTGGCTAATTGCAATTAATTGATAGCGGACTGACAACCATGTTTTTTTGTTGTTGTTCACTTCCTTTTTGTCATGTATTTTTAGTCCTTCTCACTCTGTTTCTCTCTTTCTTTCCCTTTTCCTCTCCCTTCTTTCCATTGACTGTCTCTGTCTAGCCTCTAATCTTCTTAATCCTTACTCTTTCCTTTCTCCTATCCATATTAAATAACCGTTCTGTATATGGTATATATAATATTTATGCTGACCGCGCTCTTCACAGGTGTCCGTTTCGTTTATTACTTTATTGCTATATTTTATACATTGTTTAGTATTATGAATCCATGACCTGCCACTGCGCCTTTTTGCTGTTAAATGTAATTTGATTACCTGTGCCATCATGCAAGCAAGTCCGGGCCAATGTATTGCTGTTTTTGTTATACTTTGCCCTAAGTACAGTACATTTGAAAAAAAAAAAGATTAAAAAAAAAAAATAATCACCAGAGCGGAGCGTCGATAGGGAAAAGAGATTAGTAATGTTCTCAATGAATTCGCATTTTTTTTTTCCATATCTTTTATAGGACTTCGCTCGTAGATGATTGACACCTGTCTAAACTTGTCTAAGAATGATATCAAAACTGCGTGTTGAGTATTATTGATTTTTTTTCCCTGTAGGTTTAATCCATGTTTGAGTTAAATAACTCACATCCTGGTTTTCATATCTTTGTGTGTGGCCGTTTATATTTACTCAGAGAGAGAGAGAGAGAGAGAGAGAGAGAGAGAGAGAGAGAGAGAGAGAGAGAGAGAGAGAGAGAGAGAGAGAGAGAGAGAAACACACACACACACTCAATATCAATCGATAGTGGATGGGTTGTGTGTGTGACCTGCGGGCAGTATTGAGTCCAAGTGGGCCACTCCAGTTTGCTGACACAGACCGCTCGATGATTAATGCCACCAGCATCGCTGAAGAAAAAGAAACCCTGACTCACTCTAGACCAAGCCACGGCTTAGGAGACACTTATTGTGAATAGGTTTGTGGGAGAACAAAGAAATTAAAGAAATTTTTTTTCCGATGGCCGAGGAAAAAAGAAAAGTATTTCCCCTCAAGAGCAACAATTTGTAACACATGTTATTCCGCGTGAAATTCTGACAAAATAACAAATAAAAATGAATTAATATCACATTGATTTTGGCTTGAAGTAGGATATTAGACAAACAGTCAACTAATCATCGGGGAAAATATTTCTTTCCGTTGTTGCCCGCATTGACAGCATCTTGACACACGTCTATGTCTGTTCGCACGAAGTATGTACTTTTTCTCAACCCTTGGGCGAAAATAATATAGAAAAAAAGGTGCGGAAATCCATGCGCTCATTTTTATTTATTTATTTATTATTTTTTTTTTTACACGACCTGAATGGAAAGTTGAGAGAGGGATCGTCCTACAGAGTTGAGTGCTGCGCGGGCGTTCTACGTCTAGCTTGCCCATCCTTCACGCTGATACTCCGACGTTCGGCGTGAACGATCACTAGAATCTAGTGACTACACACATGCACTCAACGTGTGTACACAGACATGGTTACGCATCGTTTCCTTTCTAACATTTATTTTCGGATCAAGAAGTTTGAAAAGGTTTTTTTTTTTCTCTTCTTTTGCCGTGATGCTAAGTATATCTTGATAGAATGAAAAAAAAATATATATGAAAGAATAAAAAATAATTAAAACGTATGAGCGATCAAACCAAAAGGTAAAACAGATCTATATTGGCAATAACAGCTTTAGAAGAGATTATGCAGACAGTTTTTCTTTTCGCTCTCTATTTTTTTTAACCATTTAATTTAAAAAGAATTATTTCTTGCTCTCGCATGTTAAGCTATCGTGATCGCCTGGAAGAAATAGAACAAAAAAAAAACAAAAAAAAAAAAAAAAACCCACTCCAAAAGCAATAAAACTGAGAAGCAAAATAAAAATCTGCAGCGACATTAGAAGAGATAACGTGCCGTACTCTTTTCCCTTTTTTATTTTTTTTTTTTAAACAACTTACATGTATGTGTTGATCCATTTAATTTTGTCTAGGTCTATATCCGTGAATCCAAGATAATGTTAAAAACCACAAAAATCGGATGGTTCTAAAGCCAACAACATTGAGTGAGACAAGGGTGTTTGGTAAGGGCGCCGTTTCATAATTATTTATGCTGGGCAAAATAGTGTTATTAATAACGTAAAAGCTCTCCTTCGAGTTGTTTCTTACTGTATAATTATTCTAACATGCCACCATCGGCGTGCGATTTCTTTTCTTTTTTTTTTTTCCTTTAAAGATCTCACACAGGCTGCACCTGCTACTCGTTGTAACCAAACGCCAGTCTCTCTCTCTCTCTCTCTCTTTCTCACCATCTTTCCTGGACTTGGTGACATGAATCCATTTCACTATCGACTCCGTCGATGAAGCAAAAGCATGGTGTCAATGACATAAGAGTTGGGTTTTTTTAGTTTTTGCTATTATTACTTTGGCTCAATTCGATAATTTATAGTTAGCAATTTTAACATAACCAACCCATCCCCCCTCCCCCCTCCCCCACAATTAAAAAAAACGTAATAAAATGAATGGATTTCCCTATTTATAGACCTATTGAGGGGTCACTAAGATTTATGCTACAAATTGGCGTGTTTTTTTTTTTTTCATTCATGTTGTGCTTCTGTGACTTTTATGTCCCTCAGGCTCTCATTATACTCATCGTTGTTATGTTCTATTAATTCTCAAAACATTATGATCATAAACAGCAAGGCTGCATTTTCTCTTTTATCTCCGCTCTTGCGACCGTCCAACTCCTTGTCCCTCTGTCACCCTTGTCAGTCCAACTTGGGTTTTCTCTCGAGCCCAATTAGTTGGCTGCTGTCCGTCCCATTAGGGCACCGAGTGTTGTACTTGATGTAAGGGATTTTTTGTTTTTGTTTCAGTCTTTCTACTGGCGTTCTTTTCATGAACGAAAAAATAAAATGCTCTGTCGTATTTTCCATTACTGTGTCTAGAGGAAGGGAATAGTATTAAAAACAAAGGGAGAAGGAGATGGGATATATATATATATATATATATATATATATATATATATATATATATATATATATATATATATATATATATATGTATGTATGTATGTATGTATAAAAATCTACTCTTTACCTTCTTCTTTTTCTTCTCTCTCTCTCTCTCCTCTCTCCCCCATCACTGTAATCCCTGCGTTGTCTAGTGACCTTTTACCCTGGATGGTTTGAGCTCAAGGCCGACAATACAAACACAGGTGCCTCTCTGACTGGCTCTGAGCCACTCGTTGCCCTTACTCACACTTGGTGCAGCTAATCTGTATTATAAAAGTCCTTTGTCACGAATCCTATGCCCACCATCAAGGCCAACGCGATACTTATTATTTCCTTTGGGTAGATCAATACATGCCAATTCTCGAAAGGTTGTAGTAAAAACGAATAAAATATGGCGTTTCAGCGTTACGGACCTAATTATAATTAGCGTTAGGGGGGTCTGTCCAGCATAGTACAGTTGGTGCTGTTTTACATTAAGATTATTGTGTGATGTAACAAATATCATAACTAAGAAAAAAAAAAGAAACCAAGTTATTATTTCCTTCTTCCCAATGATAATGAATCTATGCGCATTGCGAAACTGGGCAAAAGAGAAGTGTATGAGATCATTTTGATCCTGTTTCTTACAGACCATTGAAGCCGAATGTGCCTCTTCCAAGAACATCAGCATCAGCTGTTATACCCCCCCCCCCACCTTGTCTGCCTGTCTCTGTCTCTCTTTCCCTCCCTCTTGCTCTCTTAACTTACACACACTCACAAGTCTACACTCTTAAATGTGTGAGTTCTCTGATCCTATTCTTCGTCTCCGGCACACACATACACACATTTTTCCCCTTCTGTCTCAACCTCTGCATTGACCTTTCCAATCTTATTACTTCGTCCTCATTACCTCATTAGTCCATGACCAGTCCTTTCTCTCTCTCTCTCTCTCTCTCTCTCTCTCTCTCTCTCTCTCTCTCTCTCTCTCTCTCTCTCTCTCTCTCTCTCTCTCTCTCTCTCTCTCTAGCTCTGTTTCGCTATCTCTCTTTTAGGACAGTAATGTACACAGGATTATGTATAATAGCATAAGATATATTGGAGATAGGATCAGATTCAGAGAAGAACATTCAGATAATGCGAAATGCAACAATTCTCAAAGTGCACAATGATTTCCGAGGGGGGTGAAGGGTCGGGCAGTGTCAATATGGGAGTCGACGCAATAGGGGATTAGTTAGCTTATGTATTTTATCTCTCTCTCTCTCTCTCTCTCTCTCTCTCTCTCTCTCTCTCTCTCTCTCTCTCTCTCTCTCTCTCTGGTAAAAAGCTATAGTAAATTGTTATATTTTTGTGCCAATGTCTCGTATGATTGTGTGATGAGGCAGTGGGGGACAAAACCAGATCTATTCGGTGTAGTTTTTTGCCTGGCATTTCTCCTACACTCACAAGAATGCTTCAAATCAGTAAATTTATAGAGGAAGAGGGGTAAATAAAAGATTAAGGTATCAATTAATAGTTAATACCTGTAATATTTGTTGTAATACGTTTTTTATCCAGCGATTTCTATTAAAGTTGTGATCGACCATGGCTGCGTAAGGATGATAACCGATTTTTTTTATTTTAATTATTGATTGGTTTCGATAGATAAGTTTTGGGAACCAGCATTGCTTTGCCACACCCAGTACTTTTTCCTATCATTTTGAACTAGGTTAAATTTTTTTCTAATCATTAGCTACAAATAAAATGCAGCTGCTGTTGCTGCTGTTACTACTACTACTACTACTACTACTACTACTCTGCTGCTGCTGCTGCCACGAGATTTATGCTATTAAAGACCACAAGTAATAAGCTTCTGTACTTTTTCTTTTTTCTCCTCCAGATCGAGAAGACCAGTCTATTCTTTGCACGTAAGTATCCGAGTATTTGTATTTGTCCAGGACGCAGTTTATGTGTGAAAGCGTGAAAGGGGTCCTCTAAGATCACTGCAAGCCTTTGTAATTTTATAAGGACCATACCCTTAAGCTGATTCACTGCAGCTGCAAATATTTACATGTGCAGCGAATGACATTAAGAGAGGGGCTTTAAATGCAATGTGATCCCCTTTATCTACGTAGGTTTTATTTTATTCCCTAACTTTTTTCCTTTTCCAATGCGTTTGATTGTTTGGATTTGCATTATACAAGCATTTGTCCCGATAGAGTCGTTGCCTCACAGGTATCGCCTCTCGAACAACACAAGCATATCGTTCAGGACCATTGTTATCGGTGTAGAACGTTGCAGACGCTTCTTGTTGCATTCTGTATGTCATACAATTCAAATTAAGGAATACGTGCGTTTGGGCTTGTTTTGATACTGTCAGCTTGTTAAAACTCTTTTCATATTTGTTTGTTTACGGCAATTGATTGAGGAAAATAAAGCTATGATTAAAACTCCCCTCCCCCCCTTTTTTATCTTTTAATCGATGTGTTTCATTTCTTTTACCCATAATTAAATGATTCACCAAATCATTCAGCCAACATTATATTCGCCTCACGAATATATATATGGGAAGTCCAATGCCAGGCTCAAACACGGTCTCTTCTGTTGTTAGGAACTAGGAAGATCTCGTTTTCTAACACCATATTCTCTAGAATCTCATTTCTTTGGGCTACTAATATTGCAATCTATGGTTGGAGCCTGAAAGCAAAAGTTGCCTTGTGGACTCATAAGAATAATAAACAAGATCAAAATAAGATGCTTAATCTTCCGTTGTTAGTATTGTTAGCTTTGAAAGCTTATGAAAAGAGGATAACACATATCTTGTTTCATGCATACATTTCGAGCTAAACGTTTTGCGTGCAGGCAGGGCTTAAATGTTGAAGTAGGCACCCCTCTTGTTTGAGTCGAGTCCTCCAGTTGGATATAAAAAAAAAAAAAATTAAGCAAAACCGGAAGTTGCGAAAAATCTTGTGACTCATAGTCCTTTCGAACCTCTGTTATCGTCTAAGGTCATGAAGCCCTAACGACCCAGGTGTGCTAACCACATCGTAGATTTTGAAAGGAGCTTACGGTATGATACATTTTTTTTGCTACTATCTCCGAGGACCAGAAAAAAGAATAATACTAACTTCCAGAGCGCGCCAGAGCGTGCCGTTTCTGTGTGCCCCAGAGCCATTTTACTATTGTAAACATTAAGCCATCCGCAGAAAAAACAGAGCCCCACCCTTCAGAGCGCGGAATGCCACAGATTCCAAAGTGCAGGGAAATGGCTACGCCTTTTGAACTCTAAACAATCAAGTTAGTTAAGAAAAAAAAATGCAGGAAATTTTTTTAAGGGTGAAACAGTTAACCATTTTTTTTTTTTATAAAGCCTTCAGTGACTTGAACATTGCTTCTGTTTTTCGATGCCATAGAGGTAGGCTTTTTTGTTTTGTTTTTGTTGTTGTTGTTGTAAAGGCTGTTGCTATACACATCCGCCACCTTTATTTGGCGTGCGTGGGTTGTATTGCAATTTCAAGTCAAGAGTGATCCGGCGGGGAGTTGCACCCTCGCTTCCTATTTATTTTCGTGAATATAACATTTTTTTGTCATGTTGTTAGAGACAATGGCCGTTTTGTATAAACTGGTGATAAAGGTTGTGAGTAATCGAAAGAATTTGCTCAGAAAAAAAAAACCCTAAAAATTCGTGTAACTATCAACAGGCTGTTCTTTCTCTCGTATAAAAAAGGAAAAAAAATATTTTGTCAAATGTCGATAATGCATGTTCGTTTCCTGAATTACTCCTGGTTATGAAACTTCTAATATTTAAGTTGCTTTTTTTTTTTTTTTGAGATATTTTCAAATTTAAGAGTTCTTGCTTTCAACGACCGTGTAAAGGAATCAAACCATTCATCCTTGTCCCGCATAAAGTAGCTCAGAATTTTGTTTGTATTAATAGCTGAAGAAGAACGCCAAAGAGTGCCATTGTGTTGAAAAAGAGTATGCTTGGTTTGGATCGCATTCATGCGTTTGAAGAATTGGGGAGCTCGTTGGCATCGTCTCTTCGATGTTTTCAAGAACAAAGCTTCCCAGTAAAAAATGGTTGCGTTTGTTTGTTCTCACTACTGGGAAGATCCTCACACGCACGAACACACGAGTCTTATTTACAGCTCGACAAGGCTTTTGTCCCCGCTTCAAGGAACCGCTAAATCTGATCCACATTCTTGATCTACTACTACACTGCATATATACCAGACATTTGGGTGTGGGGAAAAGGTTGATTCTGGACAGTATGGTACGCGCGCCAGTCTCAGTATGCACTAATGTTGGCTTGGACAAATCTGGCTGCGGGCTGTGACGGCAGTGTTGACGCCGGGGATTACCACGCGAATCCAGGACTGGACCAAAGACGGAGGTGCCGCTCGCCTGATAAGCTGACCGGGTGTAAGTTGGACTGACCCGTTCTGGCCAGGCGTGGCCCGGCTTTTCTCTGTTGTTCTTGGCGTTCTTGCCTTACCTTTCCTTGTCCGGTTTTGCCAAATCAGCAGCTCGGTTTCAGGACCACTTGTCTTCTGCCTCTTTCACCAGGTCTGGAACTATGATACCCCTCCTCATTGACCTGGAATCGATGGTCTTGTCCTGCAGTCTTACGGAAGTTGGGCGAGGGGAAGGGGTATGGTGAGGATGGAGTGGGTGCAGCGTTGTAACACCACTCTCCAGTCACACATGCATGATATGAAATATGTTTGGAAGTGCATTTGAGCTACCGCTTGCCGAAGTAAACTTTATAAAATAATGAGATGACAAAGTAATGTCCTGTCAAATGACCATATCAATTCACGTCCTATTATGCTCAGTCGCGTATTATCTTATTCGAGAATGTTTGGTATAAAAAATTACATGTCATACTAAGCATTTAGACGGTCAAATTATTCCTTTTTCACTTACAAAAATGACTTTTCAGCGATCCCCCGTTTTCAAATTCTTTCATGACAGAACATTTTTCCCCCTCATAGTGATAGCTTCGCATAGTGAGAGCCTACTGTATTGATTTGTATAGTCTTTTCATAAGTCTCAGATCTTCGAAATCCTCAATAGCTCCTATTTCCCCTCTAACCGCTAATTCGTCTTTATTTTGCAAACTAAGCAAAATTCTAGATCTTTTTAAGAAGTTAATTCGCTTTGCCCCTTGTGACTGTTGTACAAAGCAATAAATGGCCCGGAAGTGGTTGTGCTAATGGCCTGTGGAGCTTTTGTGCGAACTCTGGTCACAGGTCTGACACAGTAAACACCTGTGCCGAACTGCATCCGAGCAGTTATAGCCTTTAACAGCTCGGCTTCAAATAAAGTCAACAGATAGTTGTGGACAAATCCACTGGAGCGCAATATATCATCGTTGTGTGTCAGGCGCGTGCCATTAAGATAAACCTAACAGCATACATTGAAAATCGCTTTGTTGAAAATGAAATACAGTCGTGATTCATTGTTTTAGCTAGGTCTCGTTTGAATAAAAACAAACCATTGAAGTCGTGAAAATAATGATTGCAAATATTATGCAATTTCTTTTTTCTTTTCTTTTTTTTTTTTTAAGAGAGACTAGCTTAAAAACATCTGTTAATACATCGTAACCTGAGAACAGCCTGGTTCTATCGTTCGTTGGGTTGAATAAAAAAAGAACAGACAACATTATTTTTTTGAAATTACAATCATGTACTCCATCCGGACATCTAAAAAGCAATTGACTTCAACACACGATTGCTGTAACTGTCCGGCTGGTTCAAACTAAGCTAGGTGACCTTTTAAAAGTGGGTTTACACGGTACGGTTCATAGGCTGGGGAGCCACCAGGAGCCACCAGTTGGTTAAGCGTTTACTTTTCCCCAGTATCAGGTGCATGCACCACTTGCGCATAGACGTCAGCGGGCTTGTCCTCGTCTGACGCCTGATTGATAGGCAGGTCTGGTGGTGGTTCGTACATCCAACAGGTAGCTTATTACATCTAGACCTGGCTTGTACCGGGGCTATCGTGGTCTGTGGTCACTCTGACCCCCAGTCGCCCCCCAGTCAAGTCGCTACTTGAGTACTCACCTGGGATGGGAGCTGGGGTTTTTAATTTGGTTTTACGTCCCCTAAGTTTTCCGAATCTTACGCGAAAACGGAAGGATAAGAGCAACGAAAGTTTGAAATAGTTTTTCAGTTAAAGGATTGAGGGTGTACGTGTTTGCTCTTGTGCGAGTACGTTTCTGAGAGAATGTGCATGCCCTAATAATTAACTGAGCTCGATTTTATTGGGTTAAAAACAACAGAGAAAGAAAGAAAATGAGAACGGATTAAAGAGGGAAATCATCAAAACCTTCCATCGCTTTCATCATCGGGCCAGAATACAAATTCCAACGTAGGTGTTTTGTATGCCAACGGGATTAAAACTATAACTAAAAGCTCGAGGGCGCTGAAGCAGGGTGTATGGAACTGTCGTGGCATTGGTAAGGTTTCAATAGCTTATGACTAATCAAACAGCATAATATGGGAAGAAACCGTACATCCGTGTGATGCAGGCTTGTGGTCTTATTGTGTGTGAGTGTTTATATATATATATTATACATACACACACACACACACACGCACATTCATGTTCACACTTTGTTCTTAATTTCAATGTTATCGTACAAAAAGTATGAGTCTAAAATCAAATACAAACTTTCGCGAAAGACCTTCATCTTGAAAGGCCGCAATTAACAATGTTCAATAAAATATTTTTTGTCAGTGTTCTATAGGTACATTTTGGGGTGTGTGAGGGTAATCTCGAGATAATTAGCTTATTTAATATCTTACGATCTCTTTAAAATTATAATGACGGTAAAATGATTATTCATGGAAATTTGTTTCCGTTCTACAGAGAATACAGTGTTTTTCTTCTTCTTTTTTTTTTTTTTTTTAAATATTATGCCCAAATCACCACTTATTTTTTGATTAAAGAAGAGGAGGTGTTAGTCTATTTTGGTGTCCCAAGGGAGCCTACCTGCAATGCCCTAGCATCCACTGTCGGTCACAACAAAGTCTAAGTTCATATATCTTTTGAGCGTGATAAACACAACATAGCATTGTTCAGTGACATCTTAGCGGAGGCTAGGCGCGCTGAATGACGCTTTTAGGCACAGCCTTCCCGTGTTGATCTCGCTAGAACTAGAAGCCAGTTTTGGGTCACCGATACAGTGATAGGCTACTGTGACCAAATGAAAAGTTAGGGCCAGAGTCGAGATTGGCCCTTCTGGCGACCGTTTGTTTATCTGGGGGGGGGTCATTTAGGTCACTGCATTTCCGCCGCGGACTTGTACCACCGAGCTGAGACTCGACACGAACGCTTAGCACTGACGGCATTAGCAGATAATTTGGTAGCCGGAGAGCTAGGTTGGCATGTCTTCATGACTCTAACGTTGTCATACATTAGGAGTTCTTTTCCTGTCGCGTATGGCAGAGAGATAAACGTCCGTTACAACTTGCGGTATTTTCTTTTTCATCGAGCTACGAGACAAGAAACGACGCTCTTGCCGGAATGTCCCGGCCCGGGTTCTTGTCGGTGGTCCTGACCCTATACATGTACTACCTTCCTCATTACTTTCCAGCTAGCTGCTAATCAGAACCCTACGCGTCTCTGATCCTCTAACCCCAACCTCGTCATTCTGCTCTTGGGGCAGACATTTCAGGAATGAATGTTTTATCTGGAAGCCTCAGTGTCACATGACAGTTTCGGATTTTGTAGTCCATTTAGATCCACTAAATCACGGCCGAAGAGCGTCGTTGTCAAGTCAAACACCTGAGTGCTCGCGTGTATCACTCCTCCTTACTCGGTTTTGTCGAGAATCTCGGAATCTGGCGGCCAAGAATGAGACAAAATAGCATTCTGCATTCTCTCTTGCATTCTCTCCTGAAACTTTTTGCAAGAAATGAAATATCTGATGAAAATGAGGGAAAAAAATAAAAAGAAGTAGTAGTACTGCAAAGATATCTTAGAGCTTTGGTTGGTTACTGTCTGGTGCAGTGCTTTACTTTTCAGTTGCGCTGTAAGTTATGTCGAGAAAAGGATTTCAGGCAAATAACCCCATTGCTTGGTAAAGGTATTTGAAATGAAATTTTGTGGAACCGCGAAGACAGACGAGAAGGCCCAGGATCACCGTGTTGAGGAGGGGCTTTATCAAATAACCAACCGACCAAACTAGGAAGAGAGTAGAATTACACCCCATTATTCCTGATAACAAAAATATGTATCTCTATACAGAACTAGTCCGTGCACAGTCGTGTAAAATATGTCAGGCCCGTATTTAGTCAGCTGCAATGATAAGGAGCGAGATAACCATGCCATAAACATTGCTACCAGCCGTGTACACACATAGCCAGGCTGCTTGCCTCTTGGGTTGGGCTGAGCTACTGGAAGAGTGGCAAACAGACATGCCTCCAACCTGTAGGACTCGGGATATAGACCTCCAGTAGATTAATTCTTGATACGCACTTAGACGCGGAATGTTGACAGGGAAGAACCCATGACTGTCTCAATCGTAATTAAGTCCAAGTATTTAGAACGTTATGTTACGTCAGAGAAGAATAAATTAGCAAAAGCAAGTATATCAAGTTATTGACACAAACCATTGTAATTTTCATTGCAGCCACACTTTTCGCGTTCTTTTTTGGCATATTATGTAGTCATGGCAAATATATCGTGAGGTTTTCATTCGATTTAGTGCCTAACGGCTCTTTATTTGCTATTTTTTTCGGTTACCACCACACGGCTAAAAAATCATGTAATCGTTTTATGAGAAAAAAATTGTTGAAATAAATTATTTACACGGAGTTTTAAAGGCATACACAAACTCTTGACTGTGCAAGCAGTAGTCATATTTGGAAATGCATTGTATGTGCTGGTAACGCACAACTGGCATCGTTTTTCTCATTAATCCAGGTTTATCACGGGGGATATTCACGGGAATCTGTGCCAGCATTAATTAATGCATACTTCCCAGGGGGGTCACTTCTTTCTCTTCCTTTGGGTCTCCAAGATTTCTGTGACAAGTGGGGCTAGAGATAGATTAGGTCTAGTCAGCTTCTACATGGAATCGTTTACTGAAATTTCGAGTAATATTTAACGAGTAAATCTAGCTACTAGTCTATAGTAGGGGACTTTGAATAATTCTGAGGAGCTTTCTGTTAACAAGCAGGAAGTCGTGGGTTCGATTCCCGCTGGACCAATTGATGATAGAGTTGGATCTCGTCTAACAAGCGGTATCCCTGGGTTGTCGGAAAAACCGCCGCTGTCTTTGAAGATTCTGGTGGAAACTTAGGGGTCGTTAAATTAAAAAAAGAAAATAGTGTTTGCAGTTGCCGTGACGAAATTGTTTAGTGCCATTCGAGTTGCAAAGAACTATGTGGACATCAGACAATCAATATAGAAAAGGGTATTTTGGCTAGTTTTGGGCGTATTGTATCTCTTGTAAAACACGTCTTTGGGCCAGTTGGATTCCGCGTCCTCCCAGAGATTTGCCCGCCAATTGTCCTAAATACACCGCCATCGCTAGATTAACATTTAGTCGTGTTTGATATAATAATGCACCTAAAATTTCGTCATGATGGATCATTAAGCAACCAAACTTAAATAAGAGCGTGAATTCTGACCCAACCCGCAACGCCCTCAATTAAAACTGGCATCCATATCGGTGCCTTTATTCTCTTTGACCGCTTAATCACGTGACGATAAAGTGCAGCCTTTTGAATACATTTATTTTTACATACCAGGCTGTGATTGTGGTGCATCTAAGATGCGTCACATAGTGACAATATTTTTTGTAGCAGTAACGTGTAAGTTTATTCAGGAATAGAAACAAAGCCATAATCCGCAAAATACAAGAAATCGGCTTGTCTGTAAAGCTTTAAAGTTATATCTTTTTTTTTTTAAATTTTTTTTTTTTTTTTTTTTAATTTTTTTTTTTTATATTATATTCCTTTTAAGGTTAATTTTTGATACAGATAGTTGGTACGTCTTTGAGGGAAAAAAAATTAAAAAAAAAAAAAAACGCCGCATAGTTTTTCCTCACTTGCTCGTATGTAATTGTGTAATACGGGAAAGGTTTGTTTTACGAATTCAGGCCCTGTAGTCTGGTTTTCTTCACATAAATCACAAAAATAAAAGATCTAAAACTGGCAAAGTGATCCGGAGTTATGTTTTCATTATTATTATTATTATTATTATTATTATTATTATTATTATTATTGTTGTTGTTGTTGTTGTTGTTGTTGTTCTTGTTACTGTTGTTATTATCATTATTTCTTTTTTTTTATGGCGCATGTTAGGGAATATATGTATTGCCTGGGCCGCAATTGAATAGCAGGTCGTAAATTAAGTGTGTATCTTCCCGATTTCCCCACCAACTCTTTCAAAGTTAAAAGTCCAAACCATTGTGTTCCCCCTTATATCTCTTTACAGCGGGATTTTGAAGCATGTCACAACATACTTTACCACAGAACTGGTGCTCGTCATATTAAGCTCTGAATATTGCTTAGCTAGGCTCTTTATTCGGAATTTTAAAAAGTTCTCAACCACTCGAAAAACAAAAATCTAATTCACCGTGTCCTGGAAGTCAGTTTTCGCCTTTTTATGGCCTAACCAAATGAGAAGTTCGAAGTTATAAACCCTTCCGAAGTGGACAAGAGAATTAATAGCCTTTCTCCTGAATTCTGAAAGACCTCAGCAGGTCTCACAGTAAATCAACGTTTCTCCCCCACCGAAAGGCCACTTGCTTTTCGCTCATTTTTTAAAGGTTTTGATTATAACCAGCCAATGTGAACAAAAGATCTCTCAACTTTATGCAGTAAATCGCCGTTTGTCAGCTTGTTTTTCTCGTTCTTTGTGTACAATCAAATAAGCGATCTCAAGGTGCCCTTTTCAATCTTTATATTATTTGCTAACATCTTTCCCCCCGCTGCTTTATACCAATTCACATCAGGCTTTATACCAATTCACATCAGTTCATTTTCTAGTTTTGGAATATTGCATGTTGGTTTCTCTTGAACCTATTCACCCATTTTTAAAATTAATTTCCTCGTTCAAAGTACCAAAATGTCAACAGCTACATGATCACTAATAGCTAGAAAACACCCGTCCTCATTTTATTACTCTATTGAGACCAGGCACTTGTTTTGCTCGTTTTCGCTTGTAGCGTATCATTGCCGTGAGCAGAGCTGTTGAAATATTGTCTTTGGATTAGTTAGTGTATTGATAAGGGAGATCAGTCGTTTGCACCGTTTCTCCGATCACAAGAGGCGTTAATTACCCGGCACCCTTGACTTCATTTTGTTGCAATCGACATTACTATGATTATTATTTTAGGGATAAGGACAAACCATGATGAATTTAGAATTTTTTTTTTCAGTCGCCGCCAGTCTATTACTAAAGGAAAAGAATCGGCCATTAAGTTTTAGTTTTTCTCTTTTCGCTGCCCGTGTATATCGGTTTAGGAAAAAGACCAAAATGATTAACGTTTCAACTTTTCTAATTAATATTGTTTTTTCTCCTTCTCAGAGGTGAGTCTGGCGCGGGTAAGACCGAGAACACGAAGAAGGTGATCCAGTACCTGGCCTATGTGGCAGCCTCCAACAGAACCAACCGCCAGTCTCTTACATCCTCCGCGCCGGTAGGTCTTCAGACTTTTGCCTTCATATACTAGCAGCAGCAGCAGCAGCTGTAGAGTAGAGAATCTAGTTAAGGTTGTAGATTATTCTAAGATTCCCCTGCTTTTAATTTTGATCCAGGTCCACTTTAACGAAGTTTTTTTTTTATAACTGCTACACTTGATTTCGACTATTTTAGACTAGAAGCACTTAAGCAAGTGGGCAATGCAGGACAACGGTAACTGAAATGTTTAGATTTCAAAGTCACATTGTTTATCGTTCAGCTGATGGTGTCAACTACATCAGGGCAAAAAAGTCTTCTGCGGGTTGATTATGTGCAGTTAATGTTCTTCTGAAAATGTTTCATTTGTAATGTTCCAAGCATAATATCATAAATCACACGAAAAGAAAAGAATGCTTTTTTTAATAAAAACAAAATAACAAAAAACACACATAGGTAAATGGTACGAGATAGTAAGCTCTGAAGGGACAAGAGTTTATCTTGCAATTTTGACATCTCTGAACATTCAGTTGCTTCAGTGACATTTAAAAGCAGCAATTTGTGCAGGGTTCTTTTTTTATGGGAAAAAAACAAAACAAAAATAAAATGAGGCGGAGTCATGTTAGATGTGCCATTAGGAGAAAATCTTTTTTTTTTTTTTTTATACCCAAGGCTGCTCCCTATTGTAAAAGAGGTGGAGTGGGTGTAGAGATCCTTCAACTGTGGTCCTTGCAGTGATAATGTAATAGTCATGACAGATTATTGTCAACACTAAAGCGCTCTTTCGGGGTTACCAGCAACAATCTCATCAACACACGCCCACCTTCCCCCACCATAATCCCGCAAAAAAAAAAAAAACAAAAAACAACGCTGTTAACAGCTGACGATATAGCATTTTTAACTTGTATATTATAAACATGTCAGTCATTATTATAACGGAGGCAATCTTGTCCCTTCCCATCTTTTTATTTTATTATATATATATATATATATATATATATATATATATATTTTTTTTTTTATTTTTTTTTTTTTTGGGGGGGGGGGGGGGGGGGGGCATGTGAAGAGATATGAGGACATAATGATAATGGCACCACCAGCTAAACGAGTCATGAAAATGATTGTTTCTAACGATTGTGTGGTTGAGAGTTCACTAACGCTGCACGGTGCTGCACTGAGTGAATGCACGGAATCCCTAACCCAAATGCTGTAGTCA
The DNA here is from genome assembly GCA_033675545.1 of Elysia crispata. Classification (NCBI taxonomy): domain Eukaryota; kingdom Metazoa; phylum Mollusca; class Gastropoda; family Plakobranchidae; genus Elysia; species Elysia crispata. The sequence continues at coordinate 234,987 of JAWDGP010000761.1, read as the reverse complement.
GAATTATCACTAGTTTTGTTGTTAATACTTAATGTGGTCGGTAAACCTTTATTTTGTTGTTTCAACTTAGACTTTATCATTCAGCGTTTTAAAAGAAAAGATAAGATTCATATAAGGTGTATTTTTTTTTTAGTGAGTATTAAGAATGCAATCTAATATTGACTTTGTTTTTTCAGGTTAACGTTGTGTGTATTCATTTAACTTTAATTGCTTAAGTTGTATTGGCACTCTTCAGTTTTTTAAGTTAAAAAAAATATCTGCTGGAGAGAAAATTTTAAAGAAATATTTATGGTTCAATTTATCTGTGATTTTATTACATTGTATATTTTAAGACATAGATAATGGTATTTTGCTAGTTGTTAGAAGGGAAATTTAGAAATGGTTATTCTTTTTTCCCTTTTTAGTGCTTTCCTACCTGGTTACGATTATTTTTTCCCCATTAAACTAAAAACTCTAGGCGCCATAGTAGTTTTTATTGTTTGACCTAGATTTTTTTTAAAAACTACAAATTGAGTCCGGTCTTTAACCTAGATGTAGAAACCAACCGCTTGGAACATGTAACCTCAATATTTTTGACCTACCGCACCCCAAGCTGATACTGAAGAACTATAAAAACACAATATTTCTGCTGCATGCATTGGATGCTCCTCATTGACTCGTACTTGTACAATGAATTTATAAAGACTGTGACTGTGGAAGCAGAGATGCCAAACACTATACACTCCTTTATATCAGTTTCATTTTTTTCACCTGCGCATGCAAACACGAAATTTTTCTCTGAGACTAAAATTTTACTGTTTTTATTGGGAAAAAAAATGAGGCAATGAGATTGAACTTTCTTGTGTGAAATTGTATCCAACACAAAGAACTTGATCCAAACCACATTGACTCAAAATTTGATTACTTTACTGTGACACGGACCACTTTAACACAATGGATATTTAAAATTCTTGCATATTTATATCAAAATAAACATTTCGGACCACGATCATTACGCAAGTTTTACCCCAGCGGTTGGCATCTCTGCAGCCTCTGCAACTCTGGTCGATCTACAACTTATCACCCCTGCGCATGGCGACCTTTGCTTCAGTCGCTTGAACAAGGCATGCCCTTTCCAACTCTCTTCACCTCTGAAGTCATTTGACCTGATCTTTAACTTTAGAAGACAATAAAACCTAATTTTAAGGAACGAAAATAGCAAAAAAAAAAGCTTATTGTTTTCAAAGATTTTTCACCGTGTGTAACGGGTGTAGGCATTTTGTTGTCAAAACTTATCTCGTTACTGTTGTTTCTATCGGAATGTTCACACGAAACTCTCAGGATAAATCTCAGTAGATGTCAGTCGGCTAGTGGGTGATGCTTTTTTTTTTTTTTTTTAAATTAATATTACGCAATTTGCAGTGTGATTCTCTCACTGTTGTCAACTGAGCAGGGGTCTTTATCTCTACGGAACGATTGAAGAGCTCGGTTGACGGATACCAGCGTTCAATAAAAATCGCGTTTCCGTGCTTACACTTAAAATATTCATTAGCTTCAAAGTTGTACATAACACCAAAACTGCATTGTCGGTATTGTAAATAATGAAACTAACACCATGGCCATTGTGAATGTTAATCTCACATTTTTTTTTTGTGACGTGCATTTTCTCTCCTGCAACGCTCCCCGACCGCCATACAGGACGGAGGGAAGGGTAATGAACAGACGTTAAAACAGGTACACTCAATAAAATGCTGCAGCCACCGCCCTTTTGTCCTCTTTTGAGTTCTCTCTGTCCTCGACTCTCTCCCCCCCGTTTTCTTTCTTCCCCGAACTCCTTTTTGTGTGACCCTGGCTGATACGTGGACATGCTCTCAGTTAAATGAGTCCTTTCTTTTACTCCCTGCAAGACCCAAAACCTACCAAAACTATCTTGTCCAAGATAAAAATTATTAATTTAAATAGGCGTGGATTTCTTCTCAATGTTTGTACACATTGCTGTTTGCATGATTTTAGATGTGGGAAAAAGTTAAATTACCCAAAAGGCTGAGCTAAAACTGCCCCTCTCGAATACAATTTATGATGCGTACAATCTTATTTCTTTGTTGTTAGATATAGCCCGTCTTTTTGCATATCAAACTCAAGCCCCCACCGGGCAAGATGGAGATGAAAAAAAAAAAAAAAGATGAAGCTCCTCTAACTCACCTGCTGAGAATGTCGGGCACGAACTCCTGGTCAAGATTCCTTGCGGATAACCGTGCGGAAATCTCTTAACTCCGTAAAATCAATGAACCAATCAGTTAACGGTCATTTATACAATGTAAGTGTTACATCCCCCACCAGTCTCGACCTAAGCAAATTCCTTGACTTTTTCGTGTTTTCTGTTGAAGAACAGGCACCTGTTTAAAGAAGTGGCGCGGTTTTAATCTCCTCAAAGCCTTTTCCATCCCCGAAAGTCCTTTCCTTTCTCTCTACTCCCCCAACTTTAAATTCTGAGTAATTTAAAATTCAAAATATGACATTATGACACCAGTAAAATTATGTTTATTTGGAAATTTGATAAGGAATCAAGTTTACCTTAAATTAAGATGTTGCACGCCTTCAGTTCGCCCAACGTGGCCAATCAAATGGTAAAAAATGCGATGTAAATTTTAATAATTCATGCAGCGACGATTTCGTTGAAGCAAAGATTTATTGTATTCTTTTTTTTTTCCTGCTTGCTTTTCTTGACATCACCTTCCCTCCCCAATATATTCGTAATTACGTATCTAAAATATATCAATGTATCTGGCTTATTTCTCATTTTCTTTGGGCGCTACTCTTTAATATTACATATTTTGCTATTTATTACACTCGCGAATATTATTATATCTTTCACTATATTTCTCTTCTATCCATTCATATTCGTGGTTTTGAGGTATTATTGATAGTTTCAGATTTCTTCATTGTATAGCCTCCCAACACTTTTTAAAAATAGCTTTATAATTATGATTTTTTTAATCTTTATTATAATCCTAACCATTTAAGACACCAGTACACACACCACAGTACATAACACCAATCCCGCGCTACTAAATCGGTTTTTCATTCATCACTCAGGCTTGCCTGAACACTTTCTCTAAATCCACTCCTTACTCGCATGGAACCATTCCTAGGACTCCACTCTAAAACGTGGTAGAAACACGGAAGACCATTTTTTTTTTTTTTTTTTGCAGGCCTAGATCAAGATCTAGATATAAATCCGAGTGATCTGTGTGGAACAAGGATGTAGAAATCATTAGGTTTTCTGACAACCTCCATCGTGTGTAAGAAAAAAAGGAAGCAGTTATGGGGACCCAATCATAAACACTTCCGGTTTTGGTTAGAACCGTTGATGTACATTATAGACCGTACGCGTAAGTCAGAGATGGCAAATCAAGTTGACTTTCAACGTTCGTTATTTTTTTTTTTATATCAACTCGTTTCATTTATTGAGATTAAGAGGCAGCGAGAGTGATGGTTACATTCAGTTGAAAATCTTATACACCGTGCAACAATACGATTCATTAGTTCATGTAATCACGAATATAGAATGGTATAACATTAATTAAAAAATGTAGATCTTAAAAAAAAAAAAAAAAGCCTACAATTTTGGAGTGCAGCAACACTTTTAACACTTAACTCTGTCTGTCTCCCCCCCCCCCCCCTTTTGAGTTTCTCTCAACCTTTTTCCTTTTCTTAATCTTTCTCCCATCCTCTCTCTTCCTTATGTTTCTAAATTTTACAAGAAATAGGCCAGAGCCATTATTTTCTTCAATCACTGTATTCCCCCCCTCCTTTCTTACAGTGTGCCGTTTCAAACATTTTATTCGCCACAGAAAGACAGGCCCTTCGTCCTCCTCGCATGTGCCATTAGGCTGACATAAACCAAACCAGTTCTCTTCGCGTTTAGCGATGTTACACGTTTAATTATTGAGCTTCCTTTGTCAACCTGTGCCAAAACAGTGGCAAGGAAGTCTACACTTGTCGCTCAGAATGTTTGTAGTTTTACCGTCTCACACTTGTAAAATCTAGTAGTATGTGTAAAAGCTCTTAAGGCTTTCTCTGCCGCACCTCTTAGTGACCCACATCCTGTTCTTGTTTGTGACCCTGGTGTTCTAAAATCTCGTATGCACAGTAAAACACTTTTATGTACCATACGATTAAGCGAAAATATATGGCTGGGCTAAAAGTTAAAAAGGGTAGCGTAACCCCAATTTTTTTTTAAAACCTATATAAATTACCCTCGGCTTGACAAAATATGTTTCAACCGAAGTAATTTCTGTATTCCCTAGAATTTCAGCCTAACGGTAATCCATCGTATCTCTTAAAAATTGAACATTCATCGTAATAGGAAAAGAAAAAAGAAGAGAAGAAAAAGATATAAAAATACAAGTTGCGAACTATTGGTGATTTTGCTCATTCAAAAAAAAAAAAAAAGAGAGACTTTTAAAGGATATACGTGGTGTAATGGATTTGGAGAGCAATAAATTTTAGTATGGAAAGTAAAGAAAAATAAGTCGAAAGAACAGTTTGCTAGAAGTTATAAAGAAAACCTTTGTTGGAATTATCGGGGCATGAAGCTCAAAATACACATCGTGTCTTTCTTATTGGTCGTTTGAGCCTCACCCCAGAATGCTCTGTCTTTGTACGGTCTGTATAATACGTCCCAGTCCCAGGCTTTTGAAGAAACATCGTTGAAATGCACCCACAACAACCGCATACAGTGTTACTCACAGTATTAGGTAATTTTTAGAGGAATGAAATATTGTGGAAAGTTTTTTTTTTTGGGTAACTTTTCCTTGTGCTTGTCCCTGAGCCTGCTTGTTTTTCTGCACTCCAGTGCATGCTCTACTTGGCATGCTGTTGACTATTTCTCTTCCCCCCCCCCCTCCCCCAAATCATGGCATTGGATATATATTGTGCACAGCTCCCTTCTTCAAAAATGTAAACATGCACCAAGAAATACTCTCTCCTTTCTTATAATTCAAAACTTCCCTGATAGTAACTATGTAACATAAGTAATATTCATATTAAAAAAAAAAAAAAGAAAAAGAAAAGAAACGAAAGCATGATTGTGATGTGAAATAGTATTATGGTAAACAGTAAGGCAAACAGTAGACATCGTTGAATAAAAAATAGTCAGAAATCTTTTTTTTTTTTTTTTTTTTTATTTATTTATTAACGATATTCATAACAAACTTAGGCCTGACACGAAAAAACAGAGATTAAATCAGACCAGGGCAGACAGTGTCCAGCCGATGGCTAGCTGTGAAAGGGCTGTCAAGCCATGCAACAGCTTGGACAGATGTGAATAATTCACAGTGATTTGTAGGCATGTCGTTTATTACTGAATTGTTCTCTCTCTCTTTCCTTTTATCTCGTCCTCCCCCTTCCCCTCTCGATATGTATGTGGACCTCTCCTGTTTCCAATCTCTAGAACAGAGATTTCAACCTTGTAAGTACACACTAGTTTAGTAAGAATCGCATCATCTTCATAACGTTCATCATCACGTGCTATTCCTCGCCCCTCGCCGACACTATACTACATTTTTACAAGAACTCACCTCTAACTGTTGATCACTGACAACCCGCGCTACTTCCACTTTTCCCATAGTTCCCCTCCACATCACAGTGTGGCAATGTAAAAAGGCAAAAAAAAAATATGTAGAAATGGTAGAGGCATTTCAGAGTGTTAGGTACCTGTGGAATACACTGTTGGTGTAAACACTTGTTAGAGTTGAATTAGAACCTCCTGTGTTAAAGTGCACATTTTTTTCGGCCTGTCCCCTCTCCCTAACAATTCATTATATAATATAAACTTTTTTTTTCTATTTACATAAGTTGACGTGTATGACAATCAAACTTTTGAGCAGAGCCCCTCCAATTTCAGATTTATGCATGCCCTTTCTCATCAATTAGGATAAGGTGCTAAACGTACTTTTTCAATGCATTAAGTAAAACCAACAACAATAGAATACCAGAGACACTAAATATGTCAGCTATAGGAAACGCAGCAATAATGATAACAACAAAAGCAACAAAAAAAAACAACAATAAACACCATGAATTCACAAAATTATGTAACTGTTGCTTCATGGATATTTGAAAGGAGGGAAAAGGCGTAGGGATTTTCAATTTCATTTGAGTCCCATTTTTAAACATTTGTTGGATCCCACTTCTTGGGCATTTTGGTTTTTTTTGCACTAATGATAACTATTGTTATTAACCTTTCTTTTCATTTGTGCCTTCAGTTCTAATAACAGTTTTGATCATGGGAGTACTTACTCCTTTGGAGCATGATTTTTTTTTTTAAAATGGTCATTGTAAATGAAGAAGGTATCTGAATTTGGAGAATGTGTTTCATATAAATATTACATCATTCATTGATGATTGAAGTCTTTCTCACCCATTGACCATATTTTTTTTCTTTTTTATCATCATGCTCATATTTTAATTAAGACATGTGCTTTTGAATTTATTTTATGTTTCTATTATTTTTTAATTGGCCTTTTTTTAGTCTGATTTGAGTTGCTGCCTTATCAACACATCTTACTGGGAGCGAAATAATGCCAGTTATAGTTTACTGCTTAAAAATTTAACACAGCAAGTCATTCTGTTCCAAATTCTAAGAGAACTAATTAGATTTTATCATCTATCATGATGCAAATTATAGATGCTTATTAATTTATTTCTCATCCTTTTTTTTTGAAACCTTTTCCTTTTGCTCCTCATTCAATTTATCGAATACATTACTTGCCATTTGTTATGAAGGTTAAGGGATATTTAGTATATTTTATCTTCATGTGTGATGTTAGAAATCTGAATATTTTCATTCTTCATTCTTACTCTAACTTGTCTATATTTCTCTACCTTTTGTCTTACTCCTGACCTTTGACCCTGCTATGTTTCAGGGAGAGCTGGAAAACCAGCTGCTGCAAGCCAATCCAATCCTTGAGGCTTTTGGTAACGCAAAGACAATCAAGAATGACAACTCATCTAGATTTGTGAGTGACAAAACTTTGATGTCAGGCCAGAAAAAAAATAATAACCAACCAAACAAGAACACAATATCAATTACATGTATTTCTGTTTTTTTTTCTTAAAAACTCATAGACAGCTTTTTTTAAGCTATCATCTTTGTGGTCTTTTCTCAAGTTCTGTAAAAAAAAAGGGATCTACTTTAGTTTAAAATAAATAAAGTTAAAAAAAAAAATGTGCTATGATTTTCTAGAATTGGTTAAATATTTTTTTTTTGCACAACCTCCTTTTAGATTTGGAAAGATTTTTTTTAAAACAAAGTTCATGCCATGAAATCAGATTGATTGCAAAGAAAAATGAAAGAAGGAAGTCTTTCTGCTTGATCTAAATAAAAAAAAAAATCAGATTGAAGCTTACTGTATGCAGCAGGCCATTGGTGTATGATTTGTCAAAGATCAAAGATTGACGAACAATTAATAAAAAAAATTCAAAAATACTTTCCTGTCTTTTGCACATTGTAACTCTTGACTAGATAACACACAAGAGAAGTTCATATAATGCTTTGTTCTCTATTTTTTTTCAGGGTAAATTCATCAGAATCAACTTCGATGCTTCTGGTTACATATCAGGAGCAAATATCGAGACATGTATCCTTTTTTTTTTTTTTTTTGAAAACTTACCATCAATTTGCAGTGTGGTAAGGTGTAATATACACATATAAATTTCAAAATATGATTATAAAAATTATATTTCCGTTTGAAGCCTTATAAGCTTATATGAAATGTCTATAAGCTTTTATGAAATGTTTAAAACTAATGAGAAAAGTAAGTGGGTTTTGTGACTTGGCCATTTTTTTTTTTATGAAGAAAAAAGAAAAAGCAAGGGAACAATAAAGAAGGGACAATTCACAATGTCTTTTGTCAAAATCTTATGACACTTAACAAATCAAAGATCTTTTGGAGAAATCCAGATCTGTTCGCCAAGCTGAGAGTGAGCGAAGCTTCCACATCTTTTACCAGTTTCTTCATGGAGCCAGTGCTAAACAGAGACGTAAGCGAAATATTTTTGTCTTTCTGCAACTCTGTGTATATACATGTAAAATGATGAGGAAGCTGCATATATTTACATTTTATATGGATTCAAATACTTTTTATAATACTATCTAGGTAAAATTCTTCCCTCATCCCCCTGCACCAGAAAAGTGAAACTGTCTAAAGAGCTAGGTTTTATTTTTATGTGTAGACAAAAGCAATTTTCCTTACTCATATATGATGCATCAAAAGGTTAACTCGATGACCCCGAGTATGACCCTGAGGTCACGTGATAGTGCACACTATGATGCTGAGTGTGACCCTGAGATCCCTTTGAGTAGGCCCAAAATTTAGACCTCTAATTGACGCTCTTTCTAAATTTAATCAATCAACCGGCTTCAGCCTTCAAAGCACATGTTCCTATGTTATTTGCACAATGGCTGCACCCATGGACTGCAAACTAACGTGAATTCTACCTTTGTTTTCAACATGAAACAGTCTCTTTCTCAAGTGCCTTCTTCGGGCGAAGCGAACAAACGTCAGGGTCTGTTCACAGCTAATGAGGTTTTAGATGATATGGTTAATTCTGATGATGTTGAAAACAAATGTAGAATTCACTATTGTTTGCGATCCATAGGCGCGAATCTCTGCAAATCTGAGCAGAAAAAGCTGAGTTGGTATGAAAATGCTTCATTTTGACTCAGGAGCCCAGGTGCAGGTGATTTTAAGCCCCAGGAGCCATAGGTTCATAGGGTTAATGTAATAAAACAGCAAGTTCAAAGCAAGTGTGTTCTGTTTTGTCTTTCTTTTGTTTCTTCTTTAAAGTGTTATGTATCTTGAATTCAACAAAACCTATTTGAATTCTTGTGAAATTATATTTTTGTCTTTCTGCAACTCTGTGCATATGTGAGGAGGAAGCTGCATATATTTACATTTTATATGGATTGAAATAATTGTTATATTACTATCTAGGTAAAACTCTCCCCCCACACCCCTGCACCAGAAAAATGAAACTGTCTGAAGAGCTAGGTCTTATTTTTATGTGTAGGCAAAAGCAATTTTCCTTACCCATATATAATGCATCAAAAGTTTTATGTCATAAAAAAGCAAGTTCAAAGCAAGTGTGTTCTGTTTCGTCTGTCTTCTTTTTCTTCTTCAAAGTGCTATGTATCTTGAATTCAATAAAACCTGTTTGAATTCTCGTGAAATTATATGCTTGTTACAAAATTTTGGAAACAATATTAATTCATTGCCTGTCACCTTTAATCAAGATAAAAGGAATGTACCCACAGAATAAACATTTTCAATTTGTACCAAAGAACATTATCATGTCATTTTTACTTTGATTCTAGTTTAGGTTGGGCGAAGTTTGACGAGGGCAGGAAATAATGCAACGGATCCTTAGAAACAATTTTATTAACTTGAGACAGACATTTTTGAGGAAATTACGGCAATTTTTCATTTCCTATTTCATGTTTTAAACTTTGTTTTACTTCATTAGAGGAGTTCCTTTTGGAGGAGTGGGGCAAGTATTCTTACATGACTCACGGCAAGCTGCTTGTGCAAAACATAGACGATTCTGCAGAGTTCAAGGCCCTTACAGAGTCCATGTCCATTATGGGCATCTCAGAGGATGACCAGACAGGTTAGTGTCTGCAAATGGAATTTATTTTGCCATTCCCTTTTGCCTTTCATTTTTCTTGTTATTGTGAAAGAAAGAAAGCATCAAATGATGACTAAAAGAGACTTGAGAGTGAGGGGGGATGTCAAAATTTTACAAAGTCTGAAAAAAAATAAATAAAATAAAAACCAACTAATTCATTCATATATATATATATATATATATATATATATATATATATATATATATATATATATATATATATATATATATATATATCGTATTCTCTCCAATAGTAGCGCCGGGCGCGTGAAAATGAAGGGGTAGGGGGGGGGGAGATGCGTCTAATGGAATGTTTTGGATGACTTTCTTCAAAGACAAAATGCCGCCGCCGTCGCTGCCCTCCCCCCTCTAGTTAGTTTGTTAGTTTTAGAGTGCCATGGTTGGGTTACATTGGAATTCGGCCTAGGCCACGTGGTCAGAGACCAAGCCTATTGTATAATTCTCTCATTCGCTCACCGCACGTTTCGTTCGTTCCGTTCTTGTCATTTCCTCTTCAAATTACTTTGCAATCAACATGTCAACAACAAAACGATCAATTTCATTCATTGTTTGCATGTGTTGTCTGTTGTTATCATCAGATCTATCGCTTAATAAATATTTTGAGTTTGAGTTTAATAAGAATCTTTTATTCTCGAAAGTGGTGTTTTTTAAGTGTTGCTTGGATGGGAAGGGGGGGTTATAAGAGATGGCGCTACTAATGGAGGGAATACGGTATATAAATTCATTCAAAATTTGTCAAAATGGCGAAACTTAAACTTTTATTAATATAAGATTCCCCTCAATAGCTGCACATTTAACTGAATCACATTTGCTGTTGCCAGTCTATAGGTTAAGCTAGTATTCCATATTTAATCAGGACTAGAAAATAATTCATCAGGGTTGTCAAAAAATACAAAATTGGAGACTTTTTACGTGACCGTTATTGCTTTATCTTCAAACAGCGGTGCTGCGCACTATCTCGGCCGTGTTGCTTTTGGGTAACATGGTATTCAAGCAGGATAGGAACTCTGACCAAGCCACCATGCCAGACAACACTGGTGAGTAAAGATGCTTGACCATGTATATATTTATACATTTAACTTAAAGATAATAAATGCAATAGAAAACTTTGTTATCTGCTGTTGGCATGAACAAAAAGAAAAATTTTATTGCAATAAACTATGTGTAATATTGAAGGGATGTTTCATGGAAATTTCTAGTCCCTAGAACATATATCTCAAAGTGTTAAGAAAATATAATACCTTTAGAGAATCAATGTGACAATGCAAAACTAAGCATATTCAAATCACACGACTTAAATTTGTGAAATCAAGACCTGAGACTTATCAAAAAGAGACCAATTGTGGAAGATCTTCTAGTGTGTTTATAGCAAAAGGAGTAAAGTAAACTAAAATGTTCTTCCATCCTCAGTGGCCCAAAAGGCTTGCCACCTCCTAGGTGTCCCAGTAACAGCCCTCACCCAGGCCTTCCTTAAGCCAAAGATCAAAGTGGGACGTGATTATGTCACTAAGGCCCAGACCAAGGCCCAGGTTCGTTACCGCTCATTTGTTAAGGTCGAGCTTAGTCACTTACAAATTGATTTAAATCAATCATCTTGAAAAGAAACGAAGATAAAAATATAGCTAAGGGAAGGCAGACCACTGGGGTGTATATGGTCTTAAATTTTAGATAGAGATAGAGCTCAGAGCTCAGCAGTAAGTAAAAAGAGAATTGTCCTAAACCCACCGAGTGCTAATTCAGATATCTCTTTTGCTTTGCCATGGCTAGGTCGAGTTTGCAGTGGAGGCCATTTCAAAAGCCATGTATGAGCGTTTGTTCAAATGGATTGTAATGCGCATCAACAAGTCCCTAGACCGCACCAAGAGGCAAGGTGCAAGTTTCATTGGCATCCTCGACATTGCTGGCTTTGAGATCTTCAAGGTAAGGTTTTGCTCCTAGATCAAGGAAAAAGTTGGAGCTGCTTGAAAAAAAAAAAGGCAACGAATCAAATAGAAATGTTAATAATACGACTTTTTCTCAAATTCAAGATTCAAATAATGTAAGTTTAGTTGCCTATATGTAATTAAATATCAGTGCTATGTCTATTTTTATCCAATAGACATGTATTTTAAATTATATTTCATTTATGCATTTGGCCTTTATGAAAATATATAATCAAATTTAGTTGCCTGCAAGCAAAATGATAAAGGAGACATTATTTCTCAGCTCTTTCTGTTGTTTAAAGCATCATCATAGTTTGACAAGGGAATCATCTCATTTTATGAATACAAAGCATTTGTCGGGTGAGCCAAACATACTTTTCAAAGTGCAAAGTATCAAAAATGCTCTGGTTGTTTGGAGCTTAAAAATTTTTTTTGAGGCATCCGGTTGTTTTGGAAACTTTGGGCTTAATAGCTCTATATTATGTTAATGATTTACAATATTCAAGCAAGTGTTTGCATTCATTTACTAAAATCTGAGAGCCATTTTGAGAATTTAAATAATGTAATTCTTCTCCTTTTTCAAGAAGAGAAATGTAATGTATGTAAAAAAGGCAACTTATGGTTATTGTATAACACATAGTGACTTAAATTATTTTGGTTGTGTTGCACCACTCTACAATCCTGCACTAACAGACAAGGGATAAGGTAAATGAGTTGCTTTGTGTCACACTGGTTGTGCTTTGAACATTAAAGAGAAAAGAAAATGGTACAAGGCACTCCTTGGCCTATACCATTGAACTTGTCACTTGACATGCAGTCATTTTTACTTACTAGACATGTTGTCGAAGCATGCCATCTTCCAAGCTTTGTTGTGAGGAAATCTGCAACATTGTTTTTTGAAGAGCTTCCCCGTCGCCCACAAAGTGATTGATAGAACTTTTTATATCTTTAGCTTAGCAGACTAGCTTTTTGCAAGCAAACCCTTTGCCCATGTGGCCTTAATCTGCTCAATGTTTTGTTGGCTGAAGGTTTTCATTAGATTTATATTTAACCAAAGTGAATAGATATGTGCTGAAATTGTTCATTAAAATGTTAAGTGAAATCAACTTCTGAAAGATCTACTCCCCCCCCCACCCATACCCCTTCATTCTGTCTTTCATCTGAAAGATAATACGCCATCCAATCTATTTTATTGTACCTGCATGTTTGTCTGTCCTCCGAGAAAGTCTTACAATTCAGATAAAAAAAAAATATGCACTTACTGCCCTACACTCATCTCTCATCATTTCATCAGATTAAAGATATAATTCAGGTAGCTAATTTTGTAAAATCCAAATCTATTTATAGATCCTTTCAAACTCTTCATAACCATGTAGGTTATGAAGGGACAGCTATGAATTCCCTCCTGAAAAGCAGTACTTTTTTTGGCACTTTAAGCGGATATTCATAGCCCTCTAAAAAGGGAATGAAAGGATCTTTAACGAGATAAGGAACTTACAGAATCAGCTGATTTCCCATCTTGAGCACTGCTCATGTAAGTGTGGCCTTCCTTAATTGCTTTTAGCCTAAGGATGGTGCCAAGAGATGGAAGGTGGTGAGGAAATGTAATTGAGATAATTTTATACCTATTTCTGTTATTGAAGTTTACTCTTTCAAACTGAAATGTTTTTTTTTTTGTTTAGACTTCCTTTTTGACAAATTTACATTTTTATGTGAAATTTTGTTCCATTTTATTTTAGTTATATGCTTTTTATGCATCTAAGCACACAAACTTTATTTTTATCATTTTAGATTTTGTTGCATGTTGCCATAAAAAAAAAAAAGTCTTTAGTCTTCAGTTTATTTATTTATTTTTTTTTATTTACCACAGGCAAATAATCTTGCACTGATTGTTGTGTAAAATATGTGTATAACCTTGTCAGCATGACAGCCTTTGTCTGATCAAGAGATAGGAATCTTAAGAGCCTCATCAAAAACTCATGCAAGAAAGTTTAAGTGTTGTTTTTATAGGTTTTGTGTTATACGTCAATTTGAAAGTAACTGTTATTGATCCTACAAATTTTGATTTTTGCGGTATTGAAAGAGTGGGAAAATCCAAGTCAAAACTATTTTCTAAAGAAAAGCAAAAATGTATTCATAAATTAAAGTTCATGTTTTGCAAACAATTTTACATTATATATGTGTGGTCCCTGAACATTTTGAATGTCAGACACATAAGTAATGTTTTAGTTCTTTTACTATATCAATTTTTAGCTATCTAAGTCATTTATGGAAATGATGATTAAAAAAAAAAAAAAAGGTGAAATTTTGCTTCTAAACCACCAATTTTTAATAAGTAATTTATGCAAACATTCTAGATCTCGCTTTGGTCTTCCCATATACTCCTTCGTTGATCCTCTCCTGGGCACATGGATAGAAATTAATCTTAACCAAGAATAAGGAGAGGTAGTGGTGTAGTTAGTGTATTTGGGTCATGGATAATCTCCACTTTAAAAGTTGATCTTTTATACAAACCCTTTATTTGCCTCTGCTGTCCCCAGATGAACTCTTTTGAACAACTCTGCATTAACTACACCAATGAGAAGCTGCAGCAGCTGTTCAACCACACCATGTTCATCCTTGAACAAGAGGAGTACCAGCGTGAGGGGATCGAGTGGAAGTTCATTGACTTCGGTCTCGACCTCCAACCCACCATTGACTTGCTTGAGAAAGTAGGCAAACTTTCATTGTGTTAAACCTTCTCAAACTGGAAATGGTGCTTTTTGTTGTTTGTTTTGAAAGGCTGCGGTCCACAATGACTACACAAGTAGTAATTAGCAATCTTGAAAAGGAGTAATAGATGAACACTATGTCATTCAAGAAAACAAATTACACAAGATAATGGCGTTAGAAAAATCTTATCAAGTTTTAATGTGTGTGGTTTCTTTTTTAAAAATAATACCTTTGTAAATAAAGATTTGGAATTGGCACAAAGAAATTTTTTAGAACCCATTTGAAAAGGGTGAGGAATAATGAAAGCTTGTCTTTGTCTATGTAAAATCTTTCTTCTTCAGCCAATGGGTATTCTTGCACTGCTGGATGAAGAATGTTGGTTTCCCAAGGCCACCGACAAAACTTTTGTGGACAAACTGCTTGGTCAGCACACAGGTCACCCCAAGTTTGAAAAACCAGATTTCAGAGCTGATGCCCACTTCAGTCTTATTCACTACGCAGACAAGGTTGGTTGTAGAGATTGCATAAGTTCATTAAAAGAAGGAAATAAGCAACCGATTTTTATTTTGCTTTTATATTGATAAACCAGAATAACATTTGTCATCTCTCAATTTGAGGAAGTATATAATGGATTTAAGTGGATAAAAGCACACCAATAAGTGT
>JAWDGP010000761.1:180000-215000 GCA_033675545.1 Elysia crispata | reverse complement strand
TAATGACGTAGCTATCTCAGTAAGGAAGAAATGTCTTAAATGCTTATTTATTCAATACTCAGACCTGATCTTTTTGGTTCTTAAGGTTCAAGGGTGTTAGACTGGTCTTGCGGTAGGCTTTGATTTTTGTTGTTTTTTTTTTTTGCGGATTTTTAGGTTAATCATTTTGTTCTCTTTGTAGTCTCGAGCTCGACTGAGCAAACGTAAGGAAGAACTGGAGGACATTTTGCATGAATTAGAGTTGAGGATTGAAGAGGAGGAAGACAGAAACAACATTGTGATGGAAGAAAAGAAATCCATGCAGCAGAACTTAAAGGATTTGGAAGAGCAGTAAGTATATCTATGTTAAAACATTATGTGGAAAAGGAAAAATTGAAGAAAGTGTTGGAACTATTTTTAGCACTGAGGACTTAAAAAACCAAGACACTTACTTTAACAAACAAGGAAGTTGCTTTTTTTCTCATTTGTGTATTTTTTAAATGAAACAAAAACAGTTGTGTTTTCGTCCCTCTTAATTGCCATCCTTACTTTTTTTTAGGCTTGAGGAAGAAGAGCAGACTCGGCAAAAGTTGCAGCTGGAAAAAGTTGCTGCAGAGGGTAAGATGAAAAAGTTGGAAGAGGAGGCAGCTGTGCTAGACGATACCAATCAAAAATTGCTTAAAGAGAAGAAGCTTATGGAGGAGCGGTTATCAGAGGCACAGCTCAACATGGCTGAGGAGGAGGAGAAGAGCAAACAACTGGGCAAGCTCAAGAACAAGTATGAGGCTATCATAGCTGATCTTGAGGATCGTTTGCGAAAAGAGCAACAGGTGTGTATTTTATTACTTATGACAAAGCTTATTCTATTTAATTATATTCCTCTAACGAAATGTGGACAAAAATGTTTGAGGAGAATTGGGGCAATTCTCAACAAACTTACAAAATTCATTTATCAATTTTTTTCCCAGTCCTTCTTTTGCATTTTGAAGATTAAAACTGTTCAGCATAAATTATGATATATATATTATGTATGGCTTTATTGAGCAAAATCTTACAAAATTGCCTTCCCTTTGAAAGGAAATCCTCTCTTGTCTGTGTAATACTGTGTTTACCACTTGTCATGACCTGCTTTGTTCTTTCCCTTGTAGGCTCGGCAAGAACTAGAAAAGATTCGGCGTCGACTTGAAACAGAATTAAATGACCTCAGAGATCAGCTCAGTGAGAAAAGGCAGCAGGTGGAAGATTTACAAACGCAGCTTGCCAAGAGAGAAGAGGAAGTCCAGGCTGCACTGCAAAAGTACGGAAGGATATGAGTTACAAAATGACATATTTGCTCAAATGAAAATATACCTTTTGATTGCACCCAATTGAAGTTCATGTGCATAAAAAATTTCCCAAAAGACACTTATTAACACTTATCAGTTTGTGAATGTGACATTTATCACAGCAAGGGACTCTTTTTTTTTGTTTGCATTTCTGTCAGAGAAACTAAGAAAATTAACCTAAAAGAATTTAAATATTATGTATTTAAAAACCACTGAAAAACTTTTGATACATGATGTGTCTGTATTGCCTTTAGATAGGCAAATTTGAGAAGTTTTTCCACTTTGAAATTGGCAAAGTTAATAAAGCTCTATTAAATTTGCAGCTGTCCTTTTATCCATTTATACCTTAACACTTACCTATCAGTGAGTATGTTATGTGACAATATCCATGAACAACTTTTAATGGGCCAGATGAAAGTATCGATAAATAAAAACATTCTATTAGGAAAATTAAAGAGTCTTACTTTAAAAGATTGGGCCAAATTCAGTATAGCTTTGACTAAAACAATAAAGATACAATCATTTCATCAGTCTATGTTTAGAATTTTCTACTTATATTTTTACCAAGTTGGTCTTATAATTGTCTAAAATAAAAATGTTATTTATTTTTTTTTCTATTTTGTTGAAAAATTATTTTATTGGTTAAATCAGAATTAAAAAAAAGTTTTGATGCATGGCTATCTGTTATTAAATTTGAAAAAAAAAATTCTAGTGCAGGTATGGAAAAAAAAAAAAAATTGCACTTGACATTAACCATTTGTGTGTGTTGGATTTTTTTTTTGCGATATCAGACTCATTAAGCTGGTGGAGGACAAGTTAAGAGAATTGACATTTTTTAAAGTTAACTGAAATATTTATATAACTTTGCATTTGCTCAGGGCTGATGACGAACAAGGCTCCAAAACTACCACCCAAAAGCAGCTACGTGAAGTTACAAACCAGATGCAGGAGTTGCAAGAAGATTTGGAAGCAGAGAGAGAAGCACGCACAAAGGCTGAGAAGCAGAAAAGGGATCTCAATGAGGTGAGTTCCTGTTTACTGATGCAATATCTTTCTTTTCCTTACGGGTTTTACACCAAGCCCAAAAGTGTTTTAAATCTGTGAATTTCATAGGCTATCTTGAATTAATGAAAATTTCTGAGGTATTGAAAGATGAATAGCTGAGATTACAAAAGAATACTAGGAAAAAGGCACACATACGCCCAAGCTTTTGCTGTATAATATTGATTCACATTATTTATAAAAATTATCTTTTGGCTTTTATTTTCAGGAAGTGGAAGCCCTGCGTGAGGAGCTGGAGAACTCCCTGGATACTACAGCAGCTGTACAAGAGCTGCGTGGCAAGCGTGAACAGGAGGTACAGGAACTGAAGCGAATGGTTGAACAGTCACAGAAAGCACATGATGAGGGGGTGGCAGATATTAAACAGAAATATACCCAGCAGGTTGATCAAGTCACTGAGGAACTAGAAAACATAAAGAAGGTGAGAGAAACTTCATGACAAAAAAAAAAAAGATAGTAGCTAAGGAAACTAGAGTGATTGATCATGATTTGAAGGTTTGATTGAAATCTCTATTCAAGACTTCAGCACGCCCTCATTTGGCAAAATGACAATATAAGTATATATTTATTATCAAGAGGAGCATTTTTGTTGCCATATCTTTTTAAGGCTAGATCAATCAATCAGGTACTGCTCTTTAGTGTTGGCGATCATGACTCCATGTATCTCAATTCTTCATTGCTTTTAGTGCATCTATCGCTTGTCCTACATTTAGCCTTTTGTTAGTTTTTTCAACATCTTTTCCCGCTATTTTCCCCTGTTTGCAGCTAGATACTTTATTTGAACCAAGCTCATATATTTACATTCATATGACTCATTGGGCATTGAAATTTTTCAACAAACATACATTTTGTATGCTCATCTCTTTTTAGGCCAAGGCAAACCTTGAAAAGACAAAGGCTCATCTAGAAGAAGAAAATAAAGATCTAGGAAATGACCTCAAGTCTGTGCAGATGGCAAAGCAGGAATCAGAACGCAAGAGGAAACAGGCAGAGAGCCAAGTAGCTGAGATGTCCCTAAAACTGGCAGAGCTGGAGAGATTCTCGGGTGATGCTGGGGACAAGAGCAAGAAATTGCAGGTACAGTCCTATCTTCCTTTTTATTAAGTTATTGGCTATTAGCAAAGTTATTTATGTGTTTGCAGAAGATCAAATTTAAGTCATTGCTGTACAAATATATTTTTGAGAATTCTTTTCATTATTTTGTTATTATGAAGCTGAGGTAAAGGGTAACTTTGCTTTTGAAAAATATTATATATGTATAAAGTCTTGTAGTGCTGCAAGTTCAGAGTTTTTTTGAAAGTTTTTTTACACATAAAAAAAAAATGCTTTTGGTCCCTAAGTAGGTATACAAAATAATGAAATCACAGGTCTGTATATCATGTCTTTTACCGGTATGTTTAGGCTGTTTTTTTGTTGTTGTTTTTTTAAACTTCTCTTGTTCAAACACTTTTGTGGATGTAATATCTTCCAAATTCTTAAAAAGGCCATAACAATATTAAAATGAGTAATTTATTTTGTACCAAAGTCTTTTTATTGGTTTGGCTGCAGACTGAGTTGGATCAAGTGGTGAACCAATTGGAGCAAGTGGAGACAAAGGCATTGCAAGGCCAGCAAAAGATTTCCTCTCTTGAGGCCCAGCTTGCTGATGTTAATGTAAGCTTATTATCTCTCACTTAGCAGTATGGGTATTCCATATTTCCAGGTCTATTTATAAAGCAATGTCATTTTTTTGAAAATTAAAAACAAGTTTTTTGTGTGAAGGAAACAAAATGTAGCTCATATCAGCAAAAAAAGAATTGCATCTCTTGATTTTAAGCTAAATGTTTCAATGTTTGCAAAATCATGCTTTTGTCCACCTTTGGTATACAAAGGCTAAGCTGTTTGTTTTGCTTTATCAGGAAACTATGCAAGATGAGACTAGGCAAAAGCTGTCCCTGCAGTCTAAGCTCCGAGCTGCTCAAGATGAAAAGGAGAGGCTAGAGGAGAGACTAGAAGAAGAAGAGGAGACTAAGAGAGCACAGGAAAAGCAGCTCTTAGATATTAACCAAAAGGTACAGAAGTATTTAAATTATACACTTTTTAGTAATTTGTAGGATTTGTAGGATTCCCTCAAGTTACATATAAAATGTTTAAACATACTATAACTCCAGAAATGTTATGTGGTTTATTCTTTTATGCAAAGCTGTGAGGTTGTAGGATATATTTTGCACTATCCAATAAAAATATTTCAATATTTCAATATTTTTAATACAAGAAAATAAATTTTCTTCTATTGATTGATTATATATGAATAACTTTTATGGATGATGGGTTAGCCTCTGAGAAAATTTCAGTTTTGATTTAGGAGGAAAATGAAAATCTGTAAGTTCTCTTAAAAATTATGATCTTTGATACCTTTAAGTGGGAAACTTGTCAACAAATTATTATGGCATGTGATAATGATAAAGTGAAATACATAGTAATCCAGGCTGGATAGTCAACATTTTCTTAAATAGCCAGTTCTAAATTTTTTAAGAAAACATAATGGATATGTTAACTTGATGATGACAAAGATCAGCAAAATTAACTAACTGGTCCTCTTTTTGCTCAAGATGATTGAAATCAAGAAGAAAGCAGAGGAGGACATGGCTAACAATGAAGCTCTTGAAGAATACAAGAAAAAGGCAGCGCGTGATGCAGAGTCTCTAATGCAGCAAATAGAAGAAGCTCGCGTGGCAGCAGATAGGGCAGAGAAATCACGCCGTAAATTGCAGGCTGAGGTAAGGATGTAATTTTGACATTGGATTGATTTTACAGATGATTGATTGTATTCTGAAAGATATACAGGCACTTTCTTGTGGCATAGGCCTATTTGAAGTTTTTCTCCCTTGCAAGATCTTGTCATAATTTGGTGAAAATTTTTTTTAACTTATATATCATCTTATATGACGCTTTTTTATTATATGTAGTGAACTATGTATTCTGAAATAGCATGTCTAAATATTAGATCTGTGTATTGCCTCTTAAAAATTCTTCTCATATTATTTTTCACTGTGTTTCCTGGTTTCAGGTGGATGATATGACAGTTGAGCTTGAATCACAAAGGTCTAGTGTCATCAATGCTGAAAAGAAACAGCGCAAGTTTGATCAGATGTTGGCAGAAGAAAAAGCTGTGTCAGAAAGGCGAGGCAAAAAAGATCTTCTGATTTAAAAAAAAAAAAAAAAGACATGCAGTGATTGAAAATGTTGCAATTAAAATAGGATAAAACAAATGAAAAAAGCTTGAGTGCAATTTGCAAATTCAAATATTATGACTAGAATGCAATTTTTTAAATTTAAAAAACAAAAAAACAAATAGAGTTAAGTATAGAGTACTTGTCTCTGTACCAAAGTTTATTTGTGTTCTTCCCCCCAATCTTGCATGTTGAAAAGTATAGCTTACTATCAAGTTCCTCATGAAAAGATTTGTTTCTCATTTGCTGTTATAAAATAATGAATTAATTGACCCTTTCTCCAAAATAACTTGATAACTTGTGAAAAGTGAAATGCATGCCAATAAAGGCAAACAAAAAAGGAAAAAAAAGAAGAAAGAAATGACCTGACGTGCCCTTACCCCTTTAATTTTTTTTCTTTTCCAGACTGGCTGTGGAACGTGATCAGGCAGAAACAGAGAGTAGAGAGAAGGAGACAAAGATCCTTAATCTTCAGCGTCTCCTAGATGAACTTCAGGAGCGCACTGAGTCTCTTGACCGCCAGCGTCAGCAACTAGCCCGTGAGCTTGAGGATCTTGTGTCCAGCAAAGATGATGTTGGCAAAAATGTGAGTAACCATTGTAAGCTACCTACCCACGTTTTGTAAAACTGGCAAAGTAATTAAATTTCATGTTATATGTTTTAAAAAGAAGTACCCAAACCTGTGAATTTTTATCTTGTTTTTTTCCAGTTTAACACTAAAAGCATTTATTTGTCTTGCTGACAGCTTGAAGATTTATTGACACGGTTGTATTAACAATGAGTGAAATAATGTAATTTTTCAGAGATGTTTGGAGTACACATACTTTAATAGATTTTACTAAAAATTTCATGCGCCAAAATAATAATTCTTTTGATGGGAAAAATCTTTCTAAAATTACTATTTCTCTGCTTCACCTCTGTTCAGGTTCACGATTTGGAGAAGTCCAAACGTTCCCTGGAAGCAACTGTGGCTGAGCAACGTCAACAAATTGAGGACCTTGAAGATGAGTTGCAGACTGCTGAAGATGTGAAGCTGAGACTGGAGGTCAATATGCAGGCACTGAAGGCTCAATATGAGCGTGACCAGGCAGGCAGAGAGGACCAAGAAGAGGAGGCACGGAAGTCTCTTCTCAAACAGGTAAGCAGTGGCAAATATTTTTTCAATTTAAGATAGGGAATGTTGTTTTTAAAAAAGAATAGGTTCTAATTCCATTTCTTACTATGACCCTCCTCACCCTTAATCAGAACTTTCTAGTATGAAGTGTTCTGACATGAAGTTGTCTTTCAAGAAATAAATTGCAGACAGCTTTGAAAACATCTCTCTCATGTCCTATGCTAGATTAACTCAAGCCTTGTGCTTTGATTAGATGCAATCCTGTACACCTCAGTCCAAATCTTTAACTCTTTTTGGAAAATTGACATATTTGATTGTATCAACTTACCAACCAATGTATTTCAGTTGCGGGAGATGGAGGCAGAGTTAGAGGATGAGAGGAAGCAAAAGGCAATAGCAGTTAATGCACGTAACAAGCTTCAAGGTGACCTCTCAGGCATGGAACAACAGGTAGAGATGGCCAACAAAGTTAAAGAAGATGCTGTCAAACAGTACAAGAAATTGGCTGCACAGATCAAGGACTTCCACCGAGAGCTTGATGAAGCCAGGGTTGCACGAGATGAAATTGCTAACCAAGCCAAAGACAATGAAAAGAAGGTAAGAGTAGTCTGAAACAATATTGAAAGTGCATCAAGTAAGACATTAAGGTATGATTGAAATAGAAATTTTTGTACTATTAACCTGCAAAACTTTAATGTCCAAGGCCCTATAAGCCTTTAGCACATTTATTTTTTGAATTCAGTGAAAGGGAAAAAGTCAGTTACAATTATTTTTTTACTGGAGACTAATAAAATCTAAAAATATTTCTGTAATACATCATGCTCCATACTTTTGGAAGTTAAGAGCAACTTTTCAAGTAAATGTGAAACAAAGACAATAACATGATTTACATGAATGATTATTTCATTTTAGCATATACTATAGAGGAAATTGAATCAATTTCAAGATGCATTTTAATTTTCCACCCATTTGTTATAATTTTTTGAGTGTTTCAACCGTGCAAGTTCATACTACAAACTTAAGCAAAAGAGGGTAATCAGTGCAGTATGTATAATTGTCATTGCTCAGGTCAAGAACTTGGAGGCTGAGATCATCAGACTTCAGGAAGAACTTGGTGCTGCTGAACGCGCACGCCGCAATGCAGAGTCTGAGCGGGATGAGATGGCTGATGAGATAGGCAGCAGTGCCAGTGGCAAGTGAGTATTTGATCTGAGTGATCGTGGTCCAGTAAACATTTAGGATTTACTTACCTAGTATACTATAATTGCCTTTGTTTCATTTTCTGAAATCCACGAAGCTTTTTAGTTGAAAGAATTCTTTATTTTTCATGAGCATTTTGGAAATAATAATAATATATATATTTATATATATGTATAATAATTTTTTTTTTTCAGAAAAAAATTATTTCCAAATATAAATCATCCTGAAAAAAGGAAAGCCCACAAATTTTTTTTATTGAGCCAAATTTTCAGAATTAGCAATTGTAAGTATCTCATAGGATTAAAGTAGATGGAGGGACCACTAATGCATCTTACCCGTTTAAAGTGTTTGCAATTTGTGTAATGGTAACAAATAAAGCCTTTTTAGTATGGTAGAGATAACTTGTGATTCTGTTGAGGATATACTACTAATTTACTGTATTTTTGTTTTTCTCAGTGCTTTTTAGATACAAGTAAATTGAATATCTGTATAGTCAATCTTGTAATGTCCTGAGTCTGACTTGCACATTGGAAAACTTGTCATCCTGCAGATATTGGGCGCACAAATATGAAAAAAAGTTACCCTTGGCCATTTTTTTTTCTCCCTCTTTTTTGAGCTGACAGATTTTGAATTTTGGTTTAATATTTGTTTGTTCTAGGCAAGCTCTCATTGATGAAAAGCGTCGTCTGGAGGCCAAGATATCCGAGCTAGAGGATGATCTGGAGGAAGAGCACAACAATGCCGAAATGCAAGCTGACAAAGCACGCAAAGCACAGTTGCAGGTAAAAGCTGACTGAAAGCACTCAGTCCTCAATAAAACATGTATTATTTACATTTAAAAAATAATATAAAAGATTCTACCCTTGCCTAAAATTTTTTTAATAGGTAACTGATATTGACATGGCCTCAGAAAGTAATTGAATATTCTAAATAGAAAATATTTCAAAAGTATAAAGATGTACAGAAAAGATTTCCTAATTTTCACTTTTTTTTTTAAAATATGTGTAGCAATGCCACAAAATGAGAAGACTACTTGAGAAAATCCCCCTTTTTTGTCAAGAAAGCTTGGAATTCTGACTATTTAAAGCGCATTTTCTTCTGAAACAATGTGAAAGTTAGAAATAAGATTGATAATAAATGTGGAAATTTTGAGCTTTATTTAGAAAAATTGCATGTACCCAAAAATTTCTCAGTTGCACATGGCTTACTTTGTGATGTCTCTACACACATATTACTGGTACTCTTCATATTCTCATCATCTTCTCACTCTTACTTCATTAACCTTTTTCTTTCATCAATTGACTCTTATTTTTCTTGCTGGTTGTGTTGAAGGCCATACTCTGAAATCTACAAATAACCTTGATTGTGGGTTTGGACTAAGTCATCTTTTTTTATAGCTCCATGCTGCCAGAACCAGACTTGATTGTGTACTAAAAGCTTGAAATTAAAATTTATTGAAAGGGTTGTGTCAATCAATCAATCTTGTGCTTTTAGATGGAGCAGATGGCAACAGACTTATCAAGTGAACGGTCAGTGTCTCAAAAGCTGGAAAACCAGCGCTTGGCCCTGGAGAGACAGAACAAGGAGATGCGCGAAAAGCTCCAGGAGCTTGAGGGGCAGAACAGGGCACGCACCAAGGCAACCATTGCTGCTCTAGAGGGCAAGGTGGCTAATCTGGAAGAGCAGCTTGACCAGGAGGCAAAGTGAGTTTAGCAGTGTATCAGGGAATAAAAATTTGAATATATCTATCCAATTTTTGTTTTTGAGGCAGCTAGATTTGTTTATGTACAACAAGGCTGGTCTTACCCCCTCGTGTTACCTTATCTTTGAAATATGATTTTAAAAGTTTCTATGATATAAATATTTGAATGGTGATTTCTGATTGCCAACTAATAGTCTAATAAATTTGAACTACTCTAATGATGTATTCATTATAATAATTTTTTTTGTGTCATAAAATACATTTTTCCTATTTTGTGTGTGTGTGTGTTCGATAGGGAGCGGGCCACCCTTGCCAGAACAAACCGTAAGATGGACAAGAGGATGAAGGAGTTGGCGTTGCAGGTAGAGGATGAACGTCGTGGTGCTGACCAATACAAGGATCAGGTGAGACATACATGCTCAGCGCAACACATTTGACCTTATGGCTTAACTTAGACCACTAACATGATAGCCATAAAAGGAGATGGCAGATCCTTTTTTGGTACATTTATCCGGTATCAATTACAGCAAATCCACTCAATCTCAGTGTTGTTTCTCTCCTTGAACTCTAAACTATGAAAAAAATACAAAATATAACCCTAACAAGAGGTAATACGTTTTCTAAAAAAATACGCTGACAGGCACCAAATCGAGCTAAAATGATGAAAAAATATTAAAATTTAAAGACTCTTGGTTTCAGGCTGATCAATAAGCATCTCTAAGTTTGGATGAAAAAGATTCCATTTTTCAGAGCATCACACTCTTACCCTTATTGCTAGATTATTATGCATAACAAAAGAAAGAATAATTTCAAATTAGTTAACTATGCTTTAATTGGAAAGCTTGACGGAATAATCATATTGCTTCATTCATAACATTCATTCTGCTGTGGTCCTGTACAGGTGGACAAGATGAACAACAGGGTAAAGGCTCTGAAACGCCAGCTGGATGATGCTGAAGAGGAAGTGACCCGCTGTAATGGTCAGAAGCGCAAATTGCAGAGAGAGCTAGATGAGCAAATGGAAGCCAATGAGACCATGTCACGCGAGATGTCAACTCTCAGAAAGTACAGGTGAGCTTATTCGTCCTAAATCACACATGCATCTCTTAAGATTGATTTATGGAAAAAATTCCATAATCTGTGAAATATAGGCTCTAAATAATGAATTTTTTGTGGTGATGAACAGTAAGCAGAGAGAAAAAAGGATTTTTGGGATAGGGGAAAGGGAGGAGATTGCATTATTTTGATTTAATCTGAAGATTTCCATCAAAGGACTTAACATTATCCAAAGTGAAGAAATTGACAGTATTCATAGAGCATTAACCTGTAGTGCTGCAAATTAATTTTATGTATGTTTTCCTTTATCATTGTATCTATTGTTGCCACTCATCAGTTTATCTTTTGAGGCTTTAGTTTCCCTTTTGTGTTTGCTAGTTTCTTTGTAAATTGTTTGTATATCATTATAATGATGTACTAAACCCCTCTTCTTCATATTTTTTCTTCAGCTAGAAATTTTATAATGTGGAATTGTGTTCTCAGGTCAATACAATAGCAAACTTAAGACCTTTCCTGAATCTGTAACTTAAAACTAATGAGTAGAAATTGGCTACTTTTCACACACAACAACAAAACAACCAACAAACAAACCAAGGATGATATATGTCAAGTGAATCAATCCTTCAGCAAAGGAAACTCTGAATATGAATGTTGAAGTCCAGGTCTTTTTTACACCTTCATTAGTCCTTGTGATAATTGGTCTGAAAACAGCAATAATGTGTGATTGTTTTGCACACAATGTTTTCCCTCTTTTAAATCATGACTTGAAATTGAAGTTTTCAGCTGGAACTCTTTGAAAAGATTACTGAAACAAAGATGAGCCACTCTGAAAAGAATCTATGAAAGCTGTCTCAAAGTTTTTTATACTAGCGGAGTTTGTTGCAGTTTTTATACTAGGGGATTTTGTTGCAGTAGCAAAGAAAATTCTTTGTTCATGGAAAATCGTTGTAAAATCTAAACTGTATCAGTTTTTCAATGAAAAAAGTTATATCAGGAATAAAAATTCATCAGTGAAAACATATCCATTGTGAGAAAAACTTGTGTGAAAATATTCATGCCTTAATTTAGAAACAGTCAGCACCAAAGCTGTTTACTATATATTTTGTAAAAAAAAAAAAAAAAAAAAAAAAAAAAAAAAACTAATATGGTAGGAGAAAACCATGAAGATCAAAGAATACTAATTTTTTAAATTCAAATGTTTTTTTTGGGACTGGCTCTTCTGTAAATCAATGTGGGAGATTCTTCTATGTGCATGGTCTTTCCAAATAACAAAATGCTACCTTGTGCTAGACTTTAGAAAGGAGGAGGAGAAGAAAAAAGCATAACAAAAAACGATTTCATTCTATGCAGCAACCCTGACAGCATGTAGCTGTTGCTTAGGCAATAGAAAGTGATTTCAACTAAAATTGTTTGTAGCTTTAGGTCCCAAAGAATCATGCTTATAGTCCTTTATTTTTTTTTGTCCCCCCCTCCTCCCAAAATGTTCACTTATTTCTGGTCTACTCTACTGACTTCTTACTTATTCCTCTGTCTTGTGTGTCTATTTTCAGCGAGAGGTAATCATGCTCTAGAGTTTGTATAGCCCCTTGCAATGCAGGGGAGAAGGAAGGGGGTAAACCCTGCACATGTTGCTTTTTACTCAGTCAAATGCTTGGTCTCTTGGAGCTAGGGAATGACAATTGACTCAAACTCATCTGACTTCTTACATGTAGATTGACTAATCAACTTGCCTCTTGTCTGTCCATCTGTCTGTTTTCCATCCTCCAGTAATAAGAAAGAAGGAAAAGAGTAAAATGGGAGAAAGAGAGAGAGAAGTGGGTGTGGTAAGATAATCTTTCTGTAGCTGTCTTAGCCTGCTTTCATCTGCCTGCGCTGCTCTCCACTACACCCCAGACCCTCTTCATTTTGTACCATTCACCTTGCCAGGTGAAGGGAAATGTTTTTTTTTGCCCAGTTCCATTTTATAAGCAGCCTTTGATATCACTTTGTAGCCATTGGATTCTTTTCACCTTTGTTTATTATACATTTAAAACTTTCATGCATGAGTGCTCGTTTTTTGCAGGTTTTGAATGGCATTAAAAAAAAAAAAAAAAAAAAAAATTGCAGCACGTCTGTATAATTGTGTATTCTGTATACATGCATTTGTTTATCTCTATAGCATGGGACTTGTGCCTTGATTTCCTGCCCACATATTCAGAATTTTCCTCCAATACCTTTTCTTCATTTTGTCAAGAGTACCATTTTCATCTGTTAACAGAAACTGAGACAATATAAGGCTTTGCAATGTGCAGTAACAATGGCTGGCCTCAAAGCCTCTATAAAGTTATGAACTGAAACTGCTTTTTATTAAATGCAATAGTTTCACCGATTTTATTATCCTCATCCTTGTTCTTGGATGATAGTCAAAGTTTGAATGAGTCTTTCATTTTCTATTTTCTCTCAGCCAATGCAGTGAACATTTCTCTCCTTGCTTTTTTTTTTTTTTTATTACATGCTGTTAAAAGCTTGGGATATTTCATATGACAACTTTGCAATTTTCACCACTGTTAAAAGTTCATCCCGAACACCATGTATTCATGCATACTTTGTGTCTTAAGATTTGCGCCTCATTTTAACAAGTTTGTAATATAGAAATCTGATTGCTTTACTCATTCAGGATTAATTTTTAAATGACAAGTTTGATCCATAAAATTTCTACTAAAAAAACTTTTTATCAGTGCAAGTGCAATCTTTTCCCCTCAGATATCAAACTCATTTATGTCAAACATTCTTTTTATAAAAAAAAAAACAACAACATAAAACGAAGAAGCAAAAAGAAATGTGAAAAATTAGAATGATAAAGTCAACGCACGTAAAATGTTTGAAATGTCAGTTTGTCTGCCTGGTTTTGACCCACTATGGTGTCAAAATAGCCTCTTGCTCTCCTTCCCTGCTTTGAATGTGGATGATTGACCCAGCTTTTTGATAATATAAAAAGCTGTTTTGTCATAGCATTAATTGGAACATCTTAGTTAAGGTAGACTCTCTATGATTAACTTGACAAATCTTGGCAGTGTGCACAAGTAAATCTATGAATACGTCAGAATTTGTTTCTCTCATAAGAAATGTCAGGTTTCCAGCTTTTAGTAATGCATGGAAAATAGGCCAATCTTTGTCTGCTTTGTATTTAGCTTTAGAAAATTAATACTGCAGCAATTACTAAAATGAAGCTATGGAATCTCAGTTTTAGGTCTCACTACTCTCCAGACGGAGAGAAAGAAAGAGACTTTAAACTGGGCCATTATATCATAATGAATTGCTTTTATTTGAGGAAATATGAAATACCTAAAATATTAATAAAAATTCTCTTAGTTAAGTGCAGTTTGTTTATGTGAACTGTAGTATTTTTTCGTTGCCAAAGGAATATTTGTAAGTTTTGGTTGCCTTGCTGATGCAATTAAAATATTTTTTTTTTGTTTTGTTATTGGGCCTTTTTTTTTTATTCCTTCTTTTCTTTGGTGAGATTTAAGTAACAAAGAGCATCCAAATTTTTTTAAAAGAGAATTTGTATTCATTGTTTCTCTCTCTCTCTCTCTCTCTCTCTCTCTCTCTCTCTCTCTCTCTCTCTCTCTCTCTCTCTCTCTCTCTCTCTCTCTCTCTCTCTCTCTATCTCTCTCCCTCTCTCTCTCTCTCTCTCTCTCTCTCTCTCTCTCTCTCTCTCTCTCTCTCTCTCTCTCTCTCTCTCTCTCTCTCTCTCTCTCTCTCTCTCTCTCTCTCTCTCTCTCTCTCTCTCTCTCTCTCTCTCTCTCTCTCTCTCTCTCTCTCTCTCTCTCTCTCTCTCTCTCTCTCTCTCTCTCTCTCTCTCTCTCTCTCTCTCTCTCTCTCTCTCTCTCTCTCTCTCTCTCTCTCTCTCTCTCTCTCTCTCTCTCTCTCTCTCTCTCTCTCTCTCTCTCTCTCTCTCTCTCTCTCTCTCTCTCTCTCTCTCTCTCTCTCTCTCTCTCTCTCTCTCTCTCTCTCTCTCTCTCTCTCTCTCTCTCTCTCTCTCTCTCTCTCTCTCTCTCTCTCTCTCTCTCTCTCTCTCTCTCTCTCTCTCTCTCTCTCTCTCTCTCTCTCTCTCTCTCTCTCTCTCTCTCTCTCTCTCTCTCTCTCTCTCTCTCTCTCTCTCTCTCTCTCTCTCTCTCTCTCTCTCTCTCTCTCTCTCTCTCTCTCTCTCTCTCTCTCTCTCTCTCTCTCTCTCTCTCTCTCTCTCTCTCTCTCTCTCTCTCTCTCTCTCTCTCTCTCTCTCTCTCTCTCTCTCTCTCTCTCTCTCTCTCTCTCTCTCTCTCTCTCTCTCTCTCTCTCTCTCTCTCTCTCTCTCTCTCTCTCTCTCTCTCTCTCTCTCTCTCTCTCTCTCTCTCTCTCTCTCTCTCTCTCTCTCTCTCTCTCTCTCTCTCTCTCTCTCTCTCTCTCTCTCTCTCTCTCTCTCTCACTCTATCTCTCTCAATCTCTCTCTCTCTCTCTCTCTCTCTCTCTCTCTCTCTCTCTCTCTCTCTCTCTCTCTCTCTCTCTCTCTCTCTCTCTCCACAGAATTGTTCTAACAGTGAAAATTTGCAATACATAATGTGTTTATGCATTTAAAGGCTTAAAATGGGATATGATCTAAGATTTTTTTTTCAGTGAAAAGAGAGTTGTCTTCAAAATCAAATCACCTACTTTTTTGGGGTTTGTTTTGTCGTCAGGTTGGAAATTCTGAATTTGCAATTTAAGAAAAATATACAGAGTTGGTTTGTTTTGTCTTCAGGTTGGAAATTCTGAATTTGCAATTTAAGAAAAATATACAGAGTTTTAAAAGTAGGCACTTTTTTCCCCCTCAGACCGTCTGCCTCACGTTCATCACGGTCTGTGATGTCATCACTGCGTGGCTCAGACACAACGCTGGATGAGGGTGGATCGGAAGATGGTCAGGATGATCAGCAGTCAGAGACGTGAGGGGGGACCAGTGATTACTCACCTTTGGGGACCAGGGGAGAAAAGAGAGAGAGGGACCATGGAACTCTCCAGTGATGCTTAGAATAACTATTAATGTTTATGAACATAGAGCCTTCTTCATGTGTTCAAGCTTTAAACAAGAAAAAATCTTGTGTCAAATAGGACCACCCACATGGCCTTTCAAATCAATTTTCCCCCCCTTATTGAGCATTAGATATTGAATTGTAGGAGAAAAGCTTGGAACTTTTATATGATAGTTTATGGTTAATTGGTATGTATCAATGTCATTTTGTTTAAAAAAGGCTTTTTACAATTATTTCCTATCAGTGGGTAATTCTGTTCCAATATCTTAGCAAGTATGTGTATGGGTGATCATCATATAGGAGGGTCTAACGTTGGGATACAAGTTCAGTTTGCTCACATCTTGCTCACAACTGCTCTTTGTTTTAGCCAAGCTTCTTCAGACTGCCTTTGGCACATCTGAACAAATGTCTTCTGTTGAAGATGCTTTGTATTTTCCCCCCCTCAATTTATAGTACAATAATTAGGCCATGTTTTTCTATAATAATGTTCTAATAAACTTATGTTTTCAACAGCACCACATGTGTGCATTTAAAATATATATATACATATATTATAAATAAACAATTTTCTGTGGTGTGTTGGGTGATTGTGTTCCTCGTCTTCTGTAATGTTTTAAACTTTTGTCTTGAGTTATTTTTGTGTTCATAAAGAGTTTGCATAGCCACTAATGTTTGCACTATGGATCAAAGATACATATACAAATGTTTTTTTTTAATTGTTTTATAGTTTTTTTTTTTTTTTTTCTTCTTTTTTTTTTTTTTAGATAAAGACATGACATATCCACATTTGAAAATGCAGGGCCCTTTATATTGTCAATTTTTATTTAGGTTATCTCTGTATTTGGTGGAGGGTCAGTATTCTCTTGTCAATTATTGATGAGGAATAGTAACTAGTTTCACTAATTAACTCTCATTTCTGACTTGGCTCAAAAGTTAATTGTCACGTATATTTCTTCAGATACCCAACTTGAGGTTGACAAATGACAGCCTAGTTAAAAAATGAAAGAAGTGGGCTTGATTTTATTACCCCAATAAGGAGAGATTCAAAGAAAAATCAAACCAAATAAAATCGAATTTCTTCTCAGCATACAAATCAACATTGTTGTTTAAAACTTGTACATTACTATTGTTGCCTCTTTTACTCTCAACTGCTATTACCAAAACTGGTTACTGCTAGGACTACACGTAGTCTGGTTGTTGTTCATGCAAGTCTCTGTGCCTCATCGATGCCAGGTCCCTTCTTAGTGGCTGGGTAACCAATCCATCTGCCTCTTTGGACCTGGCTCCATTCCAGTACAAGTTTTATTGTAGTCTTGGTGCGTTCAGCTGATTTTGTCACAAATCTAGGTGTATTTTTGGTTATATTTTAGTACTGTACTGTACCTCTTGATACTGTGCTAACCATGCTAACTACAATAAACATATTCCCAAACTCGCAATTTCTAAAGGTTCTTCATACTGTGTGATTTGAATTTAATCAATTCTTAGTTATTGTTTGAAATAATTTTATGAACCAATAGGATTTGTATTTGATTTGATATTAGGACTATTGATAGCGAAAGCTCAGCAGTAAATGCGGGATGGAATTGAGAATGTGATGGGAATTACATTGCACAGATATATTCATAATACACTTTCTATTTTTATTTGCAAGAAAGATTTGATTTTACACCCTGTGTTATTATCAGGATTTCTATGATATATATTATGCGAAAACCTGGGTATTTGGAAGATGCTTATTTTTCCTCAAATATCCTGCATTGATTTTTTGCCCTTAAAATCACTATTTTTGCACTCTTTTAAAAATGTATATGATATTCTTGGTTATAAACTTCAATGGCCTATCCTCCTGGTATTAGTTCCCTTTTAATGATGTATAATAAGCCTGGGGCTTTATGATGTTAAATGGGAAAAATGAAAATGAAATTTACCTTGGCACTGAAAAGCAATGTAAAATGAAAGTAGCCATTTTAGGAGCTATCACAAAATTTAGAGGAGATCCTACACTTATATATCGTCTTATCCAGGCTCAGATTCTAAATTTGCTGTATCTTGGATTGTTTAGGCCATGACAAGTCGAAGCTCAGATAGCAGACTACCCAATCACATTTATACACAAATGTTTGCACAGGTCTACACTCTTTTGTCTGTGTTAAAGGTTTTTTTTTATGTTGAATTTGTCAGGATATGTTAGGATTTATATATTTATGAATGAGTATGCCTGTGTGTCTATGTTGATAATATTGTGAACTGAATGTTCACAATCAGAACTTCCAATATATCTTTTTTCTGTTTTTTTTTTTTTTTAATTATCTCTCAGTTAAACTGAATATACAATAATGGTTAAAATAATATTACATTACATACTACATTCTTCGTATGTAGCAAGTCTTGTTTATGCTTAATGCAATAATGAAATCATGTACTGCTTTGCTGAACTTCCAAATAAACACTCGAATCATACAAACAAGTATCCACTCATTTCTTGTTCTGTTCTTTATCAATAACATCAATTTGCATGTGAATGAATATTTTTCAACTGCACAATCATATTTGGATGCAATTCGTAATTCAGTTAAAGCCTTCAGATTAAAAAAACAAAAACAAAAACAACTCTCATAGCACAGATGCTGAGTAATGCTAAT
This sequence comes from Elysia crispata, assembly GCA_033675545.1. NCBI lineage: Eukaryota > Metazoa > Mollusca > Gastropoda > Plakobranchidae > Elysia > Elysia crispata. Next base: position 196,675 of record JAWDGP010000761.1, on the reverse strand, counting down.
CAAGAATACTTCTGGAAATGCAAATAGTTTGATTTTCCATCTCCTGCTTTATAAGAATTTGTATGGAATTCTGGAATCATAACGGTTACTTAAATACAGTCATCATCACACAAGGTATTCCCTCAAGTGAAACGTTCGTGAAGATGAAATGATAACACAGTATTTTGATAATAACAAATCTCCAATAAAGGGATACATCAAATTCTTATTTATGGGGCATCAGAATGCTTATGAATTAGATTAATAAATTTTCATATTTATATTAATTATACAATTTTGTGAACCAAAGAATTTTTAATGTTTACCATCACCTTTTTAAGGTAACTAAAAACTTGCATCTACAGGAAATTCACATAATTAAGAAATATTAGACATCAAGATTGTGCAAAACCCAATGGCTGCATTATACAATTACAAACAGTATGAAAAGGGCATCCAGCACATTGTTTTCTTACGTGGTGTTCTTTTGTAGAATTGTCACAGGAAAATCTTTGTATGAATATCATTCTGAACTCTACAAGCCAGCATTTAGATGACACAGAGAGTGAGAATACATAATTAATATGGTATTGATAACTTCTTTAAAGTTAGAATTATTTCTATTCGATTTTCTGATAAGTGCCATGTTCTTTTCGTAAAGAAAATTTATGGCGCTTTAAAACAAAAGTTGATGTTGCAGTATATGTCTGTCCTAAAAGCCGTCATAAAGAAACAACAAAGCCTCCAAAAAACGAAATAAATGATAACTTAAAATAAAGAAAAGTGTCTTGCTCCTCCCTCAAAAATAAGTTATGAGATGAAGAAAATTATTCAGAACAACATCACCTATGTGAGCCCATGCTTTTTATTCTTCAAGAAAACCACCTATGTTTTGTGAAGTTTTTTTTTTTTTTAAACATCATGCGCTAATGCTTTCTGACAATACCACTATACTTGAGTCAATGACTACTTGTGCCAGCATACATGAACTGTGTCTATGTAAACCAGTATCAGATTAAGCTTAAGCAAAATAACTACAAGTACGGCACTCAAGTCTTGCAGCTGTGATAATGTAACTTTTGTCTTGTTCTCTCTCTCTCACTTTTTTTTTTTAATTCCACCGAAGTCTCTGGACTAAAAAAAAAATAAATAAAAAAAAGCACCCATTCCGCCTTTCTCTGCGTGAGAGCCGAGGGCAAGACAAACAAGAGTAAAATAACTTATTTTTATTTAGACAAGTTTTTATCTAATCTAATTACACGCATCACTTAATCATAATGTCAAACATACGCGACATCTTTTCTCCCTCTCTACATTTGTCCTCCTTTAAAAAAAAATATACACATAAACATGACAATCCGTGTTTAAAGAACCCACCTCACCTTTTTTTTTATTAAGCCTTCTAATCTCCTCCAGGAGTTGATGCCGCTCCCTGTGGTTATGATTTAACTTTCCGAAGACGGTGAAAGAATTTCTCGATTGTCATGTCCCTTTTTGTCCCAACTAGAGAAGAGCTCCGACGGACAACCCCTGTGAAAAATATGGCGCCATTTCCATCGCCAAAGCCTTAGGGCGTGACATTTTGCGCATATTACCTACTTTTGAATGAATAAATTGGCCGCGACTGTCTAGATTCTGTTCATCGTAAAGCCTCATGAATGCTCAAAAGAATTATTTTTTTCCCTCCCATCGACAGAGCCCCAGCCAGGTGCCTCTAATCGCCAGAGCTGTAGCACCAGTTATGCGAATTAATCATAACCAATAGCTCTCTATTAGATCGCCTTGCGTCCAGAACCACAACCGTGTTGGGCTCAAGCTGCCGCAACAGTTTTGAAAAATGGGGGTTTAATTGGGCCGCACAATGGCACTGCACTCCGTGTTGACAGAACTCAGTATGGGGAAGGTAAACACGGAGCAGACGCGACGGAGGGCAGAATTAAACTGCTAGAACTGCCGCAGGCGTCGAAACGACATGACTGGTTATGAATAGGATTGTTGCGAGAAAGGTGTGAAGAGGTTAAAAAGTTTGAAAAGGGGCTCTGTCATGAGAATTGTCGTGTTTTCAGAAACTCAGAGGGAGAAAGGGAAGGAGGTATAAAGGAGGCAAAATACATACAAATAATTGAAATGATTGATAAGTGTGGGAAGTAGAGAAATATTTAACATGGATCGAGAAAAGGTGGAAGGATGACTAGACCAAAGACGGTCCTTCACATTTTGGAGAACTCTAAGAACAGCCTGCTGCTGTAGGATTTTGTTTGTCTAGTGATTTCATTTATTTTTCCCTTGGATATCTAAATGAAGTTTTCGTCAGGCAGGTCGAAACTGAGAAGAAAAGGTCCTAAACTCACCCACCCATGGTGTGCCGTTCGAATCTGCGAAGAAATTCTTGCGGATATCAAGATGGACGCTATAAAAGTCACCGGCACTCCAAAGGGATTCCATAGTTAGTATGTAAAAGAGAGAGAGAGAGAGAGAGAGAGAGAGAGAGAGAGAGAGAGAGAGAGAGAGAGAGAGAGAGAGAGAGAGAGAGAGAGAGAGAGAGAGAGAGAGAGAGAGAGCACAATTGCATCGGACACTGAAAATTACTGGAAAGCCAATAACGTAGAATAAAGGCCACATCCCTCTGGAAATGGTTTACAGTCGGCCGTGTGTGGGCCCAGTCATATATTTTTTCAGTGGGGGGAAATTATTATTAATATATATATATATATATATATATATATATATATATGTGTGTGTGTGTGTGTGTGTACCTTAATGTGAAAATTGCAGTTATTGTATACTGTAATATATTTTTTCACGTCAAATAAATTGCATAGGGGGCTTTCGCAATCAAGTCCCAATTATTAAGACAATGATATAAAACTAATAGAAACCCACAAGATCGATTCTTTAGTTAAGGGGATACCCAAGGTATAATATATAATTATATAAAAAAAAAGAGTTGTGGTTAACTGTTGCTAAGACCAGGTGACGGCAATCATTTTGGAAGTTGGGCACGAGTAAACTTTATAGATTTTTATTTTTTAAATTTTTTTTTTTTTTTTTCGGGGGGGGGGGGGGGGGGGGGGGGGTATTTATTTTTCGCTAAAGCTTTGTTGCTTGAATATGACTTAAAAAAAATCCATTTATTTTTGTCATGAATGCTGAACAAACGAACAGAACTTTGGTTTTTCTTTCAGATTTTATAATTTCCAGTCCTTTGCTGTTTTTTTTAAACTACAAAAGTATATAGAATTATATATATATATATATAAATATAAACAAGAAGAAAAACTGCGTTTGACAACCCGTATTTTACATTTTTACTTTTGATAACGTTACGCAGTATAAAAAGAAAAAGAGAGAGGAGGAGGGCTCGGGTGGAAAAGAGTGGGAGGGGGGGCTGCTTTGATATGATCAATTTTAGACGAGGATGTTAAGATAAAACACAACAATTTTGGAGTGAATCTGTTAAAAAATGATCAGTTTAAGACAAACTTCCAATGCAGCTCAAAATTAAAGACAGCAGGCTACCATTGCAATCACATTCAATTTTATTGTTCAGTCCAATGATCTCATGACTGTGTGTAATTTCACGGGCCGGTTAGTCATCTTTAGTACGGTATATTAGAATTTTAGAAATTAAACTTAAGTGTTTTTTTCCCTTTTAGTCGGCGACATTAGTTTGTTTTTTGTTTTTCAAACCTATTTTGTTAATTATGTGAATACTTACAAGTTTAACACCTTACGCACATTATACTGCCATGAATTGTAGCAGTGTTTTAACCACTCTGCAATGTCACTGCAAATTTGTGGGGATTTTTTTTTTTTTGCGGGTTTCTTTTTTTTTTAAATTTATTTAGATTTTTTCTTTTTCTTTTTCTTTTTTTTTTTTTTTTTTTGGTAAAATGGCATACGGTTATTTTATTGGTTTGCAAATCAAATAAAGACATGCTCGTTCACCATCTTGGCACGTACTGTTACTGTATTAGAATCATTGGCTAATTTTGTTAAATCCCAATCCTATTAATTTGCAGGATCCTTTTGAACGCTCATCTTCAAAGGTACGAATAAACAGTCACGTATAAATTTTCTCAAGGCAGAGCTCTTTAAGGCACTTCATGTCTACACCCACAAAGCCTTGTCATGGACGTTTCAAAGCACTTTTAATTAATATATTTGGAGATTATAAAATTAGGTATTTTTCCGCATTCAATTCCTGACTGACTTCTCAATCCACGACACCGACATCTACATATTAATCTGGCTTGGATTTCCCATTTAATTATTTTATAAGTTGCAAAATAATGTTCTAATTATGGAACAACGATCCGTTATAATTGTTAAATCAATTTGACCGATTTTGCATCAATTAAACTTAATCAAACTGTTTATTAATTATACACACAAAAAAAATGGTTAGGACGAAAATTCAGTCAAATATTGATTCGTTTAAGACTGTGTCAGCTTCTAATTATAACTTAAGGTGGCTTACTAAATTGATAGTGGTACCGCAGGCAGTCCATAAGTAAATACTTCAAATTCAAAATGATTTTCTGATTTCGAATTTTATATTAAGGCATAGGCAATTACGTCTTGTATATTATGCATCCAAAATTGATGGAAAACAAAACTATGCCTACAAATTGAAATATCGAAAAATTCAGTCTTTATATGACGAAATTTTCACGTAAACTACCTCAATAAAATGGTATTCAATGCGCAAGTAAGCCATATTTAACTTTCTCACTGAAGAAGATTGCGTCATCCGTCCCCCCGCCTACCTTCAATCCTGTTTTCCTTGACAAAGTCTGAATCGAATGCTCAAATTGACGATTATACCTTTGAATGGACCCGAAGATCAACAACACATTTCACACTATGTCTATATACACGACATCATGATTTGTCGGTTTCCCAGCACTCGGTTTGTTTACTCCGGTTACGATAAAATAATAACTCGCTACCGGGCGTTGTTTATTGCCGTAGTGTTACATGGGTTAAAAGCAAAATCGAGCCACAAGTTGGTTACCGTCAGGTTTTGCTTTACCTCGATGCCCTGTGTAATCCTAGCCCTGGGAAAATCATAGGTCAGTCGTGGTCAGAGGGGTAACAATAGACACAGCTTGACAATGATTGGTAACTCAGGTGATGTGAAATGACTCCACCCTCTCCTTTCTTCTATCCGCTACTAAAGCCAGGGTTAAGGAAGTATTACTTTCATGATTGTGTAGAAAGAGTCTGTAAAGGGGGAGGGTTTGGACTCGAAGTGAAGGAGAGAGCCTGTATGAGGTGGGGGAAAAAAATAACAAAGGTAAAATTATTGAATTATAAAGTGTGAACTCATGGAAAAGAATCTATTTTGTTGGATTTACAAATTGCACTAAATAATTACCACCAAGACTGCGAAAGTCTAACACAATACGATACATTTTTAATGAAGTAGTGAGAACGTAACCTGGGCATAGGAGAACTGATGGAGCCGCCTTAAACTTCTACTGGATGAGGTCGAGGAGACGACAAGAACAGTGAATGCTTATCCTGTTGATGGGCTAAAAAGTAAAAGTTAGGTAGAGAGAATGGGGGGGGGGGGGGGGGGGAATAAAGACAATTCCTGTTAAATGAATATTCATAATTTTTACTGAGATAGAAATCAATGATGGTTATTTATTTATTTATTTTGATAGATAGATAGATAGATAGATAGATAGGTTAATAGACAGATAGATAGATAGATAGATAGACAGATAGATAGAAAGATAGATAGAAATAGATAGATAAATAGATAGATAGATAGATAGTTAGATAGATAGATAGATAGATAGATAAATGGATAGATAGATAGATAGAATACTATTTAGATAGATGGATAGATAGATAGATAGATATAGATTCAATTAAAAAAAAAACAAACAAACAAGAACACAGATTCAGAAAAAGAAGTACGGGGAAGACGAAAGAGAAAATGGGAGGCCCAGATATATCAATGGAAAGATAATTTTCGAAGATAGGTGATTGTAACGATTAGCAAAATATCTAGAGAGAAATAACAAAAAGGAGAAAAGAAACAGTAAGAGAGAAAGGTGACATTGAAATGTGTTTATAAGAGGGATCAGAAAAGGTCACTATGCCAAAGTTGATTGTAATCCTCGAATATTTTTATAAAGAGCTCGTCAAACAAAAGATAAGAAGTGTTGAACAGTGTAAAGTGCGCAAACGCAAAAAGCAAAAGCCATCTAAATCCAATATTGTTTTTGCTCTCACGACCCACGGGCGGAAGTATCACTGGGCTAGGAACACTTTTTTGGGGAAGACCAACATTTTCTGGGAAAATCCCTTCATTAAAAATGACAAGCTGTTTAGTTTCGTACACTCTTACGCAGCAAGGATCACCGGGATCACTAATCACAACACGGAGTTATGTTTGTATTTTCTAGGCAATCACTTCCACAAATTAATGAGAACACTTTGTGATCACTTCTGTTCGTTTGTTGCCGATGATGCAATGCCGCCAAAACGTGCCCATTCAGATGTAGGTCTCGTAACCTCGGCCTAAAAACTAGGGATGGAAATTGTCGATAAATCTTCACACGCTTTCATTGGAAGATCCTTCGGTTACTTACTTCTGCCTATGATATTGTGCATAGTTTTCACATTAGTTTTGAATTCCATTTCAAGCAATGTCGTATAAGTCTGTTTTTTAAGCACATGAATTTTTTAAAATTAATATTTAATATTATATGACTGTAATCTATCAGAGAAGAAAGTATAGTTTGGGACCTTCGTAATAGTAACTTTTATCTAGCAACAAACTCTAATGAGTCGGATGTGGGATGTAATATTTCCAAACTTCGATTTAACAGTATTAATGAGATAAGATTCCTCTTTCTCTTACTGTTAAAGAAAAAGAAAAGAAAAAAGAAGGGGTGGGGGGAGATAGAGAGAGAGAGAGAGAGAGAGAGAGAGAGAGAGAGAGAGAGAGAGAGAGAGAGAGAGAGAGAGAGAGAGAGAGAGAGAGAGAGAGAGAGAGAGAGAGAGAGAGAGAGAGAGAGAGAGATTAAAAATAATTCTTTATAGTCATCTTTTCGAAAAAAAAATATATACATGTAATTGAGAATCTCAAAAGATGTATTGTTTCCTAATAAATTATACCCAACACGTTTGATTCAGAATTTGCTATGACTCATTAGGACATGATGGTGCAGAGGATTAACACTTTATCCAACTGAGATTTGTTTCGGCACCGCTAGAGGAATTGTTTGCTTTGTTATTCATAGGTTGCATTTAGCCTCAATGTGCAAGCAGTACATTGTTGTTATTGTCATCACATTATAAACATGAAATATGCAGATTTCCACAGAGATGTTGGCTCGGTCATGTAAAATAAGAAATTTAAAGAATAATAAAAAGAAGCACTTCACAAAACAAATATTATTATGCGCTGAATAAGCAACTGCATGTTAGGAATGGTCGTTTGCCAGGTCTGTGTTCTTTTGGTGTTTTCTTTTTGCTTTTTTTAGGTTTTTTTTTTTTTTTAAGAATGACAATTCTGGCTTCAGCGTTGATGGAAGATGATGATATTGAAGCTCAGCGGCTCTGCGGTGTCGAAAGACATAAAAACACGACATGGTAACTATTTCAGGTCCAGCCGTGGCTGGTGCTACCACCCTGATTTCAAAATATAGAGAAACGAGCTAGAGCTAAATGAGTAAACATGATAATAATAATTATTATAGAAGCTCGACGCGAAAACAATCATAATACATGTATATATATCGCAGTGGACTGAGTGGAGTCAGTCAGTCTACTCTGTTATTGATGGTTTCAACTGAGTGGTGACCTCTTTGTCGCCACATCTTTCATTGCTGGATCGTCTCTCTAATGAATATTGGTTTGGCTAAATAAAAAAAAATTGTAGTCTTGTAGGATCAAATATTAAATTAGAGCGGTTTAGATTTTTGAACTCTTTCTATAATTCTAACATCACAAGAATTCCATTCTCGTCTTTGAGGTAAAAAGCTACTGAGATTTTGGAAAACTGTAGAATCAGATAGCAATTTCTAATACACTGTCTAAATGCTGTCTGCCACATGGTGCCCAGTCTGTTAATGACATGTGCGATCCACGTAAGTTAGGATTCTGACCTGACTCCTATGAATATTGCAGCGCAATACTTGGAGGCTGTTTTGCTTTGTTTCTTTGATTGATAATTATACCTCGACCTCAAGGCACCGTTAGACACGGTACAACGTGATTGTAAACAAATGAAGTGTAACTTTCGAGATGAAACACTAAGCCTGCGACACCCGGCATCAAACATTCATGGATTGATCTGGTAACTTACTGAGATTCAACTGGAATGATACTTCGTCAATCATATTCTATAGCTAAACGATGCTTTGATTCTAAAAAAAAAGTTTTTCGAAGATACATAAAATCCAAATTGAACGATGTATTGAAATAAAAAACAAAAAGAAGAAGACCCACCAAAAAACCTACTTTACTAAATTTTGTATTATGTATTATTATAATGATGATGATGACGATGACGCACATTTAATATGACAATCAGTGTTGGTGCTTCCGGATTCAAAGGTTTTCTTTGGTGCGATTTGGATCTTCTCAATTCAGATTACAAGTCACTCACGGAGGCCTAGTAAATACCTTCGTCATGAACCTCTATTTTTTAGGCGGCGTAGCGGCGTATTGCTATAAGCTATGTTCTCTTTGAGTGGCAAAGCGATGGGTGTCGAAGAATCTATAAATCGATCTTTCTTATCACACAATGGCAGGCATTTCTCGGCCACTTTCGCATAAAGCTTTATCCTAATCACTGCTGGGCTGCACTACCTAAAACTCTAGCTCTTATAATTCTTACTTCATGTGCTACTGCTACTGCTACTACTACTACTACTACTACTACTACTACTACTACTACTACTACTACTACTACTACTACTACTACTACTACTACTACTACTACTACCACTACCGCTACTACCACTACTACTACTACTACTACCACTGCCACTACTACCACCACCACTACCACCACCACTACTACTACTACTACTACTACTACTACCACTACCACTCACTACTACCACCACTACCACCACCACCACCACTACCACCACCACCACCACTACCACCACCACCACCACCACTACTACCACTACTACTACTACTACCACTACCACCACCACTACTACTACTACTACTACTACCACCACCACTACCTACCACTACTCACCACTACCACTACCACCACCACCACTACTACACCACTATTACCTACCACCACCACCACTGCACCACTCACTCACTACCACCACTACTACTACTACACCACCACCACCACCACCACTACTACCACTACTACCACTACTACTACTACCACCACCACTACTACTACTCACCACTACCATTACTTCTACCACTCACTACCACTACTACTTCCACCACCACCACCACTACTACTACTACTACCACTACCACTTCCACCACCACTACTACTACTACCACTACTACTTCCACCACCACAACTACTACTACTACTACTACTACTACTTCCACCACCACTACTACTTCCACCTCAACTACTACTACTACTACTACCACTACTACCACTACTACCACTACTACTACTATTACTACTACTACTACTACTACTGCTGCTACTACTACTACTACTACTACTACTACTACTACTACTACTACTACTACTACTACTACTACTTCTACCACCACTGCTACTAATTTGAGGAAGAAGAAGAAGAAAGTGAAAACTGGATAGCAACCCTTTTCCCGAAATTGTAAGTATGTCTAAGTGCTTTTTATTTATTTTTTTCTACCTTATATACCATCACATATGACGCTCCGGACTTTGAAGCGATAACTGTTACATCTCACAATCATTAGGTGTTGAAAAAGGCTCGAACCGTTCGCAGAAAATCCCTTCTAACTTCGGCGTTAAGGAAACGGTTCCCGGATAAGAAAATTGTAAAAAAACAACAACAACAACAACAAAAAAAAACAACAACAACAAAACATGCAACCCCCCCCCCCCCCCAAACCCTGACCATCACCTCCTTTCAAGCAAGCCTTCCCGCATCTCAGGGTAAGAGCTGCATGCAGTCACTGTCGAGTTTGAAGGTCACATCATTAATTTAACAAAAAAAAAGTACGATGATAGGCCCCTCATCTACGTAATTTTCCTCTGCTGCACTCGATATTATCATTTCTTTACATATTGAAGAGTATTTTAATTTCTCCTATTCATTATCATACTACTGCTTTAGGTTCGCTTGAAAGCAGGTGGGATCAAGGCAGCTTCATAGTTTTAATAACTACCGTTACTGAGAGGAACCGTTAATGAAATGTAAAGATGAATTACTGGCATCGTAATTTCATAGAATCAGGGGAGATCATCCTCATAACAGCTGAGTACTTTTCATGCTCACGATAAAACGAAACTCATGAGATCACAGACTGGCCTTCAATCTGACCTGGTCTGTCTACACCTGCACGCGCCTCGGGTGACAGGCAGAATCTCGGTGTAGGGCAACTGGCAAACCTGAGCCACACTTGGATCTGGATCTGACCCGCGTTAACAGCTGGTCAAGGCGGGAAAATGATGAGTTTTGTGGACGAAGAGATTGAACTTTTAACTGTCCGTTTTCTTTCTGTCTGCCTGTCTATCTATCTGTCCGTCTGCTTGTATGGCTGTCTGCCCGTCTTTCTCTCCCCCTCCTTTCTCTGTATGTCATTCTGTCTGTCTCTTTTTCTGTCAAACACACACACACACACACTCCCCCTCTATTCTAATTTTTCAGTTGCCTGTCTCTGTCTTTGTCTAACTTTCACAATATCTCTCTCCTCCTCCTCCTCCTGTCATCAACCTCTCTCTCTCTCTCTCTCTCTCTCTCTCTCTCTCTCTCTCTCTCTCTCTCTCTCTCTCTCCCTCTCTCTCTCTCTTATTTTATTTCATTCCGCGGAGTCCCTAGCGGACTGTGGTCAGCAAAGTTAAGTAGGCTCAGTAGAAAGAAATAGTTATGAGAGATAAAGATTAAAAAACCTGCAAAGATGATTACAATATCGGAATAAATAGATCACGTGCATGATTAGTTTTTAAACATTAATAGTCTTCGTTTTCGCCAATGAGGAGGAGCGGTATAAAAAAAAAATAGAGAACCATGACTGTGATTCTCACCCGTCGCAGCCAGGACTAAAGCTCCACTGGGACTTCAGAGAAGTGAGGATAAAATTAATGGTGCGTTGTTTCCCTGTGTCAGTAGATTTAAGAGTATCGCGCGCAAAACAGAAACTGATGATATCAGTGCAGCAACCGGAGTCAATAGTTTCTCACATAAGTATTTTAAGTTAGAAAAAATTAATATGTAGCGTCGAGACTAAGAGTTAGATAGATAGATAGATAGATAGAGAGAGAGATGGAGGGAATGAGAGAGAGAGAGAGAGAGAGAGAGAGAGAGAGAGAGAGAGAGAGAGAGAGAAAGAGACAAAGGAAGAGAGAAAAAAGAGGGAAATAGAGATAGAGATAAATAAATAGATAGAAGGATTGATAGATAGAAAGATAGATAGATAGATAGATAGATAGATAGATAGATAGATAGATAGATAGATAGATAGATAGATAGATAGATAGATAGAGAAAGAGATGGATAGAGAGAGAGATAGATAGATAGATAGAGAGAGAGAAAGAGAGAAAGAGAGAATCTGAATAGGTAGAGGGAGAGTGAGAAAAAGAGAGACAAGAAGATACAGAAATGAAAAAGTGATGATAAGCAAAAGTGACTATGTCCTCTTGAACGTTACAGTTACGGCCTATTAAATTTCAACAAAATCAACAGGCGGTGAAAGACGAAGCACAAGTTGGTCTATTCTTTGTCTTTATTTAAATTTAATGCATATTGTATTTGCAATAAAATAATATAAGAAGTTGTCGACAAAATCAAAAAAATGATTCACAATTTAAGCTTTATTTCAGAGGTACAATTGGTGTATGTTATGATTGTAGAGAAAGCTGATTACAAATTTTCTCAGTTTGAGTTCCAAAGAGACCGTGAAAAGGAACTGTGAGACATAAATCAAGATAATTCAGAAGGAAAGGAAAAAGAAAAAGATAATCATTTGTTATAAATCATAGATTTATATTAATTAATGTAACTAATTTTGTGTCCTGTAATAAAATTTCGAGTCATAGTTTATCTTTTATGATTATCTTATTCCGTAGAAGATTTTGTTGTAAGTGCGATGAATAATTATGCCCTCAACCAATGTTGTAACGATAAACTGAGGCATAGCCGTCGGCTTCACACCCTTTTATATTTTTCTTTTCGTTCTCCAAGTACTTGATGATTACATTCTCCGCGAGATAAGAGTTGGACAAGAAAAGATAGCATGTCGTACTAATGGGAAATATATCATGAATGCAGAGGTGTGCAACCAAAAACTCGTAAAAGATAAGTCTCCATAACTATGAGGGCGGGCAGAGTTAGTGGGGGGCGTGGCTATACTGTCTAATCCCACCCTCCCGCTGCGTGATTGACGCGTTGCTCAGCAGCAGGTGTCAAGTTTCAACTCTGCGGGGTTCGCCTGTCTGTCACCCTCGCCAGTGACCCGATGTAGAGAACGGAAGAAAGAGGAGAGTTATGTTTAGAGAGCGCGTTTTAACCCCTGTTGTCTGTACATATTGTTTCTATTTGTTGGTATTTGGGCTTAATTCCATTTTCTCCTCCACTTACCTCTCACCATTCCGTTTCTATTACTGTATCTGTCCGTCTGAGAGTCTGTTTCTGTCGGTCTATCTGCTTCTCTTATTCTGCCAGCCTGCCTTTCTCTCTCTCTCTCTCTCTCTCTCTCTCTCTCTCTCTCTCTCTCTCTCTCTCTCTCTCTCTCTCTCTCTCTCTATCTCCGTCCGTTCATCCCTTCCTCTCTCAGACAACATGTTTTCCCTCTTTTTTCTTTTCAATTCAGAAAAACTCGATATGTAAAGATTGACAAAACTTATTTGAAACAAAGATGAAATAGGCCGATTTACTTTGATAACTGAAACAATCTAGCTAAAGCTTTTAGAAGACGTTTGATTCTTCTTGAACACAGCAATTCTATTACACCTGTTGTAATAGCGGGCTCTTCTCTCTCCCAACCTGTAGTACAAAGACAATCTTTACACTGGCTAACATCACACGCCCAGCCCTCACCTTTGGATTGGATAGCCTAACCGAGCACAAGTTCACATACCTTACGTGCTCTATTTCCAAGAATTTGAAGAGTGGCCTTGTCTTTGCTCTTCTCACTAATAACTTTATAATTATAAATTATCAAATCTGAATAATATTAATAACGACCCATAACATCACTAAACAAAAAGTTAGCACCCGTAAACACTTTTCCAAAAGAATTCATTTATAGAATACACTGAGGAAAACTAGTATGAAACACTCTCTTTAGGTCTTACAACCCCATTATTAAATTCTATAAACACTCAGGTTCGAAAAGTTTCTCAAAAGCCTTTGCCCACCATTATTCCATTTTCAACTCTCAGAGGAACAGTAACTTTTAGATACGATGTGAGGTAACTAATAGCGTTCGACAAGGTCTTGATTGTCTACCAAGAGTGTGCATATGAAGTGAAGAAAATACTTTGTCGGGCACTTCACCTCCTGGTCTGGTCTAGCTAGGTCTTGAACCCCGAGTCATATGACTCGAAAGCCGCATGTCTAGGTCTACTTTTACATCAAATTGAATTCTCTTAACGCGTAAAGGGAAAGAAGGCGATGCGTGCACATTATTTTGAATATAACAGACAAGTTATTAGATTTGTCAGCTATCACTGAAGGAGAACAATGCAATGAAGGTGTAAATTTCGTATCGTCCAAAAAATTTCAACAAATAAAATTCGTTTCGTATTCCAACCGTCAGTCGTTCTCTCACTTTCTGTATATCCCTTCCCTGACACCCCTTTCCAGGTGTTTTGTTTACTCTCAACATCATTCTATATCATTGTTACTTTTTGTTTTACATCAATAGACCGATTAAAATTTCTGCACATATTAGCTGTCAAAGCTTTCTTTCCTTCTCACAACAGTTGAGAGGTGATCAAGATGGTTAAAAGAATGATGATGATGATGATGATGATGATGATGATGATGATGATGATGATAATGACAACGACGACGACGACGACGACGACGACGATGATGATGATGATGATGATGATGATGATGATGATGATATTGATGATGATGATGATGATGATATATTGATAATCATGGTGATAATGATGATGGTGACTTTGACTATCCCTTCAGGCAACATTACAAAACAACGCCAACAATAATTATTATTAAAGAAAAATAATCTCCAGCAAGTTGTTAAGATCCCTAACAATTCCAAACTGCTCCATTCACCCAAAAAACTCTTAGTTGGTTCCAACTCGCGAGCAAGGCTCCGAGCCGCCTGATTTCCATCCACAGACAGAGCACCCGTTTGGCCGTGGCGACAAAACTGCCACCTCTCACGGTTTGGCCCTCTCTCTCTTCTCTTCTCCTTGTTCACTCTATGTCGCGCTTGCTTCAACTCTCGTCTCTTCTTCCTGACCCAGTCCATTCATAGCAGGAGCTGCAATCGCCACCGCGACAGGTTGGGGGCGAAGATAGTAATCTGTAATTCTGCAAGCCAACTTCTCAGCTCCTTGTTTATATTTCGCTGATAATTGCAGGCTTAGCTAAATCTAAGACTGTAGTTATCTTTTTGGAAGCACATTGAAGTTATGATAAAGTTTTGGCGCTCCAGATGTAGATCTAGTCTAGCTGCTTCAGATAGAAATCTCACCTGTTGCGAAATCCTTACGAGGCAGTTTTGGAAATGTGATAGTTTGCTCGTAAAGCTATACAGTGGGCTAGGATTAGGGTATTTCTCAAGGATTGTCATTACATATTATCAGAAGTGAGGTATAATCAAAACTATTCAATTTCGAAAACGAAACTAGCAATCGTGTGTTATGTGGTGCATTTTCTCGAATATCAACCAGATTCAATCGCTAAATTAGCATGTGACCAAATTTTATTAGGCTATTATTTTTTTTTAATGCAGAGAAAATTAGAGTTAGTTGAAGAATAAAAATGATTATTTACATCAGCAGGCGTTTAGAAAAATAAGAGGCTATCAAAGAAGAACGCAATATTTTTTTTTACTTCGTTACAATCATTATCCGTGAAGACAGTTACTTTTAAAAACAAATTCTCTTTTTTAAAACCTCTTACGGTAAATCTTTATACAACATCTAGACATTTAACTTTGTGGTTTTAAATCATTAGGTGAATAATAATTTTTTTTCAAATTCGGAATTCTAAACTTTATTTTATTGCATATTATTACACACCTATAAAATCTAGATATAGATCTCTTCGAATTGATCCAGATGTTATTTTGTTTTAGATTTAGTGAATAAAAAGTAAATTATATTTTAGATCATTTTAAACCTGAAGTTCCATGGATTGCGACACATGAATAAGAATCTGCCATTATTTGAATCCTTTAAACTTTTTAAAACCAATTAGATAAATCATAGTTTTGAATGCCAAAACCATTTCAAATTTCTCATTCATAGAAGTAAGTTAAATAAATCGACCGCTTATTACCTAAATCTATATTACTTCTTTCATACAATATTAGTCACCGAATTTTTTAATGTAGATTAGATCTAAAACTAAAATCTGTAGGTTCCGTATCTTTCTTCCATATTATTTTTGTGATAGGTAACACGAAAATAATACCAGAAATAAAGCAAACGTGAAATTTACGGCAAAGAAAAAAAAAAAAGATAGATAAGTTGGAGTATTATTCAGAAGTTCCTTACCCTGGACTTGGATTTTATTTCTTTCCGTGCCGGTTGCTACACAACTTTGGATTTTGCTTCTACTGGATTTTCTCTGTGGAGATTGACAAAGTCGAAGCATCTCACGAGGTTAGTATAGTAGTACATAATTTGTACTTGTCTTGAGAGAGAAAACTTTCATTATCTAGATCTAAATAGATCTTGAACAGTCAAAACGATGTTTAGGGATTGACACACACACACACACAGAGAGAGAGAGAGAGAGAGAGAGAGAGAGAGAGAGAGAGAGAGAGAGAGAGAGAGAGAGAGAGAGAGAGAGAGAGAGAGAGAGAGAGAGAGAGAGAGAGAGAGAGAGAGAGAAATCTTTCCATAAGCCTTGCCTTATTACCTAGAATTTATTTATGATACAAGGAACATTTAGTAAAAAAAAATCTTTAAACATTTTTAGGCCTAGATCTATAACTTGATTCTCGACCACAAAACCGAAACAGACTAGACTAGACTAGTTTCAGTCTTAATGTTTGTGTGTTCGTTATTTTTTGTACTCTTTGTAGTTTTATTTTTTTCCTTCAATTTTTCTTCGCGTCACCTTTTCTTTTTTCTACCGTAAAATCCAATCATACAAAAATTCCAATATCTTTATTGCATTATTTTATACACAGCATTGCAATTTGCTTTAAAAAGCGATCATCTTCCGCACTTGAGTTTTACACATTTCTCCCTCCAAAAATTAGTCTTGTGAACCGATCTACACATGCATGAGAGTAAGTTCACCATTCGACTACAAACTGATGCATCCCAAAAATATAGCTTTGTGAGTTGTTTTACACATGCGCCAGAAGTAAGTTA
>JAWDGP010000761.1:155000-175000 GCA_033675545.1 Elysia crispata | reverse complement strand
ATTGGTATTAAGTTGCTTACGTTTTAAAAAAAATCCCATAACCCTGCACAATCACAACGTAAAGCCTAATTCCTCTAGGTTTTCTAAAATTTGTTTCTAGGAAATTGGAAAATGATGCTTTTCAACTACCATTGATTGCTTCTCCAAATTATTGATTATTCCCTGGCAAATAAGCTTCCTACTACTTCGATACTATCTAATTTCATTTCTCTCTTCGTCAAGATTTCCAATTCAGTGCTGTTTACCCTACAAAAATCAGAAGGGTGAACGATATGCCTATTATTCTCGGGGGGAAGGTCAATGTAAGACATAAAGAGCACCACTTTAAAATTTGTTTTCAAAGGATGAAGAGTTCGCATACACACACTGTGTAATACATCTTGGTTCTGTAAAAGTAACATCTTCATCGGTCACGTCCTTACAAATTCTAATGTCAAACGGACGTTAAAAAATGATAATTGGCCAACAATGTATGGCTGATGTGGTCACGTGTTGACATTATGTGTGACCTAGGACTTAGCTTGTTGACACGAAAACAATTCCGGAAATAAAACTATGTAATCAAGCCTGTTGGCTTTAGGATACAGAGAGCAAATTGTGCACTCGCTCATGTCGAGGGTTTCATGTAGAAGATGCGTTTTAGTATTTGCTTCTTTTGTTTTAAGAAATGGATATATTTTTAAAGCAATTATATCATTTTATAATCCAATCATAATACATTGATAAATAATGCAATAGGAGACGAATATTTTTTTATAACAAATCAGCCAGCCGAGAATGTAAACAAACTTTTGCTTAAACTTTCAAATGATCTATTCAAGTTAACTCAGTTAGATATGAAAGCAGAGTTGAAACAAGGATAATAATAGAAGTTGGCTTCCACTATTGAGAACAAGAATTTGCTACTAGCTCTTGCCGCACTCTATACACAGTACTTAAGACATTACTAGATCTAGTTTCGAGAGTTGAATAGTTTTTGATCTCGCGTTTTTGGCCTGCACTGCGCGTATTGACCACCAATACCTCACGTCACATTCTATAACGTTCTCAAGGGTCCAGCAGAAACAAGGCACTGTAACTAACTTAACCTCTGTAACCCTGAAATTCACGAAACCATGGGTCAACATGAAGGAGGCCTCCCAAAAATTACAAAAGGAATGAAGAATAAAAAATAATTGATGGGAAGAAAAAAAAAAGAGAAAGAGAAATTATAAAGGAATAACACAATAATTATGATAAGAATGTAGAGAAAACAGAAAAGAATCTTAAGTGGGAGGGAACAAACCTCAGTATATTTCGTTCCAGTCTCTTTATCTCTGTCTGTCTCATTTACAATTTACAAAAGGTTGTCCACGCATTCATTTTCCTCGTCTCTCTTTGGTCCTAATCCTGTAGACAATCTTTTAAGAGACCAAAGCAAACTTCTGGGTGAACACCTTTCTATTTACGCGCCTTTCTATAGCGGGAATCCCCCTTGCGAGTCAGCGACGCCTGCCTCCTGAACGCATCAAAAGTCACGATTTAACAGCGTTTAACGACGGAACGAAATAGAACAATAACGGCCTTGAGATTAACCAATGCAGCGTGAAAAACCATTTAAAATTGGAGCCACGGGTATAAATCTATCACACTTCCATTCAGCGTGGGGATAGATTTTTCTTCCTTACATTTTCAGGTCTTGGAACTCCATTTCATACTTCCGAATTTGCCTCTTTTTTTTCCAATGGTCATAGCACCGAACTACACCTCCCCACCTCTCTCTCTCTCTCTCTCTCTCTCTCTCTCTCTCTCTCTCTCTCTCTCTCTCTCTCTCTCTCTCTCTCTCTCTCTCTCTCGCTCTGTGCCTTCATTCCCACTCCCATTCTCTTGGCCTGCTCAAATAACGTTGCCACAAGTCTCCAGAGGACAGACACAATCTCATTCATTCACAGGTCACAACCACTAAGTAAGGCCATCCATAGGCAAGCTGTCTTGGAATTAAACCTAGAAAAATGTCGCCGTGCGACTACCTTTTGAACTTGGTCTTTGCCTGTAAAGTTGTGGTTGACGCTAGAGAGCTAAAGCTTAGGGAGATAGATTGATGGATAGAAAGGATAGAGAGAAATATAGATAGGCAAATAAACACAGAGAGATAAAAACACAGGCAGAAAATACTAATAGAGGCGAGAAAGATAGATCTAGAAATCAAAAAGATCCAGAGAGAGAGAGAGAGAGAGAGAGAGAGAGAGAGAGAGAGAGAGAGAGAGAGAGAGAGAGAGAGAGAGAGAGAGAGAGACAGAGAGACAGAGAGACAGAGACATAGACGGACAAACAGATAGACAGACAGATGGACTTACAAACAGACAAACACTCAGACAGATAGATAGACAGACAGGCAGACAGACAGAGAGTCGGTAGAGAGATAAATAATGTAAAAGAGAGGCACACCCAGGCAGAAAGACAGGCAGACAGTCAGACCGCAAGAAAAGAAAAATATTAAGAATGCTTAACATTTCTCACTCATTCTTTAAGATTTCAAGCCAGGATCACAATTCTAACTCACCCACACAGTGCCAGATCCGATTAGGTGAACCTGCAAGGGCTAAATGTATCTCAGATTTTCACAATAATGTAAAAAAAAAAAGGTCAGTGTATATATTTATATATAACTTTCTAATACCCCAGATATTTGTAACCTCATACAATCTCTCTCAAAATTAGTCTGCTTCGTATAAATAATACCATGTGTACCAATGTAAACAATACCATGTGTACCAAGATTTTTGTAATTTACAGAATCTGTGATCCCAATCTGATGATGTTTAAAGCATCTTCTCTGAGCCAAGAGATGCGATGTAATAAATTATTATTATAGTGTCTCTTGGCATTTTGGCCTTGCCAGGAAATTTCGCTTCAAAACCTTTACTCTTTGTTTATTTTTAAATGCGATTGGAAAGGATGAAATAATATATTAAGCCGGTTAAAGTGAAACTTATTTTACTAATTGAAGTCATAATTATAGATAAATTGATTCTAATCATCTGATTTCAATTTTTTTTTCTTCTAGGTGCTATAATTCAATTTGGTTGTACAGAGGCGAATCTGTAAGAGTTATGGAAAGATAACTCAGAACTATCGAGTGCGAGCCCCACATCATAGGGAGATGAATTTAGGGCCTGATCTTTTCAGATCCGCCCTGCCTCACTGGATTTGATATGCATAAAAGATCTGAAGTCACCGTGTTATGTATCAGAAATATTAAACGACAACCAAATTAGTTATACAGATAAGCACGGAGAGTATTTTGTTTGAAACTGGCCATAAAATTTAAAACAACAGCAACTACAACAACAACAACAACAACAACAACAACAAAAATCTGGGATTCAGGTATTGGATTATTTTTTTTAAACAGGAGCCGCGTAGTTTTTAGGCTGCGAATGTAGTTAGATCTACGACTTTGATAGAAGAGGTCAGTGGTCTAGTTAGTGGTACCAGTAACTAGGCGTTTCGAGGTAGTGGGTTCGAAAATTGTTGAATTAGATCGAGTCTCCTTTAAGTTCTAAAGACCAAGCAATGCCTGAGAGAGACCACTGAAAAAAAATAAACAATTTAATCTGCTAGCATTTTACGGGGCATTTGAAATGAAAAAATATATCATGAAAATAAAACCAGGATAAAACCCGAATTTTATTAGTGAATAAATTCCGCGAACAATTTCTTTCCCCTGACGCTCACAAGACTTTTGCATTCTTAAAGTAGTAAAACTTTTCATTCTTTGTTTTTATTTTTCTCATGCTTACGAAACATTAACATCTCAAAATATAAAAGCCGCCTGTAGTTTGAAATAAAATCCAGATAGAGATCATAATATAAGGAAATATTCAGGTAGTCTAGGGTGAAAGCACTTCCAAGGGGCTTGTTTCTAGGGTCGAATAGCTGTAGTGTTGTATCAGTGGAACCTGAGTCAAAGGGTTTGAAGGATCATGATTGTGTTCAGCTGTTCTGAGTCTGTACAGTGAATTCTGTGTTCATAATAATAATGATAATAATGATGATGGTGATATTATCATTAACGATAATAATAATAATAATAATAATAATAATAATAATAATAATAATAATAATAATAATAATAATAATAATAATACAATAGCAAAACAAAAAGAGAGCTAGAAAGAGAGAGAAAGTAGGAGAGAGAGAGAGAGAGAGAGAGAGAGAGAGAGAGAGAGAGAGAGAGAGAGAGAGAGAGAGAGAGAGAGAGAGAGATAGAGAGAGAGATAGAGAGAGAGAGAGAGAGAGAGAGAGAGAGAGAGAGAGAGAGAGAGAGAGAGAGAGAGAGAGAGAGAGAGAGAGAGAGAGAGTTCTTAAAGAACCAAAAATAAAATATTGTTTTGTAAGAACATCCCACACGTCTAGATGTAACAAAATTAAGAACCTCACTAGCCGGAAAGAGCAACTGAACTCTGACCAGTAATCCTTTTTGTTTTTTTACACCTGCAAATCGCACAATAGCGCAATTACTGTAAATCAAGCTAAATGAAAACAACGTTTTGTATATATCTGATTATTTTATACCCACAAGAGAGTCATTACATTTTATGTCCACTACATTGTAGAGGAATGTAATTACGCCTATCTATCTAATTCGCAAACTTTTATGTTGCTTTTTTGGCTTAGTCTGTTTATCTCCCACGTCTCCATTCCATCACACACACACACACACTCTCTCTCTATCTATCTGTAAATCCAGCTATGTCTTTCTATCTCCTTCTATCTCTCTCTCTCTCTCTCTCTCTCTCTCTCTCTCTCTCTCTCTCTCCACCCAAACCCTTCGCTCTTTGTTTCTTTTGCATTCCTTTTCTTGCCTCGAAGTATTAATTTTACTACTTACCGCTCTATCTCTTCCTACCTCCCCTCTCTCTTCTTTCTAGACCCTCTTCCCTCACCCTTTATGTGCCTGATTTACCTTGCTTCCCGGTGCACTCTCCCAGAGTAAAAATAAAATTTAATACTGTCGTATACGTATCGTCTTCTTCTTTCACGGGCAACAGATTCAGCCCTTGTGCATGTTTACTGCATTTTGTGCGATTTAGAGAGCTGGGGAGTGGAGCTGCCTTGATAAGACGATGAGGAATGCGCCAAGTTGAAGATCATATTCCAATTATCTCGCCTTCCATCACCCACTTGTCCTATTATGCTGATACTATTTTCCAGCCACTCTACCTCCTTCACGGCCGTTTTGTCTGTCTACCTATCTGTCTGTCTCTCTTTTCATTTCTCTCTCTCTCTCTCTCTCTCTCTCTCTCTCTCTCTCTCTCTCTCTCTCTCTCCGTCTACTTCAGTTTCTGTTGCTCCTCCCTCTCTTCTTCTCCATCTTTCTCAATCGCCTCTTACGCTTTCTCCGTCTCTTTCTTTTCCTCTCTATCTCCCCTTCTGCTCTCTCTCTCTCTCTCTCTCTCTCTCTCTCTCTCTCTCTCTCTCTCTCTCTCTCTCTCTCTCTTTCTCTTAAATTTCTCTCTTTTAATTTCCCCCTCTCTATCTCTGTTTCTTTCTTTTTCTTTCCTTGCTATCCTTTTCTTGTTGTTTTTCCTCTACTTGTTCTTGTTCTTGCTCTTGTTCCTGTACCTGTTGTTGTTGTTGTTGTTGTTGTTGTTGTTGTTGTTGTTGTTGTTGTTGTTGTTGTTGTTGTTGTTGTTGTTGTTCTTCTTCTTCTTCTTCTTCTTCTTCTTCTTCTCTCTCCACCCTTCTCTCTTATGCTCCTAGTTTCTGTTGCTGCGCGTTCTGGCAGTGAGTATAATTATTATATTTATGCCCAGGTTTATTTATGCTAGCTAATTAGCCAGCTATCGGGAAGGCATCATCACACACGCAACGGGCAGGAGATTATAGCTAGAGAATTCTTCACACGCCTTATCATTTTACATATATCTCTCCTGCCCTTTCCACCCCACCAGCCCCTCCCCAAACTATAAACACTGTTAATTTGCAGTAACCCATCTCTCCCCTATTAAACACCACCCTCCTCCCAACGCAAATAATTCCGTCAACGTGCGAATTTTTAGATTAAATAAATTTAATGCAAAAACACGGAAAAAAGGAAGAACAAGAAAAATACAGAAAACAAAAATGGATGGCTGTAGAACCAGTGTAGAAAGTCTTCTCTGTTCGTATTAACTGGCTATCTGTGGATCATTATCAAAACATTACACGTTGATATAAACAGTGGAGATAGCTTCTGTGTTACCCTTAGCCATGGAGTGTGAGATCTGACCTGCAAAATTTAACTCACATATAATAACGAAATGTTTCCCTTTTTCCGGAAAGTGCAGTCAAGTAGCGCCCTTTTCAAATAAAGTCATTGCAATGCTATGGCATGGCGTATACAAAATGCAAGTTGACTTAGATTTATAAAACACATTCCGCGACTCAGCTATTTCACTTTGACAATCTTCCTTTCCAAGATCTAGAGCTACCAGGCTGTAATTAAATTTCCTGTGGAACAACTTACTGCGGTAAAAATGTAACTATGACAAAATATATCATTCTTGTCTAAAACTCGAAAATGCCCATGTCTTGTTTGCTATCAATGTTAAGTTTTCCCACTTTATGTTTACAATTATTATTTATGTGAAAACTGTTAGCAGTGTAGAAACAGACATGGGACAGCCTCAAAAGATCGGATAGAACAGAAACGATGAAGAGGAATCGATTAGATTATAATAAAATGAACAAAACTAGCATAATAAAATAGAACTTAGGCAACAGATTTGATTCAATAGACGATCTTGCGTGGATAGGACATCCACGACAGAGTGAAAGATTAGACATTAGAGAGTGGATAAAACAGACATACCAGAGTGGATAGATTAGATTTATGGTGACCTTTTTTGGGGATTCTACCGTTTGCGTTGGCAGTTACTACACTCTGATTCCTATATAGCCCACAGATGATACTACAGTCAGACTGCTAATGATACGAGAACAATAATTTGGCGCATACCAAAATGAATTTCGTATAGTTAATAATTTGGTCCAGTGACCTGAAACCCACACCAGCTTCATTGCTTATTACATTGTTTGTCTCAGCAGCAGCCAAAAAGCTGACCACCTGGTGTTGTGGCAATAGAGGATGATGACGATGGTGGTTGAATGAGTAAAATACTTGTTTCCACGCTCTAGATCTGATGGAGAGTAAATGAACACGTGATAGATTTAATCGAAAATATTGCTTTACTAATTGAATATTTTTCCCGATATTGAGTTCTGTATTTCCTAACGCTGCGATATCACAATTCTTAATCAAGGTGTGTTTACATGGACCAGCATGCAGCTCGCAACACTATTCCACAAAATGCTCTGACACCACAAGCATCGAATTTTGTTGTTTACGATAAATGGAAAGCAACAAATACTTCAATTTTCTTGACAAAACGTAAGCAGCAGGGCACCAAATTGCTTCGTGTAAACACACACACACACACGCACACAAAAAAACTAAATAATAAAACCCCAAAACAAACGATTGTGACGAACGATTCTCTGTGGAAAGCGATTAATTTGCCACCTCGTATAAGAATGCCTAAAGGCACAGGAAAGTTATACATTGTGTCTATTTATGTATCGCAAAGACAAACAATGAGATTATCTGATGAGTGGCAATTAAAATTTTTGTGAAGAAATTCAAACAAGGAGCAGAGCATGATCTTTTTTAAATCAAAGGTGCAACAGTAGAAGTCAACAAAATAATTCTCTCTTTACAATCTTGAAGCATTCAATGTATAATTATAGAATAAAAAATGTTAAAAGTCACGTATCTTTTTTAATCAAATAAAAAACAACAACAACACCATATTATGAATATTAACCAGAACTTACGTATGGTGACACCAGTGTTCACAAGAAAGTTTTCAACATGATTGCTTTACACATTATCTATCTCAGCTTTAACAGTCACACTGTGCAGTAGACTTAACTCGCGAGCTAAATCCAGCACCACATTAAGTTGTATAGAAAAAGATATGTACAATATGCCACACTTTTCCCGCAGATAATTAAAATTTCATATCAAGAAACCGAAATGTGGCCATGTCATTGTCATCTAGTAGCTAAATTTAGTTGCGTCGACCAGTCGATTCCACAGATTAATGAGGACACGCAGATGTCCCGACTGAGTGAAAATTTAAAATTTTCTGTCCTTTCGTTTCGCCGTCTCTAGGGCGTCCTACCAGCCTTTTTCCTTTTTTCTTCGCCCATATATAAAAATATACATCTTGCAAGCCTAATTTTCTACAGAGATATAAGTCGACAGTTTTCCAGGTTTCTCAATACACTAAAAAAAATGGATAAACTATGACTCGCGTTTTTAAACCATATATTTTACCAATTGAATTGTACATATTTAATTTGATCACAAACCTTTTTTTTTTTAATTTATAAGACATGAAAAAAAAAGTATAAAACTTTTACTGTAAGATATTGGAAAAGAAAATCTTTTCAGCATTTCGAAAATTTTTCGAAACAAAAAAAAAACAACAACAACTAGACAAAATAAAACCAGCAAGCACCAACACACATATATAACCACAATGAATCAATGATCCCATTTCTTATTATTTTCATCTTGTAGACAGCAAAGCCTTTTAAAAAGAATTCTGCTCATTTTAAAAAAATGTGCAATTATTATGAAAATAATTAATGATTATCAATTTTTAGGAAACTTTTCTAGACAATATTCCATCACAACACTATTGTTTACAACATAGGATAGATAAACTTAACACCTTCTTTGACCAAAACAGTTATGGCGGCACCGGAAAATTTCGATAATACCCGGGACATCCCGAAGTGTCTGTTGGTGAATCTGTCCGTTCCCTAATTTGTGGCCTATTCTGCTTACGTGGTTAAATAAAAAAAAGAGAATATTCATAATAACTATCTAAAGCCTGCGTATTAAATACTTCATTAAGAGTTTTTGAGGATACGGGGATACCTCATTAGTGTTGGCACTGGAAGAGTTAATTTATTTTACTTCCGGTTAATAAGATAAAACCCATCCCGTAACCTTATTATCTCACCTTGCAAAACTGAAACCCAATAAAGTTGATACAAAAGTCAAGAGCGTTTGCATCAGACAAGCCAGTCACTCTCAGAAAGCATCTTTATAATTATCATGTAGACACGATTTTTTACTCACTTCAATCTGAACATAACCCACGTAATCTGCAAGCAGGCTACCAAACAAGAAAATCTTCGCCGAAACCACGCTCACCTTTCTAGATCTAGAGAATACTCTCACAGAGACCTGTTACATTCTTGCTCTGTGACTCAAACACTCGAAGTGTCTGCACTGAAATCCGAAACTGTTGATTTCGTTTCAGATTCTCGTATGAAAACGTCTGTAGGCGCAAGAGAAAAAAATATAGAAATAAAACGGCGAGACCTAGGTCTTGTATAAATAAGATGGATTTAGTTAGAAATTCAAGTATATGTACAACAATAGGGAGAACACAAACATCATCATGATCATAACCATTTTGTCATCCTTTTTTATCATTACTTTCATCATTATCATAATTGCTATCGACATCATCATCATGACCATCATCATAGTTTGCCCTAATCATTCTCATTAACTTTATCATTATTATCATAGATACTCATTCTCCTCCTTATTACCAAATTTCATTGTCACCATGATTATGATCATCATATCATCTTCATCATCATCATCATCATCGTTATCGACATTGTCTAAATCATCTTTATCATGACTATATTATTACATAAAAAAATAAAACATGGATCCTTTTTTAAATTCCATTAACACTGTAATTACTGTAACCATGACGCTTTACTCTCATTACAACTATCTGTGCGATTTAATTGCACTTACGAGAAAAACAACAGCACTAGTGATACAAAAAGAATAATAAAAAAATTACGTAAATAATTTACAGCGATACCATGGCCACCGGTAAAAACATTTTTTTTGTTTCAGATTCAGTAAAATATGACACATAGATTTATATGCGAACAAACTATAACATTATCATAAGATAAACAGCTTTCCTCACCCTCAGTTGACTGTAAACTGACGAATGAGACAAACTTGTGTATTTTCTCTCCTTCAGATTCTTCTTGTGTGTGTATCTCTGTCTCTGTCTCTGTCTCTGTCTCTCTCTCTCTTTCTCTCTCTCTGTCTATCTGTCTCTCTCTGTCTCTCTCTCTGTGCCTCTCTCTGGCTCTCTCTCTCTCTCTGTCTCTCTCTCTGTCTGTCTGTCTCTGTCTGTCTCTCTCCTGTCTCTCTGTCTCTGTCTCTGTCTCTGTCTCTCTGTCTCTGTCTCTGTCTCTGTCTCTCTGTCTCTGTCTCTGTCTCTGTCTCTCTCTCTGACTCTCTCTCTGTGTCTCTCTGTTTCTCTGTCTGTCTGTCTGTCTGTCTGTCTGTCTGTCTCTCTGTCTCTCTGTCTCTCTGTCTCTCTGTCTCTCTGTCTCTGTCTCTGTCTCTCTCTCTCTACATCCGATACCCGCTTTCCTGTGCAGCCTTCGTCTACACGTAGATCCATATCAGTTCTCTTTCTCTTTATTTTTGTTTGTCTCCCATTTGTCTGATTCAGTTGACTAGCATGTAAATTATTTTGGCTTGCCTTTCTATCTAAATCTGGTATGTTTATTAATCAATCTCTGTATCGCCCTATCGCCACCCCAAATTTCGTTTTATGATTTTGCCTTAATTAATTTGTCTTCGTGGCAATTCATTAGCGAAAACGTGCATACTTACGTTTGAAAACTGTTTGAAGGTAAAAACATAACATTGAACTTTTTTAATTACAAGCCGCGGTAATAACGAAGCTACCCTCAAATACATCGTTTTAATGATGTACAACTTTCAATATTCGAAACATTGACAAAAATAGTTGAAAACTTCCTAAAGGCACTTAAGCGTAAACACAAAGAAAATGAGAACTTTCACCATCTCCTTCTTCCGTTGCAAATTACGCCGTAAAGAGATCTGGGGTTTAAACAACAAGGTTAATCCAAGCCCACTTGTTTGAAAATTTCAGTTTTTTCCCGATGTTTTTGGTACTGCTTCCTCGAGCTAGATCGAATTCGCGTGCGCGTTTTCTACACCGAGTCTGTAGGCGATGCATGGTGTTGTGAACACGAGGGATCAGAGGGCCGTTAACGACCGTCGTGTGGTGAACACATGTCGGAATACCTGGGCTAATTTGCTGTTTAGGAATGCAAGTGGTTATACAAATTCAATCAAATTGGGTAATAATTAGCGGATGTTAAGATAACTGCGTCGTGAAAATGTTGCGATGGGAACTACAAAGGGTGAAACTGTTTTATCTTAGCAGGGAGGATCACAATAGTGGCTCGAGATTGAAAAAAAGGACAGCTGGGTTGCTGAAACAACGGCACTGGGACTAAAATCTCGCACTCGTGATATAGGAATAAGGAAAGCAGTATTTAAGTTAGTGTTGTAGCAGTTGTAGAGGTTGTGGTGGTGCGAATAATGCTGGTATCATTAGCAACAGCGTTAGAAAACTAGTTGAAACTATAGCCTTAGCAATTACAGTATTGGTTCTAGTGGTTGTAATAGGAGTGTCATTTGTCGCAGTTTTGATAGTAAGAATCTTGGACATTTTAGACTCAATGAGAACATCCACTTTGCAGCACTTAGAAAGTTGTCTTGTGCTTGAGCAACAACATCAAATGATTTCCTTGCGAACAAAACTTTATTGAAAAGTTCTTGGTTTTTTTTTTACTTGGCAATAGACACGTGCTCTATTTTCGTAGCTCCATATATGGGACGTATAAATTTCAAAGCAACATAAAGTAGTGAAGAAAATTGAGGCAAAGATCAAAAGCTGGCAGCAAACCCGTTCATTCAACTAGGTGTTTCTGAAATACCGCAAAAGATCTCTTAAAGAATCCCCAAAGCAGTAAAAATTGATTCAGGCAGATAATTATAGAGGTGAGAAGATCCAAGAGACGATCATAACCTCCAGTTATTTTATCTTGGTTCAATCAATGCCGCGCTTCACAGGAAAAGCTCATTGCACATCTTTTAGTTTTTAGAAAGAGCAAAGGGGAATGTAATCAGGATCTTCGTTTTGTCATGTTTGTTGTTTACAGTTTTATCGCGGGTTATCTAAATTACGCTTTTCTTCCTCAATCTTAATTTTCTTGGAGTATATAATGAAACATTTTTCTCATTATATATATTATATATAATGTATAAATGCCAAAAATTCTCTCAGGACTTCAAAGCTAAACTAGTTACAACTACAACAACCCCCCCCCACACACACACACACACCTCTTTTCTCCTGCACCAAGAAGTCATTCCAAAATCCCAAATATATTAATTCTCAGCACAAGGACTTTGATAAAATGATAATTCATTCAATATGGTTTTTTTTTAATAAGAATTCAAGATGTAGTAAATAAGGTCTATTCTAAATAAAGCTCACCTTGTCTAGGCTTAAAACGACCCGCTTTATTACAAGATTTCTTAAATCTAAGGATATCATTATGATGCAATGGTCGAGTAGAAGAGGACGCTCGATTCCTGCGAGAGGCGATATCTGTTGGATGAGAGCGTCCGTCCAAATATCGGCAAGGACATCCATCGTGGGTTCGATCCCACGCACAGTCGGTGGGTGAGCTTGGGGACTTCTTCCTTCAATTTCGCTGTGCCTGCGAGAGGCGATATCTGTTGGATGAGAGCGTCCGTCCAAATATCGGCACGGACATCCATCGTGGGCTCGATCCTCACACCATCGGTGGGTGAGCTTGGGGACTTCATCCTTCAATTTCGCTGTGCCTGCGAGAGGCGATATCTGTTGGATGAGAGCGTCCGTCCAAATATCGGCAAGGACATCCTTCGTGGGCTCGATCCTCACACCATCGGTGGGTGAGCTTGGGGACTTCTACTTCCGTTTCCAAGGACATTTCGCTGTGCCTGCGAGAGGCGATATCTGTTGGATGAGAGCGTCCGTCCAAATATCGGCAAGGACATCCATCGTGGGCTCGATCCTCACACCATCGGTGGGTGAGCTTGGGGACTTCTTCCTTCAATTTCGCCCTACCGTCGAGAGCTTTTTTTGATATTCTTCAAAGATGGCCTGAGAGCACATTGTCGCGGATTAGCTACATCAAAGAATTAGACAAATAACGAAGCCAACAATTATCTGCTAAAATGTTCAGAGAAGTAAACCTGTCCATTTTTGTCTTTAAGAATTAGACAAATAACGAAGCCAACAATTATCTGCTAAAATGTTCAGAGAAGTAAACCTGTCCATTTTTGTCTTTAAGAATTAGACAAATAACGAAGCCAACAATTATCTGCTAAAATGTTCAGAGAAGTAAACCTGTCCATTTTTGTCTTTGTCCTTTAAATTTGTCAAGATGAAATTCGACTTTTTTCAGCATATAAATTGTACTTGTGGAAAAAAAAAAAAAAAAACGAAGTTAAGTAAAAAAGTTGATGCATTAAATTTTCTCAACGATGTTTACACATTGATTTCGAATGAGCTCTTCATAGCCTCATTACGATGATTTAGGCATTTATTAAATGTGAAGACACCCTCAATTTTGTAAAATAAAGGGAAAATCCTCAACATTCTGCGCGTGAAAATATAATATCCGATTCAGATCCGCTCTTTAAACTACAACTGATGAACTGAAAACTTGCTCAAAGGATTTGTCTTATATGCTCTTATCACTGCAAAACAGGTTTTACCACGGTTTTATTCGATGTTGGAATTTTACATTTCAAAACGTTAAAAAAATATTTGCCGTAAAGATTGATACAGATAGCGAAAGGCATAAGACATACAGGTACTTATGTTTGCTTATGTTTAAAAACTTCAATCATTAAAATGTCACAAATATATTGTCCGTCGGCTGAGGTCTAATTGGAGAAACATTGACGATAATTATGAAACTGAGAAGACAATTGAGATAAAATAATGCACGATCCAATTCTCTTCTTCATAATGATTCCTGGATGAAGAGAAAAATAAATTACAGCACTTGAACTCGACTAAAAAATCCTATCGCCCCCCAAAAACAGGACAGAGGTGTTTTTGTTGCATTAAATTTGCTTGCGCAACTAGATCTACTGCCAACACGACTGATGTGAGATTAGCCGTCGAGTTAAGAAAAGTCGTGTGTTTAGCCACTTCCAAGCGCTTGGGGAGGAAGAGGCTAGGCCAGCGTAATGTGATCGATCACGTGGTTTACCGGTTTAAGCTCTGGTTGATACCTGGATCGAGATCAAGAGGAATGTTTAAGCAAGTCCTCCCTCACCCCCTCCTTTTTCCGGCGCCCATGTAGAAAACAAAAACAAGGTAGGATTGGTGGGTAGGGGACGGGGTAAAGAAAGAAAATTAAAATGAGCTAAATAAAATTGAAAGCAGTAGTCTATTTCTAAGAGGTAGTAACAGGTACTTATGACAAGACGTGGTGGTAAAACGACAGTGTGGTAGTAGTAGTAGTAGTAGTAGTAGTAGTAGTAGTAGTAGTAGTAGTAGTAGTAGTAGTAGTAGTAGTAGTAGCATAGTAGTAGTAGTACCGTAGTAGTAGTATTGTAGTAGTAGTGCCGTAGTAGTAGTAGTAGTAGTAGTAGTAGTAGTAGTAGTAGTAGTAGTAGTAGTAGTAGTAGTAGTAGTAGTATAGTAGTATTATAGTAGTAGTAGTAGTAGTAGTAGTAGTAGTAGTAGTAGTAGTAGTAGTAGTAGTAGTAGTAGTAGTAGTAGTAGTAGTAGTAGTAGTAGTAGTAGTAGTAGTAGTAGTAGTAGTAGTAGTAGTAGTAGTAGTAGTAGTAGTAGTAGTACCGTTGTAGTAGTATAGTAGTAGTAGTAGTAGTAGTAGTAGTAGTAGTAGTAGTAGTAGTAGTAGTAGTAGTAGTAGTAGTAGTCGTAGTAGTAGTAGTAGTAGTAGTAGTAGTAGTAGTAGTAGTAGTAGTAGTAGTAGTAGTAGTAGTAGTAGTAGTAGTAGTAGTAGTAGTGATAAAAGTAGGTGTTGCGGTAATGGTAACAGCAGCAGAATTAATGGTAGTAAAAATGGTCGTTTGTTTGACGAGGGATAGAAGTACAGTCGTGTAATAACAATAATGGTCGTAGTGATTCTGATAGAGACAACAGCGATAGTAGCGGGAGTAGCAGAAAGAAATGGAGCATAATCATAGTTGGTTGCCCAGAATAGTTCAGTTAATCGATTTGTGTTAAAGTAACATATAGCTAGGCAATTGAAGCAATTGTAAAAAGTAGAAAATACATAAAGCAGCCCAAGGCTTGATGTCGGTGGATTGAGGCGCGTAAAGAACTAACTGAAGCTGAGTCAAATCTCTCTCTCTCTCTCTCTCTCTCTCTCTCTCTCTCTCTCTCTCTCTCTCTCTCTCTCTCTCCCTCCCTCCCTCTCTCTCTCACTCTGTTTTTCTGTCTGTCTGTCTGTCTATCTGTCTGTCTGTCTGTCTGTCTGTCTGTCTGTCTGTCTGTCTCTCTCTCTCTCTCTCTCTCTCTCTCTCTCTCTCTCTCTCTCTCTCTCTCTTTCTTTCTTTCTCACTCTCTTTCACTCTCTGTCTGCCTGTCTCTCTGAAATGGAAAAGGTCGCCCTCATCTGAAATGTTCATCAACTTCTTTAACCTATTTTCTAAGCATTGATGAATTAAAAGTGCTTCTGGTTTAATACTCATCCAAATGAGTACAAAGTGAAAATAAAACGGATTTGATAACCGTGCAGGGTGTAATCTTGTTTTATAATTATGTGAAAAAATATGTATATCAATAGTTTTTCCTTCGCAACACGAATTTCATATTTTGGTCAAAATACACTGAATTTGAAAATATTGCTTAGCTGTCCAGAAATAAAATGATTTGAAAAAATCCATGTGCCAAGATCGATTTTATAAAAATCAATAATTTATTCAAAACTCATTGAAAACTTTCAAAACTTCCAATTAATGAGTAAAGTTAACTCTTTTCTTAAAATGACTGCCATGCGTTCATCATAATGAGAAAATTAAGTTGATGAGAACACGTGATACCCTTCTCCCTTTGTAAGGTGATAAAAAAGATATGACTTCCTCCACACGCAGTCTAGCCATATTAATTTCCCCTTTATTATTTCAACAAAGAAATTTAGTTACATAGAGACTGATATCTCTCTTTCAGTAAGTCTCTTGTCAAACATTCTTTATCTTTATTTGCAACCGGATAAAATGTATGTTAACCGTATAAGCAAAATAAGCAATGATTGATGGTTCTGTACATCTCTCTCCACTTGAGCAGCAGCTACTCTTTGACAGGCCTTTACACCCATGAACTTTTCTGAGCAACTTACTGCATTCGATTCGCTGCCAATCTGCTTGCTTGTGTTGATATTCGTCCAAGTCTCCATGTATTTCGCCAGTTTAATCGGTCTTTCTTTTTTATGGTTGTCTCTCTGTCTCTCTACATTGCCATTCCACTCTTACTTTTAGATCTAGATTTTTTGTTTTGTTTTACGACGTCTTGTGTGTCCAAAATGCTTACGCTTTTAATATGCAGTTATTTTGTGATTTTTGAGAGTGTTACTGTGTGAATGTCTATCACACGTCTTTATTTATTCATTTCTCTATCCAGAGTAATCTAAGACCCCCCCATGATAAAAAAATAATTTCTTTCAAAGGCAGGTGATCTTTTTGACATTTTGTTGTGGAGGGCTCCATGCCCCACAGCCGTATCTTGCAAGATGATTGACGGAATATTGGCAGAGGTCTGGATCTACTTCTTCGATATGCGAGGTTAAAAAACAAAAAAAAATGCTTATCTACACACCGAAATCACCGCGAAATTTTCAATGTTTGTTTTTCATCTAGAAAAAAAGAAAAAAAAAGGTATAAGGAAGGAAGGAAAGGAATAAAAATAAACAAATCAAAAGTTCAAATTTCAGTTACAAGAGAATAGTTGAAGAATTCGTTGTGAAATTGATTGCAGTCAATTATCATTATATTAAAAAAAAAAAAAAAGGAGAAATGGGGCGATCGGATCATAAAGATCAGAGTGATATTAACAAGTTGTTATCACGAAATATATTATTTCATATCCTTGTCTCATGGTTATCTCGCGGGAAACTGTTGCCATGTGAAATGATCTGCTATATATCGCTTCACTAACTTGTAGTGTGAAACTTGTTAGAGACACGGTGATAGCTAGCGAAAAAAAAACAAAAAACAAACAACGGGTTTTCTCATAAAGATAAATCTTCTTATCTAAGGATAATGGGTTTTTAATTTTTTATTTATTTATTTTTTTCCGTGCTGGACAACCTGCAAAGATCAAAGACATCAGCGGTCAACATTTACGAAGGAATAGAAAAAAAAAGAAACATAAAAAACAACAAAAACAAAACAAAGAAAGAGGATGTAACTCATATAATAATAATAATAATAATAATAATAATAATAATAATAATAATAATAATAATAATAATAATAATAATAATAATAATAATAATAGTAATACTACTACTACTACTACTACTACTACTACTACTACTACTACTACTACTACTACTACTACTACTACTACTACTACTACTACTACTACTACTACTACTACTACTACTACTACTACTACTAATAATAATAATAATAATAATAATAATAATAATAATAATAATAATAATAATAATAATAATAATAATAATAATAATAATAATAATAACTAATAATAATACCACGAGTTAATTTGCCGTTTATGTGAATTGCTATTGAGCTAAATTAAAAACAGCTTGAAATATTTTCAAGTTTCCCAACTTGTTTTCAATCATGATTATTTAAATCATCGTTTTAATGAGGGTAAAACATAACAATAAAAGCAATATATATATATATATATATATATATATATATATATATATATATATAAATATATATATATCTCAAAGATTTATTCTGAAAGGGATATGGTATCGAATCTGTAAGCGAGACTCTTAAGACTGGAATACATCCCAGCTGATTCTAGATTAATAAAGATGTGTGAGACTACAGAGAGGAAGCTTAATTACTTATCGTTATACCCGTATTGAATTTACATTTGGATATCAGAACAAATCATAGAGCTAGAGATTCGATGGTTCTTCTCATGGCAAATCAGCTACTGCACAGGACTTTTGAAATAACGAAAAAAAAAAAATAATACTATCTCCACACGGTTCAAATTTAAAAAGCATAATATTAAAATTTAATAAAAATTCGGAAAGGGTAGAGAATCTTCAAAAACTGCCTTTTCTATGATATCATTCAATATCTATTGCAATTGGGTACTTTCCGAGATATTCCATGCCGAAGCTCGAACTCGTATCCTTCCATAGCACAGGCGGGTGCTCTATCGAAGAGCCAGTTTAGAAAAAGCATTCCGCCTGCCGCAAGCAGTATGCAAGTTTGTTAAGTCACACCTCGAGAAGTTGTGAATCAAAGAACATTGAAAGTTTAAGGACTTTATTGTTCTCTTCAGGCCGCGACGTGAAAAGGCACATCAAAATCTAATTAAAGCCAAGCTTTTAAGAAATGAAAAAGAAAAAAATGGAGCGGGGGCGGGGGGATCTCAGCTTAATTCAGGTTTTTTGGCTTTCATTAGAATGCATTTTGGATAGATGTGTTGGCTTGACTAGCTGCATAAAATTTGCACTCTGTTTCATTACGGAGTGATTGAGAGGAAAAGAGGGAGAGAGAGAGAGGGGGAGGGGAAAGGGTGAATGGAGCAGGAAATTAGAAGAAACAAGAGAGAAATAATGAAACTAAGAAAGGGGGTGGGAGGAGAGAGAGGGAGGGTAAGGGAGAGGAAGTGCGTGGGGGGAGAGGCGAAGATGAAGTGAGAGGGAAAGTAAAGGGAAAGAGCAGAAAATTAGAGCGAATTAAAGGGAAATAAGTGAGAGCGACAAAGCCTATGAGAAAGAAAGAGAAAGATAGATAGAGATAGAGAAAGAGAGAGATAGGGAGAGATAGAGAGAGATAGAAGAAGAGGGAGATAGAGAGAGATAGATGAAGAGATAGATCGATAGAGAGAGAGAAAGGAAGAGAGAGAGAGAGAGAGAGAGAGAGAGAGAGAGAGAGAGAGAGAGAGAGAGAGAGAGAGAGAGAGAGAGAGAGAGAGAGAGAGAGAGAGAGAGAGAAAGAGAGAAAGAGAGAGAGGAGCAGAAGTTAAGAATGCGTGTGATGAGAAAA
This sequence comes from Elysia crispata, assembly GCA_033675545.1. Lineage (NCBI taxonomy): Eukaryota > Metazoa > Mollusca > Gastropoda > Plakobranchidae > Elysia > Elysia crispata. The sequence goes on along the minus strand of JAWDGP010000761.1, from coordinate 155,802 downwards.
GAACAAAGAAAAATAACATGACAAGTTCGGGATGACCTTAAATGCTCAAGGGTTAGAATAACAATATTCTTATTTTTGTGTTCCCTCGTCCTCTTATCAAATTCACTGACGTTCTTAAATAGACAAACTTGGCTGTTCTTTCTGAATAAAATATCAACATTGGCTGCGTCAGATTGTTCCTAAAAAATAAAGCAAGCAAATCTCTAGCTTAACCATTTCTTTCGTCGTATCATATCGCATGCACAAGTACATCTCAAATTCGAAAATCAATCTTAACCTTAGATTGTGTCTTACTCAAAGATAACGTAGCAAAGCATGATAAAATTTAATCTGTTTTAAAGATTAATTTTGAATTTAACAGACCCGGGACTCAAGCATCAACCTTAGCAATGCACACCTCAGTCGCAACGAGTGAACATCCCCGACTCAAGGACTGATCTTGGCTGTTGTCCATCCCTGATTAACCTTGGCTGTAGCAAACCTCTGACTGAAGGATTAACCTTAGTTGTTACATGGCAAACCTTGGTTGTAGTATTTCCCAAACTTGAGGATTGAGTTCGACTTAAGTTCACCTCTGATCCAAGGATTAACCGGTGATGTAGCAAACCTCTGACTAAAGGATTAACCGTAGTTGTTAGCTGACAAACCCTGGTTGTATGTAATATATCCCTAAACCGAGAGTAAAGTTTGGCTCTACATTAAACTCTGATACGTTATTTTAGACTGAATCCACCCTCTGGATCAAGGATTAAACTAGGTTGTGGTATATCTCAAACCTAATGTTAACCATGGCTGTCACAGA
>JAWDGP010000761.1:135000-147500 GCA_033675545.1 Elysia crispata | reverse complement strand
AGCTTTTCGCTTCTCTCCAGTCGTTATTAATAGATTGAGCCTGAATATTGAAGAATCAAAAAAAATTTGTTCATAATAAAGTCTTTGAATTGAAAGATAAAGGTTAACATTTGATGAGAACTTTCTTTTTTTTTTCCTCTCATTCTAAAATTTTTTTATTATTATTTATTATTTATCTGAAGTTTTAAACTGCCAATGTTTTTATTATTATGGACATATTTTTTTTTTTAATCTGTAAGATCTTTTTGCCAACTCTACAATTAATCAACCACCCATACGCCTTGTATGTAGCTTTCGTGAACGTGAAGTCAAGGAAATGGGAAACAGTCATAGCTCTGAACTCTTTAAGGTCTTCTAGGATATCTTAGAGTCTTACTCGGATAATAGATATTAGAGGAATTAACTTAGTCTTTTAAAAGCTGTAATTCTGCTGAATCTAAATGAAAGAAAAGAAAGTGCATAAGTTTGATTTTGTTTTACGCTGTAGCTCCTCTGAATATGAATGCTAAAAAAATGCATAGATGTGAAACCTCTTCAATGTTAAACTGATATGGCTAGGATAGGCAAAATACATAATCTTGAGGCAACTCTATATCTTGTGGGAGTGCAACACAAAATAATGCGCTATTTTTGGAAGTTTACAGTGTGGAAATGCAAGATTGTTTTCTTTTTGCCACCTCTCTGTCTATCCCACTTTTTCTCCCCCTATTTCTCTCTCTCTCTCTCTCTCTCCCACTCTCACGCTATCTCTCCCCCTATTTCCCTCTCTCTCTGTCTCTATCTCTCCACAAATACTTTCTTTTTTCTCAACTCTAGTTCTCTTTTTCCTTATCGAAACAAAACAAAATTAATAAATAACTGAACTAAAAAAAAAAAAGTGACTGAAACGTTTATCGCAATGTTATCTGTATAAAATGCACCCAGTGACACCTCAAAACGGGCTTTGATGTGTTCGAGATTAGGCTCTGTTAGTACTATCATAACTCTACATCAGTGGGTGTTAAGCTCGCTGCAGTGTACGTGTGTGTGCCTCTCTCTTGCCAGTCTCTTTCATTGATTGGGGCCTCTCTAGCTATCTAGGTGTGGGAACGCTTAGGGCATTAGCACAGTTTACCACGCTCTGCGTCGCTGATCTATGACTGTCACAGTCGCCGGGTGGCAATTTGCATTTCAATTGACGATCAAATAGAAAATAAATTGCCGCCGCGATAAAAATTCCCCCTCCTCGCTCTAGATTTCACATTCATTTGTGACGTTAAACTTTTTTTAGTCTCTCTCTCTCTCTCTCTCTCTCTCTCTCTCTCTCTCTCTCTCTCTCTCTCTCTCTCTCTCTCTCTCTCTCTCTCTCTCTCTCTCTCTCTCTCTCTCTCTCTCTCTCTCTCCCTTTCTCTCCCTCTCTCTCTCTCTTTCTCTCTCTTTCTGTTTCTCTGTCTGTCTGTCTGTCTGTCTGTCTATCTATTTATCTATCTCCCTTTTTTCATTATCTTTCACACCTCCATTTTAAGATTTATTAGAGAAACATAAGAAGCTACAAAATAATCAAATAACCCTGTAAAACTCTTCCTTTTCTCTCATTTTACCTTTTTTTCTCATTTGTGTGTGTGTGTGTGTGTGTGTGTGATTTTTAATTGAACTGTTCTTTGATATTCTTTGCCCTCCAATTTTCTCATATCTCAATCCGTAGTTTATTCTGTTCTTTTTCTCCCCCCCCCCCCCCCCCCAAAAAAAAAAAAAAACCACGTCTCCCTCTCTCTCTCTCTCTCTCTCTCTCTCTCTCTCTCTCTTGCTCTCTGTTGATCAAACGACACATCATGCACCTTCTATGGCTTTGAAATAAAATGTTATGAAAGCGTCTTTTCTTTTTCTCACGCTATATGAAAATTATCGAAACACACAAATTGAGAGTATTTTTTTCACACACTCCTCGTCGTCTTTAATTTTGTCAACCGACAATAATAATAAAAAAATTTAATGTAAATACGAAGGAAAATATTTAAAAGAATGATCAGAAATCGACCTCCATGATAGTTTGAAGTGTTAGTGGATGTGGTGCAAAAACCGCGCGTCCAGAAATCAGCAGAGATTTAAAAAAAAAAGTCCTTCAAGCACTTTCTATAATGAGCGGGTTAAAGTTATCACACCGCATAAACTGGATATTTGCAATTGTTTTTCTCCAGTGTATTTAACAGAAGGCTACAGGCAAAGAGCCCAAAATGAGGAGGAAAAGGAGGAGGGGGAGGGGGGTGAGGAGAAGAAGAAGAAGAAGAAGAAGAAGAAGAAGAAGAAGAAGAAGAAGAAGAAGAAGAAGAAGAAGAAGAAGAAGAAGAAGAAGAAGAAGAACAACAACAACAACAACAACAACAACAACAACAACAACAACAACAACAACAACAACAACAACAACAACACAATTAAACAACATCCAAAACGGATGATATAAGTCTAGCAGCCCTTGCCTGAACGTGAAGATGAAAATTATAGCGAATTTATTTTTATCCAATAGTATTTTCCCCCGATGCTCCCTTCAATTTTAATTAAAAAACTATAACAGGAAAAAAATTTTTTTTTTATTTCAGCAACACGCTCTAAATAACCACAATTGATCAACCTTTCTAAAAAAAAAAAGGAAAAAAAAAAAATGCAAGGTGGTCTCTTTTCGGCGCTAATGTGCCAAATTGGAGCCAAGATTTCACGTCAAGAACCCAACAACTAAAATTGCCTCCCTTTGATAATTATCAGAAAAATCTCTTAATACATTTATTATAATTATACAAGAGGGTCGAGTACTAAAGAGAGGGAGACATAGTAGCCTACAAAATGCAAAAAAGATGGAACATAATTATTGAGACTTGGAAGATTTTTATCTTGAGAAAGAATGTACAACGTGTTCAATAGGACTGATAAAATTGTTTTTAAATTCCGCCCATTCTTATCACTGTGATCCATAAACCTAGATACTTTATTAATGTCAAAATAGACTTTATAATAATGATTATTACATTAGGACAATACTGCTTTTCATTTTAAGCAAGACTGCAACTTAAGGCACAGGGAAAATTCTAGAAATCGCTTACACATCGAAGTGTGTTCTCTTTGTAAAATTAATTCGGAAGATGTTTAAAAAAAGGTAATAATAATGAAAAGCTACTGACAACGACAATGGCGCTGCTAGTTAAAAAACTGAGAATAAATTCACGTTATTTCTCGAAGTTAAATGCGGTTTGTTTTATTTCAATTAGAAAGGAAATCGACAATTATTATCAACAAAAGTATAGACGACAACAACAACGGCATCAACTACAGCACCAACAGCAGCAGCAGCAGCAATAACCAGCCATAACAACGCCATTACCACTACCATCACCAACGACAGTAGCGACAACACCAGCAGTAACCAAAGCAGCATAAGCATAAACAGCAAGAATAACAACAATAACCTCAGCCACAGCAACAAAAACGGCGGCAGCCAAAAAAGAGCAAACAAAAAAAAAAAAAAAGCAACAACAACCCAAACAACTACAACATCAGTGACAACAACAAAACAACAACAACAACTCAAACAACAACAACAACAACAACATCAGTGACAACATAAAAAAAAACAACAAGAACAACAACATTAGCAGCATTTTTATCTGTATTAATTTCATGAGAAAGATATCAAGACAGGCGTCCATTTGAAATTTCACATCATATATTTCGTTTTAACTCAATTTTCTGTATCATTTTCAAGGAGAACAGCTCTTTTCAAATTAATTATGTCGACAACTGCACAGTTCTGTGTTGGCATCTAGCTCCTTACCTGGCTTCACCGTTGCCGGTCTATTTCTGTCTATCGTCACTTTGTCATCAACTTGAAGGATAGAGAATGCACTAAAATCTCTCCGCATCTCTTTTTAACCTCTTCCTCATGTGTGTCAGTTTTCGTCGATCCAAACATTTTTTTTCTTTTTTTTTCCTCACCGTCTTTTTAACCTTTTTTCTTAATAGTCAACTACGTTTTATATCTTACCTGATTTAATCTAATTGATAGAATCTTGTCGTTACCCACTTACGCTTGATGCGAGTGAAGCTTTTCTCCTGAATGCGTGCTGCGTGCCGTTTTCACAGTTTTATAATGCATTTTGGTACTCTCTCTCTCTCTCTCTCTCTCTCTCTCTCTCTCTCTCTCTCTCTCTCTCTCTCTCTCTCTCTCTCTCTCTCTCTCTCTCTCTCTCTCTCTCTCTCTCTCTCTCTCTCTCTCTCTCTCTCTCTGTCTCTCTCTCTCTCTATATATATATATATATATATACATGTCTCCTTCTCTCTCTCTCTCTCTCTCTCTCTCTCTCTCTCTCTCTCGCCTAATTATCTGTTTCTGTCTCTGAATCTTTATATTTTCCTCTCATTTACCCACACCCTCTTTCTCTTTTTCACTTCATATCTAGAAAACCAGAGTGCCGGTTATGTAAAGAATTTTATGTAAACTACCTCATTTCGAATAATTATCGTGGTTACACCGCTACATATTGAAACAATTGAAATAAATCGGACCTCCATCCCCTCTCTCAGATTTCCCCATTCTTGCCTGACATTCAATGCCAGACTTCATCATTAAACCGTTATCTGATAGACCGAATCTGCCGCTAAGCCGGACTTTTCTAGCGGCCTACTGAGTTTGCTCAGGACAAAACCCCCCTACCGCCAATCTGTCACTGTGTGAGATATCAGCAGACGATAGCTCAAACAACCAGGTTGTTGCACGGACTACTATGCTCGCCTGGTGATAGCCCCGTCCAGATTAGCGGTCAGCAGTCGATCCTTTATCTTCCCTCTTTAAACTTGGACTTAACACCTGGACACCCTTGCGGCCGCCTGCTGCAGTGGTTCTCATGTTTTGTCCAGTAAATTTTTAAGAATTAAAATAATTATTGCTTTAGTGAGAGGTTCAGGTAAAAACCGATGTCAGGCTGGTATATCGAATTGTTTGGCACTTACAATGATGATGATGATGATGATTTTGATGATAAGAATAATAAAGATAATAATAATAATAATAATAATAATAATAATAATAATAATAATAATAATAATAATAATAATAATAATAATAATAATAATAATAATGCAATAATGATAATAAGGAGAAGAAGAAGAAGAAGAATTATAATAATACAAAACTAATTTATTTTAACGGAAGTGATTTATCTGCATCACTTCATTCGTAACCAGGGTATGCACAAAAATATTTCTGAATCCGATGACAATATTGCAAGATGTCTTTTTCCCAGAACAGGTTAGAAAAAAAATTTGTAAAGTTGTTCGAAAATTCGACGTAAAGATTAAAAAGATGGGCTTCTTTTGTTACTATTGAGATATATCTTTTAAAATTTCAAACGATGAATTGATTTTATTATTGGACATTTTGAAAATCACTGACATTTTTCGGAGAAAAATGGCTGCTTAAAAAGTGTAAAACACAATTCCTAAAATTAGAATTCACGTTAGAAAATGAAGAAAGTTATGATCGAATGAATACAGGAAAATATCTAATTCTGCTAATTCTGCCAACGTATGTAGAGACCTATGATAAAAGGTCATAGTTCCACAGTAACGAACGAAACGTACAAATAAATACACTGCCTTGCGATGTTCATAGATGCTCATTATTTATTCGTACCTTCATAATAGTGAGCGTTGATAAAGAATCTATAAATATAAATAGATCGGGATTATTTAAAAAAATTAGCTTAATCTCCTTAGTGGTAGCGCTTACATGCCTCTCTTATCACAGCCCTTAACTTTGTCCTTGTCGAACAAATTTAAAAGTCCATCGAGTCCATCAGAATCCATTCCATTCTATTCTTCCCGACTTCGCTTCAAGCGATCCTTCTCTGTCTCAGACATCAAGTTTTTCACTCACTCACAGCAGGTTTCTCTTCTAACAGTACAGGTGCAAGCAGTCGACAGGGATTCTACGGCTGCCATAGAGCGAGGGAGACTCATTATAGATATTTGCGTAGAGTGATAACAATAGAGAGAAAGGAGGGGAGAGGCAGAAAATGCTAGAGATGAGAGAGACGGAAGAGAAAGCGAGAAAGTTGTACACACGTTCAGAGAGGGAGTGAGATAGAGGAGAGAGAGTGTGAAAGATATGTATATATATATATATATATATATATATATATATATATATATATATATATATATATATATATATATATAGAGAGAGAGAGAGAGAGAGAGAGAGAGAGAGGCAGACAGACAGACAGACAGACAGACAGACAGGCGGACAGAGGCTGAATGGTAAAAAAAAAAGTATTTTTTTTAAATTCAGGCCAATTGCATTTTAAAAGAAAACAACTGAGTGTTGTTACTATGGTATTTTAACTTTCAGTCTTTATAAGGTTAAAAAAAAACAAAAAAACAAAAAAACCAGAAAACAAGCGAACTAAAAAACAACGAAAATTTAAAAAAAAATTGTTGTTAGATAAACGACGAAATACCAGTGAAGTAAAAAAAAAATTTTTTTTGGCAAATTTCTGTTATCAAATATTGTCTGATAAATCAAGACAAAAGTTAAAAAGAAAAAACACTGCAGTTTGAAGCAGCTGAATGATGTTGAAGGCGAAGACGATGTTAGTTGACATACCCGCTAATTTAATTTAATTGGAAAGAGAATTTATTTTAAAAAATCCAACATAAATGATAAGTGCCTAAATTCATACCAGCACTCTTTTATCACTAGTTTCGCATGCAGCAACATTTGATAGCAAGAGTTGCGATTTCTCTTCAAGGGCATTCAGTCTGTGTCGGTTTAGATTTTAGAACACTTGCAGAGTTCTGCCAACTCGCGCAGTCCAATCAAAAAAGAAAAAGTGCTGATACGAAGACAAACCGAACCAACAATTGGGACGGTGTCACCTGAGGGTGCGGAGGCAGAATGGATTCCACACCTACTCTAGAACACACACATACCAAGACAAACTAACCGTCAAACAAACATTCCAGCGGCCAGACGTATCCCAAAGCAGGCGATAATCGCGGATTGATAAACGCCTGCCAGGAGGTACCTGTCTACGCGGAAGGTTATCCTTCCTGTCTGAAAGAAGTGCGCTGATCGTAGTGTATTGTGTTATGGGTTTTGATCTGCGACTAAAAGTAATAGTTTAAGTTACGTAGGTGCTATCAAAGATTTATCTACTACAATAGTTACAAGGAAAAAAAATTACATACAATGATAATGATCATTTCCGCGTATATTATACAAAGATTGTTAATATTTATTAGATTCATTTTGTTCATCCGTTGCACCGATACCTTGGGTCATGAATTTTTTTTTGTTTGCCTTTAAACTTTTTGGTCCTAATCTTTTAACGCCAGGTTAAGATATGTAACCCTCTGCCTTTTCTAAACTGATCCGCTAATTTCTAAAAATAAATTTGGGAAACGGGATATTCAATTTCTTTACTTTCATTTGCCAGATAATTTTGTTTGTTTGTTTTTTTTCTTGAGTCTGTTTAATACTTTTTCTCATCAAAACAGGGGAATTATATACTTTTTTACAGTTCTATTTACCTCCACTCTAGTATTTCGTGTGCTTGATATTTGTCTGTCGTAGAGTATACAGCAAAGGAGTAACTTTTGCGTTTGCTTTAAATTTGTATCGTATTTACTTGAATTCCTTTCGATGTTCAATGCATCAACTGTCATTATCAACGTTTTAGTGGATGAAAAATGTTTCATTATAATGCTGTTTTCACCCATCCTCCAACCCACCGCTTTCTCATATGTTTTCATACTTGTTCATGTTGAATGTTTTGTTTGTTTTCATTGCGCTTGTTTTTCTCCTTCTTTCCACTCATAGTTAGTTAATTAGAATATAATTTTATTCAATACTATCACATTTCGATTAACTTTATGGGTATAAACATATTTTCGAAAGTGTATCCATGAACCATAACACATCTTTTCCTTTTTTATATTATTTGTTCTTTTTTTTTTGTATTGATACTAAGTATTTCTCCCCTGATCTGCGGCGATCTGTCTACCTGTCCGCCTATTTGTACCGCTTGCCATGACCTACTCATCTCCAACGAGCTAAAGGTCATGGAGGTGGCAACTGACCTCATAAAGGTCATATCAAGATAAGGTTGTTTTTTTCGCAATGGGGGTGAGCAGTATTCTCCTGGCGCACGCTCATCATTCCTTCTCTGGTGACCCACATCCTAGAGGGCAATGGGAAACATAGATAGAGATGACTCCAGTACAGACGGAGAAACCTGTTTGAACCGTGCTATGGAGCTAAAACAGCGAATACAAACAGTAACGAAGATTGTAATGTAAGAGTAGAGCTTTTTTTTTTTTTGGTTCTTTTATTACAAAACTGACACATTCCGAAATTCCTTGCTCTTTACTGACACTTTATCGCATTGTTCAGCAAGTTGATCGGTAAAGTAAAGCCTGTTTAATCTAAGGTGCACGACGGGGTGATCTCAACAGATATTTTTAGCCTCCGTCAGGCATAGCAGGGTTAGCAAGATGGGACCCAGCAGTACCTTCCTAGGTCGCCAAAACGATCATGCAATTTCATTCACGGGATGAAAATATGGGTCCCAAAGACCGCAGGACGAGTGAAAAAGTGGAAGGTCACAATGATCACAATGTCACATGCTTGCCTGGATCCTTGTAAAATTTCCGCCCTCTTGTCTGATTTTCCTAGCTCTCACTAAACAAAATCCTTCGCATTATGGAATTGAATATTCGATTCCATTGGTTGTGATCGCAATTACTTTTAGAAAAATAATATAAAAAAAAAACAAAACACGATGATAATGAATGTGTGTGTATATGAGGGAAAAAAAAGGGGGAAGGGTGGTTTTAAAAAAGAAGTTAAAAATATCGTCCTAAAATTCATGAATTGAATCCAAATTCCCGGTTCTTTGTTTTCTTCCTACTACCACGGTAAAACTGTTACAAACACCTAGTCCAATAACTATACTATAATCTATATTAATATACAACATGACTGTCTTTGCGGGTAGTAAAAGCCCCATGCATACTGACTTCTCCCGCCGTCAGTGATAATTGCTAGAATCCAATCCAATACTGTTTATTTTTTTTTGTCCATCTGCACTTCTTTAAAACCTTACAACATAAAGACTATCAAGTTCTCATAATTAACAAACTTAATAAATTCCTTCCTCTCTTACAAGAATTTTGTGTTTAATACAATCAACAACTTTCCTCTTTTTACGTAGTTTGGTTTCAAATGTTAAATTTGGAAAGAGATAAAAAAAAAATGTTATGTTTTTATTTTGGATTAAGGCGAGAACTGGGAGATGTATCGTTCGCTGACATTCCTTTTCAAAGTATATAAAATCTTGAGCTTAAAGCAAACCTTGAAAAAGAATAGAATTCCTTGAGTTTATGTAAAAGCACTACGGGTCATATTAGTAAGTGGTTGGATGTCCATACATTTCGGAAATGTGTAGATACAGTGGAATCTGGATAAAGTCAACACCTCGGGACTAAAAATTAGTTGGCTTTAGAGTTAATTTTAACCATTGCAAAAATGTGAAGAAATACAAAATAGGAGTGCCAAACAGAGTTGACTTTGAGCAAGAGTTTCTCCTAAGAGTGTTCAGTTTAAAGGGATTCCACTGAATATCTTGAGAGTTTCAGAATTTAAAATGTATTTATAAGTATCAATCTTACACCAAAACAAACTTTAAAAACTTGTAATTAACTAATCAACTGTACTGTGTTGTCTCCGACCATTATCAACTCTTGCTAGCTCTCAGTAAACTTAACCGAAGTCACCGGAATTTGTTTTCCATTAGAAACCTCCTCTTTTGACAATTATGTGAATGCTCCCTAGCTATTTCTCGTTAATCTTTGTTGTTACCAATTAAAATTAAAAAATTCGATAATCCGAAAGTCGATGGCTCTACAAAAAAAAAAAAAAAAAAAAGAAATAGAATTGAAATTTACACATTCTGTATATGTAACAGTTGCTGTTTGTACTAACACATTGATTCTGTGTTATTGTTGTCGAGAGATAATCCTTACATTAGCTGTTTATAACTATCAGCATTCCGCTCAACACTCCTCTCATTCTTCCAATTATCTCCCATTAATTTATTGTAACAGTCAAATATCTTCCTTTTCATCTTTACAAGACAGTATTCAAGAACTTTATTTTAAATTAATTTTTTTTATACATAATCCTGCACAGTTATCTTGTAATCCTCTTGCCCTAACACTGACATCTTTCCTTTCAACTCAACACGGTCTTTAACTTTTCTTTTTTGATCTTTGCAGTGTCCATCCAGACACAAAGAAAACACTCACATCTTTGGTCTGTAGGATTATCAGCATTGACTAAGCAGTCTTCAACATGTGAATCTGGCGGCGTGATATCGTGGTGACCGAATCTTTCAAGTTTCTGACTGACAGGAAGAGAGAGACAACAGTACCGGACCAACTGCTTGCCATGATGTTTGGACCCTTATGTTCTCACCACCGCTGCAAAGGCGACCCTGCTCTACGTCTCACCTGATGGTGGTCTTGTAAAAAAAGCCCTTCCCTTAATCTGTGATTATCGTAACGTGTGTCGCAACTTACATTTTTGCATTTTTCGAGACCTCAAAGCAATATCTACCTACAGCTCAACAATTTTGAGAAGTTGAGGAGGAAAATTACTTATTAACTCAAAATCTAAAACTGACTGTTTCATCAAGCCATCGCTTTTGCTTTCGACCATTCCACCTGCCAAACAACCAAACATGATATCCGCGCGCACAACTCTTGGTCTCTTGGCATCTCTGCTGTGTCTGTCAACTCTGGGCGTCGCTGCCCGCCGCTACCCGCGCACTGGCCTCATGAGCCGAGACGTGAGTCCAAACCCGTGCTACACGATGGACGGCCAGCCTGCCGAGTGCAGGCCTGACTTCGAGAACGCTGCCCTGGGCCGCGCCGTGGAGGCGTCCAGTACGTGTGGGTTTGAGCCGGAGAATTACTGCAAGTCAACCATAGGCACCGACGGAAACATGAAGCGGTGAGTCTCGGTTGCACACTAGATTTGCCATAACCTTCAGGGAGGGGAAAGGTTTAGTGATTTATTAGTGTAATAGTATTTTATAAAGAGGTGGAGGGTATCAACCAATCCTTGCCTGTCCTCAGAGCTTATGAAATCAGAGACAATAGTCAATTTGCAGGTGAGTTTTGCCTGTTTCTGTAAAAAGAGAGAGGAAAAAAATAATAACACGCACATATTTATAACAGCGTGGCAAAAGGAATAATCTGGTTGCACCCAGGTTCTAGTGATAGCAATCATTATGTCAAGCGAAAGCTCTGGTTGAACTAACGAGGACGTTTTTTGGGGAGGCCTAACTCAACCATGTAAAATACCTCATTCTGGAATTTTAAGCTAAGGGCATAAAATTTGAACCGTAAAGCAGAATGATGGTCCACCTCAGGTGTTTTGTGAGGACATAAGGATGTCTCGGGGCAGAGTTTGAAACCCCTGACAGATCAAGCTGCGCTGATATGTAAGATGGGAATAAAAATTAAATTTGTAATATGTCCTCTAAAATAGAAAGCAAAAAGATCACACTTGGAGGATAATTGGTAATAATAAAGGATCCAAAAGGACGCGCGTGTGTCTGTACATAGAATAATACAAGGCCTAAAAGGAAATAGGCACACAACTTTAAAATTACGGGACTTTACAATTGGTTCTCCTTGGGTTGAACATTGAACGGAAAGCACGATTTTGTACTAATACTGACGAAGCTTACAAATGAAACGTTTAGATGTTGAATTGATAATAGTTTTGTCATTTCTTTTTTGTCCCGTAATTATAAAGTTGTGGACCTATTTTCTTTTAGACCTTGTAATATCTCCTCCGTAATTAAGGCAGGCCAAACCTACTGTTACTACCGTAGATTGGCTTGGTGGGACACATTCGAGAAGATAATTTACCGAACATCCATAAATTCCGCAAAACATTCTCTCCTTAATCATTCTGTAAACCTCCCTCTAAATGTCACGATAATCTCGGGTCCCCAAATGACTCCTACATAATTACTAAATGATTGCCTTTTATTAAATTCTCTAGAATGTATAACTGGTTTTCACCAGCACTCTCGATATTCTCTTTATTGACGCGCGAACACTTTCTCTTTCCTCATTTTCTCCAATTCCTTTCCTTGTCATTAATATTTTCTCAAACATTAAGCAGGGTATGACAGCAAAAAAATGAAAATTAATATTGATTTTGCTATTAATTGCCCAAAGCATTATTAATTTCCAAACCCATGATGATCATTTTATATAGACTAAAAAAAATATTTCTAATTTGGGTTATTTCAAACGAATATGGTTAAAACTCCGCAGTAAGTAACCATATTTTCTAAAATCATCATCCCTCACCTAATTCACACTGTTCTCTGCCATTTGTTTCTCTGCAGGAACTGCTTTGTGTGCGACGCAGGCAACCCCAAGTTTAGCTTCCCGGC